>WOXC01004558.1:465000-1029254 GCA_011680675.1 Gymnobelideus leadbeateri | reverse complement strand
AGAGTCCTTTTTTACATGGTTTGTGGAGAATCTGGGGGCAGAGAGGCTTGGACTAGCTGTTTCTACTCCGCCATCTTGGCTCCGCCCCCACACTCATTTCTTGATAGTAACTGAGCACCCTTCTTCCCCACTCCTACCATTGACATCTTCTAATAACAAAAGAGCATTTACTTTAAAGAAGCTGATAACAAGTTGAAGGAAGCCGATAGAAGGCACAGTGGATAGAGTGTTGAGCCTGGAGTCAGGAAGAGCTGAGTTCAAATCTGGCCTCAGATATTTACTAGTTGTGTGACCCTGCGTAAATCACTTAGCCTTTGTCTACCCGTTTCCTTAACTGTATAATGGGGATTAATAGTCCCTAGCTCCCAACCAGATGAGATATCTGTAAAGGATCTAGCATAGTGCCTGGTACATAGTAGATCCTATATAAACACTCATTCCCTTCATGTTTTTCCCTTTCCTTTCCCATTCAATCTAACCTCCGATTAATCTTTCAAAAATACTACTCTCCTCATGGGATTTCCTTGCTCAGACAGCTCTGAGGGCTCTTTAAAAGCTATTTCTTAGAGGATAAAGCCAAAATTCTTCAGTGTTTAAGACTTTCCACAATTCAGCCCCAACCTAAAATGATGATCATAATAAAAAAAATAACTCATATTGATGTAGCTCTTTAAGGTTTGCAAAAGGATTTACATAACTCATATCACTTGACTGTCATAATAATGGTGAACTAGGTGCTATTGTTATTCCCATTTTTATAGATGAGGAAACTGAGCCCCAGGGATGCTAAAATGACTTGCTCCCATCATAGAGGTGTAGTGTCTGAAGTTGGATTCCACCCCAGCTCTTCCTGAGTCCAGGGCTCTTCACTGACCCCACACTTCTCTTTCTGGGCTCATTTTTCACTAATTCCCTACACAAATTTGGCAATTTATTCAGATTTATCTGCTCTGCTGCTACATGGCCCTTGGACCTGCCTTGTGCATTGGGGTCTCTCCATTTATTTACCCATACTGTTTCTCCATGCTTAGAATGCAAGTCTCTAGCAAGTTGGGTAGGGCTGCCTATGGAAGGTTTGTGGGAAAACATAGACAGTCTACATTCTAACCAACTAGATTCTAACCAACTCCTAACTATTCCGAAACTTGAAATTCCATTTCCTACCTGTTTCCATAACTATCTCCTATGCCTTTCCTCCCTGCCTCTCCCCCTCCCTTCCTTCTTTCCTTCCTAATTCTTTTTTTATATTTATTATTTTATTCTAAATGTGAACATGTGATGATTAAAAAGTTTGGAGAAACACAGCATCTGGGTAATTTAATCATTTTATTAATAAGGCCAACAGGTTATTAATAAAAGGATAGTTATTTGGCCTTCTCTCTCAGACCAAATACAATCATGTAGGGAGAGGGGTGTATGGGGGGCAAGGAGGTGGTTTATAGTTTATATACTAGTAGGTATTCAATGAGGGGATAAGAGTGACATCATGTGGAAAATATTTCTATACTCAGACCACCCTCAACCTTAGGTTATCTAGACAGAAGGATCTGTCTCCACCCAAGCTTGAGTAGTACATAATGGGCTTCTCCACATTAGATTAAATTCCTTGTAATGTTCTTCAAGAGATTTGGACTTTTTTAAAAATCAGGAATTTGAAGAAGGGAAAATATCTGAATCTCCCTAAGTTATTTGTTATTATTAATAATTTCTCTCAAACACCCAATAAAAATGAAAATTTCCATATATAAATCAAAATAGAGAAGGATTGTGCGTGAAGCTATGAATCTCTCTTAAATAGAGATTATTTTTCTTTTGACGTGTATAATAGATTCAACATATAGGTTTTAAAGCTATCTTGCTATCTTACATGTCTGTATTTTCTTCTGGCCTTTCTTCAGTGGATTAAAAAGTATTTCAATGACCCTTTTTTGGGGGAAAACATTGCTAGACTCCTTCTCTTTTCACTTCCAATCAACTAAATTGAAAAAAAAGGAAGAAAAAGAAATGTTCATAGTCAAGCCAAACAAATTTCCACATTGGCCTTGTATGGTTTCTGCTTCTTGAGTCCATCACTTCTCTTTCAGGAAGTGGGAAGCATGCTTCATTATTGGCACTCTGGAATTGAGGTTCATCATGGCATTGATCTGATGGCTTTCAGAGGTATTTTTCTTATGATGTTTTATAAAACAAATTATTCTCTTTTATTGCATAAATTGTTCTCTATGCTTCTTGGAACCTCACTTCAGGTGACCATTCTCTGTGAAATCTTCCTTTCCTGATCTTTTTGGTTATTAGAACTCTCTTTTTTCCTCTCATAACTCTGCATGTTTTTATTTGTGTACATTCTTATAGAATGTAAGCTTCCTGAGGCTAGCAATGGTGTCATTTCTGTGTCTGTATTCTCTGTGCCTAGTTTAAAATGTTGCATACTGCAGGTATTTAATATATTTATTGAATTGAACTGACAGAATTCACTTAGTCTGAGAGGTCTTCTTCTATTTCTGTGAAGAGAGAGCTTACATCAGTAAAGTCACAGAAATTTCCAAGTTTCAAATATATAAACCAGGAAAAAGAAGGTCAGAGTGGTTAAGACGATTGCTCAAGGTCATACAGTTATGTGACAGAGCTAAGACTTGATTAAGAATAGCTCACATTTCTATTGGATTTTGTAGTTAGAAAGCATTTTGTACACTTTATCTTATTTGATCATAGGAATAATTTTGTGATACAGACATTGCAAATGTTATTGTTCCCTTTTTATAGATGAAGACACTTGTTCAGAGAGGACTTGACTTCATAGATTTCTGGAAGGAAGTGACTGTAGAATTCATCTAGTTGTATTCCTTCATCTTTATAGATGAGAATTCTGAAGAAGCAGAAGTGGAAAGTCCCCATATCAGAAAGTTATAGGAAAAATCCATAGATTGGCCAAAGAGTCGATCTCTAAGATACCTTCATATTCTGACACTCTGTAAGTCCAACAGGTTGCCAATTTTTCAACATAATGTAAGCTCCTTGAGGACAGGAGCGGTTTTTCATTTTATTTTCATTTTGGGGGGTGGAGCCAAGCTGGCAGAGTAAAAGCAGGGACTTGCTTGAGATCTCCCCCAAACCTGTCCAAATGCCTGTAAAAAAAAATCACCCTAAACAAATTCTAGAGCAGCAGAACCTACAAAATGACAGAGTAAAACAAGATTTCTGAAGACTAGAGTGGTTAAGGGACTGACCCAAGGTCACATAGATGGTAATGTCACAGCAAGGACTAGAACCTAGGTCTTTTGATTCCCAGATTATTGCTTGTTTTACTATACCACCCTACCTCAAAGATAACATTTTTGTGATTTGGCATTTTGCATGAAAACTGTCTTTACAAAAAATATAATTTTTTGCACAGAACGTTAAAACATTTAAAAATTCTGATTTTTTTTATAAATAGACTTGCTAAACCCACCCTGATTCTCTGCATCATTGACACCCCCTTAACAAAAGTTGGCTGTGTCATCCTTTTAGGTTTTCTACATTCTTGAGAGAAAAACTGAACATATTTCTGTTTTAATATGTAAATCTTTTTTAGCAGTATTTGCAACACAATGATTTTTCTGTAAAATTTGGTGACCTAGAATAACAGGATTTTCCCACTTTGGTAGCTGTTGAAAGAAAGAATTCCTCACTGTAACACAATTTTCAGGAAGTTCAAGACCAGAGAATTTAAAAGTTGATTAGTTTTGCATAGTGTCTATATGACCTAGAATTGCCTGATTCAATTCAAGAAGCATTGATGGAGTGCATCCATTAGAAATAGGGATTGTACCTGAGATTTCATGGGTATGGGGAACTCCCAGGTGAAGAATTACCCTCTACCAATGCACTTCCACTGCATTCATTTACATGCTTGGAGAGTTACCTAGAACATTGACTCATCCAGGGTCACACAGCTAGTGTGTGTCATGGGCAGCAGGGCTCAAACTATGGTCTTCCTGGCCCTGAGATCTTTCTACTGTACCTTACTGTGGGGATATAGAGACAAAGTGAAAAATGGCTCCTGTCCTCAAGGAGCTTATATTCTGTTGAAAAATTGGTAGCCTGTTGGACTTGCAGAGTGTCAGGATGTGAAACTATCTTAGAGATCGACTCTTTGGCCAATCTATGGATTTTTCCTATAACTTTCTGACATGGGGCCTTTATACTTCTGCTTTCACCACTCTAGGGATGAGAATTCACTACCTCCTGAGGCATCTCCTTCCCCCACCCCTTTTTTTTGCATATTTTTAGAATGTTCTTGCTTCTTTCCTCTCCTCCATCTATTCTCCCCCCTTTATAATCTTTCTTTCTTTTTCTTCTTCCTCTCCTCCTCCTCTTTTTTTAATTCTTCTTCTTTTCCTCTTCCTTTTGGTATAGAACTAACTGCATGGACATAAATATGTGACTCAACTCATCAGTTATCTTAGGGAGTTGTCTGGGACACTGAGTGGTCAAATGGCTTGATTATTGTCGTATAGACCATATCTGTCAGGAGCAGGTCTTTAAACCAGGTTTTTTAGACTCTAAGACCAGCTTCTTCTCTGCTATGTCATGCTGTATACCTCAGAAAGTTCTATTATTAAGTAGAAATCTCCATTCTTGTAACTGTGATCCTTTGGTTTTAGCCCTGATACCTAGAGCTATACAATGTCTCATCTCTTCTATACAGTCATCCTATGAATATCATGGTCCCTGCCCCACTCTCCAAGTCTTTGCTTTTCTACAAGCAATGTCTTCAGGTCATGTAATAATTTACCCAGATGGCATAGATTCAAGCAATTCTTCCTTCAGATTGCTTTCCTAGGGCTGGTGTTACATTCTGTCAATGTCTGTCCCTTATAAAATATGGTGTCTGGAACCAACTAGCTATAATCTGAATGATTGAACAATGACCTACCATTTCATAGTCTTAACCACTATTCTGTTTCTAAGCGAGAGACTATTTAAATCTTAGTAATTATGTTTTCTTTCTTGTTCTGGACCTATGCAAATTTTCTATGGGTAGCATGTATTAAAGATGATTGAAATTACTCTTATTTTGCTTTAAAATTATACACTGATGCTACAAAACAGTCTTGCAAAGGTATAGGTAGTATGGCTATAACCTAGCCTGAGACAATGCTGGCCTAAAAGTTAGAGGTTTATAAAATTGTAGGTAAAAAATATTTTCATGGTTTTCTTGAGATAACTTTAAAATGTTGGGCTGGGGGGGGGAGCGGAGCCAAGATGGCGGAGTAGAAACAGCTCTTCCAAGCCTCTCTGCCCCCAGATTCCCCACAAACTATGTAAAAAAGGACTGTGAACAACTTCTGGAGCCCCAGCACCCACAGAACGACACAGAGAAACTAACCTCCCGCTGAGGACAGCTCAGCAAGCCCTGCAGGAAGGATTAGCCAGCGGTCTGTAGCCGGGAGAGCGCAGAGCGGCAGCCGAGCCGAGTTGAGCCCAGGTTCGCTAGCTGAGGTTTTAGCTCCAGGCGCAGGGCCAGGAGCTGGGCTGCAGGAACCCCAGAGCACCAGGAGCTGTGGGCAATCTCAGATCATCAACACAGACTTGCCTGTACAAAGTAAGAGGCCTGACTCTGACCTACTTTGGGATCTGCATTTGGGGAATGCGTCAGCTCCCCTCCCCTGGGGGTGCAAGAGCCGCTGTAGGAGAACACGCCACTCGTAGTTTTCACAGGCATTTCCGGTCTCCAAGCCTGAGCAAATCGTGGGGAGATCCAGCGATCAAGTCTGCGGGGCTCCGCTCCTGCTTTAACCTCCCGGGATCTGGATTGTGATCCAGGGTGGAAGTCGTGGGTGGGTTTACAGCTTACCAGAAACGGAAGTTGCCCCCCACACGTTCGGGACGAAAATTCCTCTAGCTGGCCTTAAAGCCATAGTGTGGCAACAAGCCCAAAAGTCAAGTAATTAAGTGGCACCATGCCAAGGCAAAGGAAACAGAAAAATGCAACCTTAGACTCCTATTTTGGGGGCATAGAGCGGGAAAAGGACTGTGAGGTTAGAAGTCCTGCTCCAAAAGCCCCAGGGGAAAACATGAGTGGGTTGCAGGCCATAGAGGACCTTAAGGAGGAGTTTAAAAATCAAATAAGAGAAGTGGAGGAAAAATTAGAAAGAGAAATGAGAAGGATGCAGGAAAAGTATGAAATGAGGGTCAACAGCCTGACTGAGGAAAACAACACCTTAAAAAATAGACTAGCTCAAATGGCAAAGGAGGCCCAAAAGGGCAATGAGGAGAAGAATGCCTTAAAAAGTCGAATTTGCCAGATGGAAAAAGAATCTCAAAAGTTCACTGAGGAGATTCATTCCTTCAGAGTTAGACTGGAGCAAATGGAAGCTAGTGACTTTATGAGAAATCAAGATGCTGTTAAGCAGATCCAAACAAACGAAAGATTAGAAGGCAATGTGAAATATCTCATGGGAAAAACCACTGACCTGGAGAATAGATCCAGGAGAGACAATTTAAAAATTATTGGACTACCTGAAAGCCATGATCAAGGAAAGAACATAGAAATCACCCTTCAAGAAATTCTCAAGGAAAACTGCCCTGATGTTTTAGATCCAGAGGGCAAAATAGAGGTTGAAAGAATCCACAGATCACCTCTGAAAAAGATCCCAAAAAGAAAACTCCCAGGAATATTATAGCCAGGTTCCAGAATCCCCAGATCAAGGAGAAATACTACAAGCAGCCAGGAAGAAACAATTTCAATATTGTGGAAACACAATCAGAATAGCCCAGGACCTGGCAGCTTCTACACTGAGGGATCGAAGGGCATGGAATATGATATTCCAGAGGGCAAAGGAATTGGGAATGAACCCAAGGGTCACCTACCCAGCAAAACTGAGTATTTTGTTTCAGGGGAAAATATGGTCATTCAGTGGAATAGAGGACTTTCAAGCATTCTTGAGGAAAAAACCAGAGTTGAATAGAAAATTTGACATCTAGACACAAGAAGGAAGAGATGCCTGAGAAGGTAATCAGGGAAAAGAAATCAAAAGGAACTTATCAAAGTTGAACTATTTACATTCCTATATGGAAAGGCAATAACTGTGACTGATGATATCTTTCTCACTATGAAAATAATGGAAGAAGGGTGTGTGGTCATATGAATACATATGTGAATGTGTGTGTATATGGTTACAGTTATATATGGATAGAGGGCATAGGTTGAATTTGTTGGGAAGGGAGAATACTCAAGGGATGAAATTATGAGGTGAGAGAGGAAAGTGGCAAGAGGAGATGGGGAGAGACATGGTAGGGTAAACTATCTCTTGTAGGGGAAGTGGTTGCAAAGGAGGGGGAGAATAAGGAAGGCTAAAAAGGCAAAACCACATTCACATTGAATTTGGTTCAGGGAGAAAATGACATACATACTAAATGGGATATCTCAACCTGCAGCAGGATAGGGGGAAGGGGGATGAGATGAGGATGGATGGGAGGGCATCCTTGGGGTGAGGGGAGGTTGGAAGTACCCACTATAGAAGAGGGACAGGATTATGTAGGGAATGGACCAGGTGGGTGGTGGGATGAGTGGGAGGGAATTATAAGCAGCCTTGTACAATATATCTACTATGATAGTGTTTTGCATAGCTAGACATGTACAACATATACTGAATTGCTTATCTCCCAAGAAGGAATGGGTGACAAGGGATGAAGGAAATGGATCTGAAATTTGAGGTCGTAACATTAAATGTTTCAAATATATATAAATATTATTATTAATACTCTTTCTCTTGTAATAGGGAGATAAGATGTGCAGGCATTGGGACACAAAGATTCACCTTCCTCTAGTGGAAAAGTCGATGGGGGTATGGGAGAAGGTATGGGAGAGAGCAGATTGGAGGAAGTGATATCTTGTGGGATTACTATTCTGGGAGGTTGGGTAGGGGAATAATGGGGGGAAAATGATTGTAACTCAAAATCTGGCGGAAATGAATGATGTAAAACAGATGTTAATAAAGCATTTGTTTAAAAAAAAAAATCTTGGGCTGGGGCGGCTAGGTGGCGCAGTGAGTAGAGCGTCGGCCCTGGAGTCAGAAGGACCTGAGTTCAGATCCGGCCTCAGACACTTAATGCAGACACAAACAAAAACCTAGCCGTGTGACCTTGGGCAAGTTACTTAACCCCAATTACCCTCCAAAAAAAAAAAAAAGTAAAATGTTGGGTTCAAGGGGTGACTGAGGTTTAGTGCAGAGGAGGAGAGGGTGGGAATGGGATAAATATCAAAATGGAAGAAATCTTTGGTGGAGACTATGGAAAGTAGGAGCGATCAAAGATGCGTAGCTTTGTCAAAGGTTTAGAAACTATACCAATGTCCTCTTCACCAAGTAAATGCCCATCATATATAATTTTACTGTACCTGTATATAATAAGAACAGCATATAAATAACATATACACACACACATTACGTGTAATTTTAGGGCTTTCAGAGTTACACATATTAGTCGATTTTTATTTCATAACAATTATGTCAGGTAGATGTCATTATTATACCCATTTTACAAATGAGGAAACTGAGCTTGAGAGAGGTTGAACATCTTGCCCAGAGTTACACAGTTAGTAAGTGTCTAGACCTTGAGGGTAAGGACTGTTCTGTTTCTGTCTTTGTACCCCTCGTGCTTGGAACATAGTTTTTCAGTCAGGTCCTACTCTTCAGGATTCCATTTGTGGTTTTCTTGTAGTGGTTTGCCATTTCCTCATTTTACAGATAAGGAAACTGAGGCAAAGAAGGTTAAGTAACTTTCCTAGGGTCAAGTAACTATTAAGTGTCTGAGATTGGATTTGAACTCGGGGAGATGAATCTTTCTGACTCCAGATTGAGTACTTTATCCACTGGGCCATCTAGCTGCCCCATAGCAGGCACCTAATAAATTCATGGACTTAGACTGGGTTAGAGTGTTCCGAAAAAAGTTTGTGAGGCATGGAATCTCTCTTGCCTTGACAAAGAAAGGGAATGCACACACACACACACACACACACACACACACACACACACACACACACACACACACAAAATGAACATGAGGCCCAGTGTTTAGGATCATTCTGTATGGAGTGGTGAGATTCCAGGCTTCTGGAGAAAGGGAAATAAATGACAATTAGTTTTCGAAGATGCCAAAAAAGCAGATGCAGAAGGCCTCTGTATTGTGGCAGCATTATACAGCCCAGCTTGATTAGAAGGCTGACCCTAGCAGAGATCCTTGATGGTTCTTCAGATGGATGATGCATGGCAGATGCTGAAACATCACAAAGTCAAATTCTTTAATCCATTGCAGGTAAACCATATGCTTGTCAGGCTTTTCTGTTTGTTTTCATTTTGTAGCATTCACAACAGTCTCAGTCTGGCAACTAGCTGTAGGAATATCTTATCTTTGTGGCTGGTATCACTGATAAACACAGAAATGGTCTTTTGTCAAAAGCAGGAAGAGAGAGTAATGTCAAATGTGATTGTGCTGGGTTTCCACTTGGGCTCTGGGGAAGAGGTATTTCATGTAAACTTGGAACATTTCTGTTTCTGAAGAAAAATTGTACTATTGTTATTACTCAGTCAAGTCCAACTCTTCATGATCCCATTTAGGTTTTCTTTGCTTAGCTAAGATACTGAAATGATTTGTAATTTCCTTCTCCGACTCATTTTACAGATAAGAAAACTGAAGCAAACAGGGTTAAGTGACTTGGCCAGGGTCACACAGCTAGTAAGTGTCTGACGCCAGATTTGAACTCAGGAAGATTCAGTCTTCCTGACTTCAAGTCTAGCACTGTATCCACTACACCATCTAACTACCCAATGCAATACTGAAGTGTAGTAATGATTGTAAGCATGTGCTTCCTCCCCCATATTACCTTGTCTTATCTTGTATATACTTGTACATATATGTGGTATGTATACATGCATGTACATGTGTATGTATACATATGTGCATACATACATACACATACATGTTGTTTTCCCCTATCAAAGACGTTCTCCTTGAGGACAGGAATTTTTTTATTTTAGCCTTTGTATTCCCAGTACCTAACAACGTGTCTGGTAAATACATAGTTTTACCAGAGGTTTAGAAATTGTCCTCTTCACTGAGTAAATTCATACCATATATTGCTGTATCTGAGTATAATAATAGTAATTTCATATATTATATATTATTATTATACAAATACATAATATAATTTACATATTGTATAATGTATAATATATTACGATTTATATAATATATTATAATGTGCACTATGTCATAGTTTAGATATTATAAATTTTGTATATTATACCTTATAATTTTAGAGTTTGCTAAGTGTGCCTAGTCTTTAGCAGGCACTTAGGCTCTGATTGATTGAACATTCGTTTATTTCTGCTGACCTAAGTTATACTGGTCTTATAGGTCAGAACATTTCACCTCCTCTCTGACCAGTTTTTCATATGAGTGTCATAAATGTTTCAGGATTTTATCTGATAGTTTGGTCCTGACAATGTCCTAAGCTTTTTCATTCTTCTCTCATTAATTAATCAACAGCAGCAAGATTCTATTTGACCTATCTTTTCTATGGAGGTCTATTTCTTCAGTGGGCATGGGGGGCAGGGTACAATATTCCCTGTAATGACACTGATGAGTTTCTCAGTGACAAGGGATTGGGGGTGGGGAGGACGGATGGCGGTGGTTGGGTGATGACACAATGCTGTCATTAATAATACTTGTGGTTATTGGTGCTTTAAAAAAATCAATGTGCACCAACCAAGTGATATAGTCATGAAGATTATTTCAAGGGTGTTGTTTAAAACAAGCAATATTTTATGTGCTGCCTCTCTTGGGGTTTGTGATAAGAAGTGTGCAGGAAAAAAAATCAGAATTTCTTGGATGAACAAAATAGAGACTAGAGAAGGCGGCTGAATTTCAGAGGTGTGAATTTTCCTGTTAATTTTCCTTCCTTGGTGAGGTATTTCTTAAGGATCTCCTTTCACTTCTAAATAGATGTTTGTGCTTCTAAAATCTATCAGCTTTTCTTTCAAAAATGGAGAAAATCTTACCATTTCATGAATTTTTATACCTGGCTATGGGGCTAAGAGGGAGAGTTTACCCGGCATTATTAACAGGCCTGGAGGAAGGTTCCATGTCTGGAGAAGGGAGAAAGAAGTTGTGATTATTATTATGAGAATGACTGGGGATGAGGGGGAGGGTGTGTCCAGACCACAAGTTCCCTGTAGTCAACAAATCCAAAGGGCTAGGCAGGAATTGTGAGATGGAAGCCTAAACCAAGCAAAAGAGACTCCCTGTCTCACAAGCTTCTTTCAGACCACATCCGATCCAATTCAGTCCAAAAGGTTTTAAGTGCCTATTATGCGCTGAGCTCTGGGGATAACAAAGACAGAAACAGAAGGGTCCCTGCCATGAAGGACTCAAGAAAACCTGAGTTCAAACCTCTCCTCAGATGCTTACCATGTGACCCTGTGGAAATCGTTCAACTTCACAGGTCAATTTCCTCATCTGTAAAATGGGCCTGATAATAGCACTTACCTAACATCATTGTTACAAGGCTCAAATGAGTTAATATATATATATATATATATATATATATATATATATATATATATATATATATAAACCAGTCTGCAATACCTAAAATGTTTTATTATTGTTATTTTATTTTTTTTGATTTTTGGAGGGGGTAAGGCAGGGCTATTGGGGTTAAGTGACTTGCCCAAGGTCACATGGCTAGTAAGTGTTAAGTGTCTGAGGTCGGATTTGAACTCAGGTCCTCCTAACTCCAGGGCTGGTGCTCTATTCACTGTGCCACCTAGCTGCCCCTATTATTGTTATTAGATGATGATGATGATGCAAGCTAGGAAAGAGGGTAAGGGACCAGCAAGGAGACTGGCAACACTATGGAAATATCAAGATGAATTATTGGTTAAATCACCAATTTTCTATTTCCACTAGGATTTTCCATCATTGGTTAAATTACTAATTTTCTGTCTCCACTAGGATTTTCCATAGGACCCTAAACTTGATGTGTCCTAACTGGGCTCATTATTTGCTCCTTCCCAAGTTCTCAATTTCTGTTGAGGGCACACACTCCCATTCTTGCAATTTTCTATGTTTGTAACCTTGGTATCATCCTCACCTCTTCACTCTCCTCAATGCCTATATCCAATGAGTTGCCAAGTCTGGTAGCTTCAGTCTCCACAAAATTTCTTTCATATGCCTCCTTCTCTCCAACACACATTCACTACCTGCCCTAGGTCAGTCCCTAATCAGCTATTGGTTGTTTGATTACTAAACCAATTTGGTGTCCATGACTCCCATATCTTCTCTCTCCAATCACCTAAAGCATCCTGGGTCATCACCAGTTGTCTTGACTCTTATTTTTCCACTGGAAATTCTCTGGAGGAGAGAGCATGGCTGATAACTGTTTAATGCAATATGTATATTCACACTTTATACATATCTGTACATGTATATGTATGTCTATGCTCACACATACAAGGTAATCCTGGGCCATCTTGATTTATCTTCATTTTTTGGAGGGGGGAAGGCAGGGCAGTTGGGATTAAGTCACTTGCCCAAGGTCACTTGGCTAGTGTTAAGTGTCTGAGGCCAGATTTGAATTCAAGTCCTCCTGACTCCAGGGCCAGTACTCTATTCACTAATCTTGATTTATCTTGCCACTGGACTTCAATAATTCTGGAGGAGAGAGGAGGCTCAGCACAGCTCTGCCTTCCTTAAATCCAATTCACTAATGAGTCAAGATATCATTCTGTGATGTCATTGGTTCTCTTTGAAAACAGAATGAAGGCACAACCACAACCATGTCCCACACAGCTGCTAAACCGACATTCCTAAAACCCAAGATCCACCACGTCTCTCCCCTACTCAAGAAGCTTCAGGGACTCCTTATTGCCTTTTGCATAGTGTAAATATCTTTCTGTTTGGCGTTTAAAGCCGTTCAAAATCTGATTCTCAACTGATCTTTCTAGAAAAATTTCATTTGCTTTCCCTTACGCATTTTATATTCTTGCCCAATTGGACTACTTACTGGTCCCTGTACAGGACACACTATCTCCTTTCTGTGTTTTTGCATGGACTGTCTGCTATCCCTGGAATGTTCTCCCTCCTCACCTCCACCTCTTAGAATGGCGGCTATAATCAAGTACCACCTTCTATAAAAGACTTTTTCTGATGTTAATTTGTCAACTGATAGTGCTTACCCTTTCCTAAATAGCATTCTATTTGGTTGTTCATCCTTCTTTCTCAAAGAGGACCAATGACATCATGGAAGAGGATATCACAGCTATCTTGACTCATTTGTGAATTTGATTTAAGTGAGGCAGAGCTGTGCAAAGTCATCAGCTTCAGACTCTCCTCCAGAGTCATTGAAGTCCAGTGGAGAGATGGGTTAAGATGGTCCAGGATTACTTTGTGTGTGTAAGCACACACATACACACACATGTACATATGCATATATGTATACAGTTGTAGCAGCAAGGCAATATTCACAGCCTTGATGGAGACTATGAATATGCCAGCAAAGCTCTGAATCACAAAACATAACAGACTCTCTATCCATAAGACAGAAGCCAAACATTTATTCAGACACCAGAAAGCCAAAGCCCAACACCAGAAAACCAAATCCTATAGCAACAAAGAAGTTAATGAACCTTATCACTGTGGGAAGCAACACCATCCCAAAACCTTTCCATAAACAAACACTCAAAAACCTAACTGTCTACTTGCCTACATACTCTCTCTCTCTCTCCCTCTGTTCTAACTGTTCTGACTCCCAGTTTCCTCTGGGCTCTGCCCCACCCTTCCTGCTCCACCTGTTAAGCAAACTCCTCCCACCACAGACTACATGTGATCATATTTGGTCTATTAAGAGGCAAAGAAGATCTTCAAATTCCCATTACCATTACAACAGTGTGCATATACATATTGTATATACACATGCCCACATTATCAATCTTTCTATCTGTATAATTTCCATTTTATTTCCTGTGCTTCTGTTGTTTATCCCTAGAAGAATGTAAGCTTGTTATCAGGGACTCTTTTATCTTTGTCTTTGTAACCTAGCACAGTGCCTGGTGCGTAAGAAATATTTAATAAATGCTTGTTGCATTGGACTGATTTTATGAATGACCCTTTCTCACAAAAGTCTTCCCCCTAAGACAGCATTCTTTCATGACCTATACTTCTGCTTTACTCAGCTGCATCACGCTGGAGCCAAGTGTCTTCCCCTTCTTGCTAAATTATACCTGGAGTTTAACTGTGGTACTTTGTGCTGTCTAAGGAAAATCTCTACTCCCCAATTTCCTGCCTTTTGTTCTTCTTTCAAAAAATCATGCCTTTCAAAACAAATGATATTACTCATTTTTATGTGCTTAAACCAAATCACAGGAAGGTAGGTGGTGCCATGGATAGAGTGCCAGGCCTGGAGTCAGGAAGACTCATCTTTTTGAGTTAAAATCTGGCCTCAGATACTTACTAGCTGTGTGACCTTGGGCAAGTCACTTAACTCTCCCTGAGTTTCCTCATCCATAAAGTAAGCTGGAGAAGAAAATAGCTAACCACTCTAGTATCTTTGCCAAGAAAATCTCAAAAGGGGTCACAAAGAGTTGTTCATAACTGAAATGATTGACCAACAAAAACAAAACCACAATGGAGTTAAATGCTTAGCGATTAAATCAGTAGAATCAAAGGATTTTAGTGCTAGAAAGGAATCCTGGAGGCCATCTACTATTTTTTTTTTTTAGTCAGATGGTCATTGCTATATGAAACTTCCAGTGAGGAAACTCCCCTTTCCAATGTAGATTGGCACCTATTCTACAACAGCAGTTTTAAAAAGTAGCCTAGAATGCTGACAGGTGAAGTGACAGCCACAAATCAAGTGGCACAAGGCAAGCACAGTTAGTTCTGCTGTAACCAAGTTTTGAAAACTCAGATTTGTTCCAATGTGATTGATTTATTAGGGAACAGTCTGGGCATAAGAAGAATGTTGAGTTTGTTTCTTTGAGGCTTGAGGAACAATAAGAGTTATTAAATTAAAATTAATTGTTAAAAATGTAAAAATTGTCAAATTAAAAAAAAGGTACCACTTACAAGAACTCATAAGTTACAACCCGTGTGCTCTCTTCTTGACAAGTTTTTGTCAAGGAAAATCACATATTTATTGTATATCTTTTGGTATGGCAGGAAGTGTGGATGGAGGAGGGCTGGTCTTTACCACATCAGCCCTATCCTCATCCCTTCCCTCTTTAAAACTCTCTCCCTGTTTCACCCCCACCTTTTCCCACCAACCCCCTTCCCCTGTACTTTCCCCCCTAAACCCTTAGCCGCATATCACCTACCCACTCATTCTTCCATTAAAGCTCTTCCCCCATTTAACCCCCACCCTTTTCCCCAACAACCCCCTGCTTCCATCCCTTCCCCCTAAAACCCCACCCAATTTCATTTCCTGCCCCCAGCCCTTTCCCTTAAACTTCTTCCTTCACTCAAGCCCACCTTCATCTCCCCTCCCCCACTTCTCTGCCTTCCCCATCTTCCTCAAAGGCTTCCAGACCTCACTTGATCCTGGGAGTGGAGTTGGGGAATGAGAAAAGGGAAAAAGGAGAGAAGTCTGAAGGCTGAGCAGCAGCCTAAGACTGAGGACAGGGTCATCATTCATTGTACTCTTTATGTTAACCATTTAACATCTAAAACCATGTAAAACCGTGTTACCATTTTTATTATGTCCTTTTCTTGTTTAATAATGCATCATTGCTGAAGTTTTTGCTTGTGATGTCCCTAAGCCCATTTCTCCCATAATAAGCCTTGTGATTTTTCTAGCTTGATTTTTGTACAACACTACGCTTTTTAGAAACAAATATGTAGAGTTATTGCAGACCTGACTATGTGTCAAAGGAAGGACTTGAACCTGTGTTTTCTTGCCTGAGCTTACTCCATGGTATGCCATAGTTCCTCTAGATTTTTAGCAAACATCTATTCAGTATGTACTTTGTGCCAGGCACTGTACTAAGCATTTTACAAGTATTGTCTCCTTACAACAGCCATGGAAAGTAGGTGTTATTATCATGCCCATTTTACAGATGAGGAAATAGTGGCAAACAGTCTAGGTGACTTGCCCTGGGTCACACAGCTAGTAAGTGTCTGAGGCCAGATTTGAACCTCTGTTTTCCTGATTCTAAGTTCAGAATTCTTGCCATTATGCCTCCTATAATATGGGGGTTCAAAGAGATTTTAGAGATCATCTAATCTGACTCCTGCCTAAAGCACAAATAACATCCTCAGTTGTCTCCAAACCTTTAATTTACAGAAGCCTAGAGAGGATAATTGACTTGCTTATAGCCACAATAAAGGTGCATGGCAGAGCTGTGCCTTTTCACTTCCAATCTAGTGTTCCTTTCCTTATACTCTGTTATCTCTACTCCATTGTAGGGCATATCATAGCATGTCTAATGGAATAGCAGGAAGGATTTATGGTTCAATTATTAATATGTTTGTGCCAAGACTTTCACAAAACTCATTTCCTTGCAGTGAAATACAGACATTATCCCTCTTTTCCAAAGTGCTTAAACTCTTAGAGTTCAAGCATACACATGCCATTTTTGTAGAACACTCATACACTTGAAATTGCCTTTGATTTTGTTTTCTGCTCTTTCTTCCATACCAAGTGAGCTTTTGCTCCTGTGATATAATGAACTTAATTCAGTTCAACTCAATAAACACTTATGAAGTACCTACTATGTGAAGAGTATTGTACTGGTCATTTGATAAGCCCTGGTCCCTGCTGTGATAATAATAATAATAATTCACATTTTTGTAGTGCTTTTAGGTCTGGAGTTTATTAATCCCTTTCCACACAATACAATAACTCTGATTCATGTCTAGAATCTACCTCTTAGAATCCCTCCTTCAAAAATCAGCTCAAGCATCACCTTCTATATGAAGCCTTTCCAGATCTCCCTCCCCCATTACACCTCCCACATTAAATTGCTAGTGCCCTTCTCTCAAAAATATTTTGTATTTATTTATTCATTTGTATGGTTATACATTGAGTTAGTACATACAGGCTTGTTCAAAAGTTTTAGTGCAGTTTTAAATTATTAAAGTTATTAAAGATTATGTAAGTTATTAAAGTTATTATACTATAAATTCTATATAGTATACACATGCTATCTCCCTTTTGGACTTTGGAGATGCCCCATATGTAGTTATTAAATAACAGAACCAGGATTCAAACCTCAGCTTCATTGGAGTTTACAATCTTGGAAAGTTTATGAGACATACAGAGATAACCATAAACCAAAGAGTTACATGTTAAGTGCGATCACTTAATCCCACCTCCTCTCTGATGCAAACCACATCTTCTGAAAACAGCCCTTTGCAGAAACAGAAAAATCCAAAAAGATCTCTAATTGATTGCAGACAGTTACTAAGAATGTAGCTTTGAGAGCCATCATTGAAGCAGGAATCAAAAACATCTGTGACCCAAGACAAAATGTGACCAGCTTTTAGAACAGTTTCTGTTTCTATTTTGACACATGGCCTGGCTGGTTGGGAAAAGTATATGTGTTTGGTAAATTTCTCTTCTTATTAAAACATTTAAAAGGGAGCTGCTTGTAATGTCTTTAACATTAACTTAAGTTATGGTAGAGTCTGTGAAACAATCACAGCAATGCTATTAAAATATATGAATAAGGGGCGGCTAGGTGGCGCAGTGAATAGAGCGTCAGCCCTGGAATCAGAAGGACCTGAGTTCGGAGCCGGCCTCCGACACCTAATCCGCACAAACAAAAACCTAGCCGTGTAACCTTGGGCAAGTTACTTAACCCCAATTGCCCTAAAGGGGCGGCTAGGTGGCGCAGCAGTGAGTAAGAGCGCCGGCCTCGGAGTTTGGATGACCCGAGATCAGATCCGGCCTCAGAAAATGAGCACCCACGCATAAATCAAATGACTAGCCATGTAACCTTGAGCAAGTTACTTAACCCCAATTGCTTAAAAAAATATATATTTGAATAATAAAACAGCTGCTCTAAGAAAATCTTTAAAAGAGCAGAGTGGTCTTGAGTGACTGCCCCTTTGCCCTACTGGGTACTGCTGGGGGGTAGTGGGTTGGTTGGATTCTGCTGGTATTGAAGATTCGTGAAACAGAGGTGTTGTTTAGGGATTAAAGAGCTGTTTTCTTTCTCCACCCTCACCCTTTAATTATTTTATTGGCCATAGAGACACTGGGGGGTGGGGGTGGGGTTCCTCTTTATGTGGTGAATGGCAGCAGGCAGTTTTTGTGGTAGTAATTTTCCTTGGAAATCCCCAAGGTCTGCTTTGATTATATGAAATGTTTAAGACAGCCATCAATTTCATAAGGTTGTATTCTTGGTAAATGTCAGAGGCTGGGAAAGCCCAGAGCATATACGGTAAGAGATCCCTTTGTCATTCCATTTCTCTCCCATAGAACTTCATAGAGCTATGCTGGGGAAACCAATGAGTTAAAGATGGAAAAGGACTGGGGGTTGAGGGGCAGGGAAGGAAGAGAGTGGGTGACAAGATAGTGTCTAGACTACTGTACTTAGAAACAGGAAGTCCTGGGTTTGAATCCTTCCTTAGAAATTTACCATCTATTGGACCATTTACTTCTGAGTCTTAGCTCCTTATGTCTAAAATGGGAATAACAACACAATACCTCCTTTGCACTATTGTGAGGATCATATGGAGTAACTTGTGTAATGTGTTTTGCAAACCTCAATATTGTTATTGTTTCCATGTCTGTTTTTTTTAATTGACTCATCTTTTAAGAAGATAATTACTATTTGTCCCTAAGGGGTTTTGTGAAGATTAAAAGGGCATTGCCACCATCATCATTAGCATCATCATCACTCATGTTTATAAAGGGCTTTACTGTTTGTATTATAAGGTTTGTAAGATAGATATCAGCAGATTGGAGTCTCCATTTTAGAACCAATCAACCAAATAATTAAGTACCCACTATATGTCTGTCCCTGGGGATAGCAAGACAAAATAAAGCAAAACATCCTCATATACATAGAAAGGCATAAACAAAGCCCTGTAGAGGTGTCAAGTCCTGAAATAAATTGAAGTCATGACATGAAAAATAATATGTTTTGAATTGAGATAACAGGGTAGCAAACTTTCTACTCTGGGGAATGTCCCATGAGCACAGAGCACAATGGGTTTCCCCCAAAGACCAGTGCAAAAGCTTCTTATACCTTTGGAAGGAGAGAGGGAAGGGGCAGTATAACTGGTCATGAGACCCCAGTGGCCCTTGGCAATCTGCACAGAGAAAAACCACTTCTTTCCAGCTGTTTTGACCCTGACACTATGAATCTCAATGGAAGGGGACGAGAACCCTAGAAGCTGAGATCTGGCTTTAGCTAAATTCCTTCACAAGGGAAAATCTCTGGGTGGGGGGACTTAGGGTGTGGTTCAACTCAACCTAAAAAAGAGTAAATATCTTAAGAGTAGGAATGGAAGGACATTACTGAAATCCTGACATTAGGACCATTTAAGTCAAGTAACATTTAGTATCAACAATTTTCTCTCATTATATTAACAATATATGAACAATTTTCTGTCAAGGGTTATACAAAACTCCACAAAAAAGCAGAAACAAGGTAAAATTGAAGAGGAAAAGATGAAGAGACTAAGACTCATGGAAGTTGTAATTTATGCTGCTTTTTTAAAGCTCCCAAGTTGGTTCCTGATATAAAAACTCCTCTTTTTCAATACAAATGTTCTTCTGGCAATGCTGGATGGTTGGTAATCGTGAATCTCTGAAAAATAAAAATTTCAGGTGACCCAAAAGGCATTGGAAAGGCCCATGAAGAGACAGATAGGTTACCACATAATTCTAATGATGACCTTTATGGAAGAAGTGGCTTAAGGGAAATGAGGGAGGAAATGTGTGATTGGTAAAGGGTGTGGATAGTTTGTATATTGAGATTAAAGGATAACAGATGGACAACCCAAGTCCTGAATTGTGTATTGTGATATGTAAAAAGTCCAGGAGAAAGGTCTTCAGAACATTGGGTGGATTCTCTTTGATAGATCTGTGGGAAGCCATGGACAAAAATTATTGGAGATGAAAAAGCATGCAGGGGTTATGAACTACACTGATAAATGGAGTGTCTAGAACATTAAAGATAATACAAAGCTCTTCATTTCAATTACTTCTCTGTTTCATATTTCACAGCCTTCATAACTTAGCCTCTCCCTATATTTCCAGTCTCAAAGAGGATTCTGGGAAGATGAATAGAGTAGGTCAGAAAATTCCAAGCTCTCAAGATTCCCACCGCCCCCCCACCCCCAACAAAAGAGATAAAATAGCAGCTTAGGGAGAACAGATATGTAAAACTAAATAAAAATAGGGACACGAAAGGAGTCTTCTGGGACAATTTGAGATCAGAAGAAAAATGTTGTCTCCTTCTTTAGAATGTAAACTCCTTGTTTTGAATGTAAACTGATTTTTCATTTTCTTTGTATTTCCAGTGTTCTAATTCCCAGAACATAATATATCATTAATAAATGCTGTTGATTGGTTTTCTTAATTTAACATTTTTATTGATTTTATTGTTTTGTCTTCATTTTAAAATCTATATATGTGTACATTTATCATGTCCTCTTTCCTTTTCTGAACAAAAAACATTGGAAGAAAGCTTAGCTGGTATGATTCACAGGTTGTGCTATATTGGATCTGACTTCAGCTTTATCATCACTTGCTGAATTGACATGAACTGAATTGTATTTCTATACAAATACACATTGTGTGGCTGTACTGAAGGGAAATACCTTTGAACACAGCAAGGACAACCTGAGGGAGAGAGCACTGTCTCTGGAATCAGAGGGTATAGGATTAAGACTTACTACTTGTATGACATCAGGCCAGTCATTCAGTCTCCCTAAGCTAAGGCTCTAGTTGAGGGAGGGAGGAATTGAATATGGTCATTCAATTAATCAATACACAGTTATTGAGTGCCTGCTATGTTCCAGGCACTGTTTTAAACACTAGAAGCAGTGAAGAACTCAAGGAACCAGGGGAAGATAAGACCACTCATCCTCTCTCTTCCTGGATATTAGGCTGACATATAGGTCTCTGCTCTCTCTTTCTCTACCTTCCTTCTCCTCCCTCTCTCCCCATTAAACCAGTATGTCCATACATGATTGGGGGAACACATTTGGAACTTAAGTGAAGTCCACCCACATTTTTCTTAATTATGCCCTGTAAGACCAAGCAGAATAAATTCAATCCTCTTTCACGAAACTCTTTTCCTCAAAAAGAGTTTCATGTCTTAAGTCTTAATTGCCTCCCCTCCCCCCTCCCCCCTCCCCTCCCCTCCCCTCCCCTCCCCTCCCCTTCTCTCCTCTCCCCTCCTCTCCCTTCCTCTCCCTTCCTCTCCTCTCCTCTCCTCTCCTCTCTCCTCTCCTCTCCTCTCCTCTCTCCTCTCTCCTCCCTCTCCCTCTCCTCTCCTCTCCTCTCCTCTCTCTCTCTCCTCTCCTCTCCTCTCCTCTCCTCTCCTTTCCCCTCTCCTCTCCTTTCCCCTCTTCTCTCCTCCTCTCCCTTTCCCTCGTCTCCTGTCCTCTCCTTCTTTCAACTAATTTTCATTTTGTCATGGTCTCCTTCCATTCCTATCTAGGTTGTCAGTGTCCTTCCTAAAATGTGATGTCCATAACAAAACATTAGATGTGGCTTTACCAGCATAGGGTACAATGGTACTGTCATCTCTCTGGTTCTAGACTTCACATCTCAGTGCAGCTTAAGGTGCCACAACCATTTTTGTTTTGTCAAATGTATTGCATTGTTGGCTCATGTTGAGCTTCCTTCTAGGAGTTAGAAAAAAGAAAAACAACCTAACCAACTATAAAACCTGCCATATTTCCCCTCACACACCTTTAGGGTAAATGTCTCTATGAGAGACATAGTGTCTTAGCTTTAGATGTGTATAGGCATTGCAAATATGATATTTAACTGGTGGAGAAATTTTAAGACAGCTCTTTGATCCAAATGGCAATAATTTTGTCATAATTACTGTTCATTTTAAGCATGACTAGTGTGTTTAGAGGCATTCAAAACAATGCAGGAGACATTGCCAAGTCCTGAATAGGATGTAAGGGAAGTGGTGGTGATGGGAGTTCCCTAGTCATTTTGGTGAGCTTCTAGGGAATGAGCTTTTATCTGGCATTTTTGAAAGCTCTCCATCTGGCATTTTTGAAACTCTATAGAATATGGACTAATCTATCATCTTCTCCAACAACAGTC
Source organism: Gymnobelideus leadbeateri (assembly GCA_011680675.1). Taxonomy (NCBI): domain Eukaryota; kingdom Metazoa; phylum Chordata; class Mammalia; order Diprotodontia; family Petauridae; genus Gymnobelideus; species Gymnobelideus leadbeateri. Next base: position 1,006,972 of record WOXC01004558.1, on the reverse strand, counting down.
CATCCTCCCAAGAGTCCTAGCCACTTAAATCATCTTGGGAGTAGCCCTAGTCACTGAATCCCATCTTGCCCCAAGAGGCAACTTCAAACTATCTAATTGGTCAGCCTTCTTCTCTTAGACTTATTCTGAAGCTTTGTCCTCTTATTGAGGGGAAGCTCAGCATCAATTTTCTTTTTTTTTTTTAACTTTATTTTATTTTATTTTTTTAATTAAGCAAATGCTTTATTAACTTCTGGTTTACATCATTCATTTCCACCAGATTATGAGTTACATTTTTCCCCCATTTTTTTCCCTACCCACCACCCCAGAATAGCAGTCCCACTAGATATCCCCTCATCCAATCTGCTCTCTCCCATATCTTCTCCCATACCCCCTTCGACTTTCCCATTAGGGCAAGGTGAATCTCTGAGCCCCACTGCCTGGACATCTTATGAAACATTTAATTTTAAAACTTCGATTTTCAGATCCATTCCCTTTCTCCCTTGTCACCCACTCCCTCTGAGAAGATAAGCAATTCAGTATGTGTTGTACATGTATATCTATGCAAAACATTACCATAGTAGATATATTGTAAAAGACTACTTATATTTCCCTCCCACCTGTCTCACCTCCCACCTGGTCCATTCCCTCTATGATAGTGGGTACTTCTAACCTCCCCTCTCCCCAGAATGCCCTCCCCTCCATCATCCCCCTTCTCATCCCCCTTTCCCCTACTCAGGAGAGTGAGTGAGGGTAAGATATTCCATTTAGTATGTATGTGATTCTCTCCCTGAGCCAACTTCAATGAGAATATGCTTTTGCCTTTTTGCCTTCCTGTTCTTCCCCTCCCCTGCAACTACTTCCCCTTGCCTCTTCTACATGAGATAGTTTGCCCTACCCTGTCTCTCTCCATCTCCTCTTGCCACTTTCCTCTCTCATCTCTTGACTTCACCCCTTAAGAATCATCCCTTCCTTGGGGCGGTTAGGTGTCGCAGCAAGCAAAGAGCCAGCCCTGGAGCCAGAAGGACCCGAGCTCGGATCTGGCCCCAGACACCCAACACACAAACAAAAACCCAGCCACGTGAACCCGGGCAAGTCACTGCCCTCCAAAAAAAATAATAATAATCATCCGTTCCCATCAAATTCAACCTGTGCCCTCTATCCATGTATACCTGTGAACATATGCCATGTACCCTTCTTCAATTATTTTCATAATGAGAAAGGTTTCATCAAACACAGTTATTGTTTTTCCATGTAGGACTGTAAATAGTCCAACTATGATAAGTTCCTTTTGATTTCTTTTCCTTGATTACCTTCTCAACCATCTCTTGCTTCTTGTGTCTGAATGTCAAATTTTCTATTCAACTCTGGTTTTTTCCTCAAGAATGCTTGAAAGTCCTCTATTCCACTGAATGACCATATTTTCCCCTGAAACAAAATACTCAGTTTTGCTGGGTAGGTGACCCTTGGATTCATTCCCAGTTCTTTTGCCCTCTGGAATATCATATTCCATGCCCTTCGATCCCTCAGTGTAGAAGATGCCAGGTCCTGGGCTATTCTGATTGTGTTTCCACAATATTGAAATTGTTTCTTCCTGGCTGCTTGGAGTATTTTCTCCTTGATCTGGGGATTCTGGAACCCGGCTATAATATTCCTGGGAGTTTTCTTTTTGGGATCTTTTTCAGGAGGTGATCAGTGGATTCTTTCAACCTCTATTTTGCCCTCTGGATCTAAAACATCATGGCAGTTTTCCTTGAGAATTTCTTGAAGGGTGATTTCTAGGTTCTTTCTTTGATCATGGCTTTCAGTAGTCCAATAATTTTTAAATTGTCTCTCTTGATCTATTTTCCAGGTCAGTGGTTTTTCCCATGAGATATTTCACATTGCCTTCTAATCTTTCGTTTGTTTGGATCTGCTTAACAGCATCTTGATTTCTCATAAAGTCACTAGCTTCCATTTGCTCCAGTCTAACTCTGAAGGAATGAATCTCCTCAGTGAGCTTTTGAGATTCTTTTTCCATCTGGCAAATTCGACTTTTTAAGGCATTCTTCTCCTCATTGCCTTTTTGGGCCTCCTTTGCCATTTGAGTTAGTCTATTTTTTAAGGTGTTATTTTCCTCAGTCAGGCTGTTGACTGTCATTTCATACTTTTCTTGCATCTTTTTCATTTCTCTTCCCAAATTTCCCCCCACTTCTCTTATATGCTTCTTAAGGTCCTCTATGGCCTGTAGCCAGCTTGTATTTTCATTTGGGGCTTTTGGTGCAGGAGTTCTGACCTCACAGTCCTCCTCCATGCTTTGGGCCTCTTTGCCCCTAAAATAGGAGTCCAATGTTGAACTTTTCTGTTTATTTTGTTTCGTTTGCCTAGGCATATTGCCACTTAATTACTTGATTTTTGGGCTTGTTGCCACAGTAGGACTCTGCCACCAGACAGGGGAGCTTCCGCCCAAACGTGGGGTCTTCACAACTTCCACCAGTTGGGTGGCCTCTGTAAAGCCTCCACCCACTCTGGCAAGTTGGATACCCACCCCAAACTTCCCCCCCAGACCACAATCCAGATCCAGGCAGTTTAAAGCAAAAGCGATTAACCCCCAGACTGATTGCTGGATCTTCCTACAGTTCGCAGACCAGGAGCTAGAGCCACTACTGACACTGCAAAATGGCTTCTGTGCAGCTGTTTCTTCAGCAGCTTTTTGCCCCCAGGGGAGGAAGCCACGTGTTCCCCAAATACTGGTCCCAAAGTCCATAGGGCACTAACCTCTCACTTTGTCCTAGGCATATCTGTGCAGATAATTCTGGAATCGCCACAATTGCTGGTGTTCTGGGGTTCCACCAGCCGGCTGAAGGCCCGGCTGCCCTGGGGCTAAAACCGAGGACCTGGGCTCTGCTCTGCGGGCTGTCGGTTCCCAGAGCGCTGTGCTGGCCGCTCCCTGCAGGGCTGCTGGGCTGTCCTCAGCAGGAGGTTAGCTTCTCTGTGCCATTCTGTGGGTGCTGTCTCAGCATCAATTTTCAAAACAACACTTCTTTTATGGATGTGGATTTCTTTCAGAAGGCATTAAGAATCTTTAATCACAAATAGAACTAGTCATGGCCTGAAGAAGAGAACGTAATATTTTCCTCATTGTGGAATAATGTTTTGTCTCACCCAAGAGATCTGTAATAATACTCTTAAAAAAAAAACCTGATTGAATCTTGACTTTTAAAGGGAGAAGAGAGTATGGTACAGAGAAAGGTAGAAGTAACATCCTAGAAAATCTATGTCGATGGTAGTTCCAAAGGACCTCAGGGGGAAAAAAAGGATATTTGATCTTTTTAGAATTTTCCTAAGCATTTTTACAGCTGTAAAATTTAAATCCCAGTCTTAACTAAGTAGAAACTGCCAAGAACTCCTAAACAAAGGAATGTAAATAATGCCAATAACCTCTTAAAATTAGTCTAAAATATCAGACTACAAGGCACTGGATCCAATGCTCAATTTGTATGGATCTTTTACAATTACAATTCAGGTGAAATTAGAAACTAGAAACATGCTGAGATGTGATGTTCCCTTCTCTTAGTGAAAGAAGAAAGCAACAACCACTAAATGGTTTTTTTGGTTAATCAAAGGGAGAGGTTCTGGGAAGATTTTTGCTGTGGGGGGAAAAAATCCCAATACTATTAAAAGATGAAAACTTTAGGTGTTTTAGTGGGAACATTAATTTGAATATGTGTGTGCATATATATATTTTGGGGGAAGGCAATCAGCATTAATCCTAGGTATAGTTCAAGAGTTTTGTTTGGGAGGACTAATTGTTTGGGGGAAATGCTCCAATGTAGTTTCTTTTATTAAATTCATTTGAATTGAAGAGCATAGGGTTTTGTGGACTGGTGGAAAGACCATGAGATCTAGAGACAGAGGACCTGGTTTCTGTTGAATAATCTCAGAAGTTTGCATTGGTCAGCTCTTGTCAAGGCATTATTATAATTATGGCACAAGGGGAGAACCAGACCAGGGATGTAAAGGTATCACAACAAAGTTCTCCAAACAAGCAGAGTCTGGTTGACCAATTTATAGTTTTATCCCTGAGAGGATAAGACAGAGGATAAATTGGGAGTGGTACAAAGTAGAACGACAAATGGGGGGCAGGACACTACATTTGGGAGGAGAAAATGCAAGTTTGGGAGACTGAGGAAGGAATGGTCTACAGGATACAGCAATTGGAACATTCTAGAAATAAGAATGGTGAGATGAGCCTAAACTTTCCATTGTCCTGATTAGGAACAATATACTTTCCCATGGGAACACATTTCTCCTTAGTTTTGTCATACTAGCAATAGCTAGCCTACCCACAGGCCTTTGGAATATTTAGTCTATTCACAAGCCTGTGTCCTTTAGAAGCACAACAAAAATAAGGCAGGCCTGGGGTCTTCAGCCCACAGTTTGAGTCTTGACTCTGCTACTGTTTGATCTAGGATAAATCACTCCCTAGGCCTCAGTTTGGATTAGATGATCTCTGAGGTTCTTTATTGCTCTAAATCTTCTCTATGATTAATTCTATGACTATTTCTATGCTAAAAATCCATGTACACTAGGCTCACTTGAAGCTATATTTTACCAACTTATAGTGACTGCTTTTTTTTTTTTTTTGGAGGGGGGAAGGCAGGGCAATTGGGGTTAAGTGACTTGCCTAAGGTCACATGGCTAGTTTTGTGTTAAGTGTCTGAGGCCGGATTTGAACTCAGGTCCTCCTGACTCCAGGGTCAGTGCTCTATTCACTGTGAAACGTAGCCACCCCTAGTGACTGCCTCTTAAGGAGAAATTTACTATGTACTGAGAAATTTCTTAAAACATTCTGAACTTAAACAACAGATAAAACCAACTTTTCCATATTCTTAGAGAACAGAAGAGGATTATACATGAAACTGCAGATGCCTATTATATTCAGCTTGCTTTTCTATTTTATCTATTATGTTTAGCTTGCACATAAGTATATGATAAATTCAACATGTAACTTTTAAAGCTAATCTATAATTCTTTCTATTGTTCAGTTGTCAGACTCTCCATGACCCCATTTGGGGTTTTCTTGGCAGAGATACTAGAGTGGTTTGCTGTTTCCTTCCCAAGTTCATTTTACATATGAGGAAACTGAGGCAAGCAGGTGACTTGCCCAGAGTCATACAACTAGTAAATGTCTGGGGCCAGATTTGAACTCAGGAAGATAAGTCTTCCTGATTCCAGGCCCGGCACTCTATCCACTGAACTACCTAGCTTCTCACCTTCCTTCTATTTTCTTCTATGTATCAAAACTGAACCAAACCTCTTCCTTCCTTCCTTCCTTCCTTCCTTCCTTCCTTCCTTCCTTCCTTCCTTCCTTCCTTCCTTCCTTCCTTCCTTCCTTCCTTCCTTCCTTCCCATGGATGAGAAATATGGGGTGGAGGAAATCCTTTCCCTAGCAGATATCAGGGTAAGAGTGCTAGGAGTGGAGTGAGAGGACCTGGGTTCAGATTCTAACTTTGCCAATTACATTCCATGTAACCACAGGCAAGTCACTTTACCTCCATTGGTCTCAGCTGAAAATAAGGTGATATGACCAGATGGCCTCCAAAGTCCCTTTCCACTCCAAATAGACTTCTGTGTTTTGGTGTTCAGAGGCATAAGTAGAGCAGGATGACTTTGGCTTTGCTCCAGGATACCATGATTTTCAGGGCACAGAAGTATAACACATGCACTTCAACATTGTTAAAAGCTGCTATAATAACAAATTCTCCCTCCTGTCCAACTGAGTTGTCTTAATTACTTGAGTTATTTATACATCATGAATTTTTTTAAAAAATAAGACAATGCCACAGCTGGGTATAGAAGTGGAACAGATTCCTACCATTACTGAGTTAATCATTGTAAAGAATCTGTTAAAATATCTATGCTACTCAGCTGTTGAAAAAGGAAACAGCTATAGAAACTTGCTGTGTGTCTCTGGGAGAGTCACTTAACCTTTCTTTGCCTTGATTTTCTCATCTGTAAAATGGGAGCAATAACAGTGCCTTTCTGACAAGATTGTTTTGAGGATCAAATTATGTAATGGAAAAGGTGTTTTGCAAAATTTAGAACTGCTAAACTTTGGGGGCTTCCAAAACACCTTAAACTTTTAAAGCTTAAAACTAATGATCTAAGTGAAATGGTTGAATATTTATCAAAATATAAATTGCCCAGATTAACAGAAGAGTAAATAGAATACATATAGAGTAATACCATCTTAGACAAAAAATTGAACAAGACCTCTATGAGCTCCCTAAGAAAAAATCCCCAGGACCAAATGGATTCACTAGTCTATTCTACCAAACATTTAAAGAAAAATTAATTACAATACTATATAAACTATGGGGGAAAATAAGCAAAGAAGGAGTGCTACCAAAGAAATTTGACCCTGTTTGCCTCAGTTTCCTCATCTGTAAAATGAGCTGGAGAAGGAAACGGCAAGCCACTTTAGTATCTTTTCCAAGGAAACCCCAAATGGGGTCACGGAGAGTCTGACAACTGAAATAACAGGACAACAACAATAGAAAATAACAATTTTACCTAAATTAATTTACCACTTCAGTGCCATACCAAACTACCAAATTTTTTTTGATAGAACTAGGAAAAATAATAACAAAATTCCTCCAGTAGAACAAATTATCAAGAATATGAAGGGGATCAATGGAAAGTGTATGAAGGAAAGTGGCCTAGCAGCACCAGGTCTCAAACTATATTACAAAGTAGTGACCATGAAAACAATCTGGTATTGGCTAAGAAATGGAATGGTGAATAGTTTAGGTACATAATACTTAGTAGTACATGACAATGGTAATCTAGTGTTTGATAAACCCAAAGATCCAAGCTTTTTAGACAAAAACTCACTATTTAACAAAAATTACTGGGGAAACTGGCAAGTAATTTGGCAGGAACTAGGCAAAGAAAAAGATCTCATACTGTATAGGAAGATATAGTCTAAACAGGTACACGATTTAGACTAGGGTGATAGCATAAGTGAATTAGGGGAGCATTAAAAATCTTACCTGTCAGATCTATGGAGAAGGGAAGAATTTATGACCATACAAGGAATAGAGAGGATCACAGGAAGTAAAATGGATAATTTTGATTACATGAAATTAAAAAGGTCTTATACAAACAAAACCAATGCACCAAGAGTAGAAGAAAAGAGGGAAACTGGGGGAAAAAATTTACAGCAATTTTCTCTGATAAAGGCCTCATTTCTGAAATATATAGGGAATTGAGTCAAATTTATGAAAGTACAAGTCATTCTCCAATTGATAAATGATCAAAGGATATGAACAGGCAGTTTTCAGAAGAAATTAAAGCTATCTATTGCCACATTAAAAATGCTCTGAATCACTATTAATTTAAAAATACAAATTAAAATGACTCTGAGGTACCACCTCATACCTATCAGATTGGTTAGTATAATAGAAAAAGGAAAATGACAAATGTTGAAGGGGATGTGGAAAAATTGGGATACTAGTGGACTGTTGGTAGAGTTGTGAAATTATCCAACTATTTTAAAGGACAGTTTGGAACTATGCCCAAAGTGCTGTAAAACTGTGCATATCCTTTGATCTAGGAATATTACTACTAGGTCTGTAACCCAAAGAGATCAAAGAAAAGGAAAAGAGCCTATTTGTACAGACATATTTAGAGTAGCTCATTTTGTGGTGGCAAAAAATTGGAAATGTAGATGGCAAAAAATGGAAATCTGGGGGATGCCCATCAATTGGGGAATGGATGAACAAGCTGTGGAATATGATAGTAATGGAGTACTATTGGGCTATAAGAAATGATGAGCAGATTGCTTTCAGAAAAACCTGGTAAGACATATATGAACTGATGCAAAATGAAGTGAGCAGAACCAGGCAACCATTGTACACAGTAACAGCAATACTGTATGATGATCAACTGTGAATGACTAATGATCCAAGACAATTTTGAAAGATTTATGATGAAAAAATACTACCTACTTTCAGAAACTAGAACTAAAACTAATAGGGTCTGAGTGTAGATTGAAGAATAATTTTTTTACTTTATTTTTCTTGTTTTTTTTAAAAAGATACTTAATATGGAAATATTTTTTATGATTTTACATGTATAATTAATATCAAATTTCTTGCCTTCTCAATAGGTGTGGGAAGAGTGATAGAATTTAAAACTCAATATTAAAAAAATTATAAAAATAAATAAATAAGAAATTGAGGTATAAAATAAAATAGAAAACAACAATCCATCTCAAGGAGCTTTAGCCTAGAGGAGAGATAAGGCATATATATATATAATGAGAAAAGGTCATATTAGGAATAAATAATAAGAGAAGTAAACAATGAGAAATGAAAGATACAGCAAGGGATAAATAGCCTTTAAGAAGATTGAGAGCAGCAGCTAGGTGGCACAGTGAATAATGCACTGGAGTCAGGGGGAATCTGAGTTAAAATTCAGCCTCAGACAGTTAACACTTACTAGCCATGAGACCTTGGGCAAGTCACTTAACCCCAATTGCCCTGCCTTTCCCCATCCAAAAAGAAAAAAAAAAGATTGAGAACTATTTTATGGAAGAAGAAACGCTGAATTAAGACCTTGGAGGATAGGCAGATTTCAATTGTCAGAGATAGGAAGTCCAAGGCAGTCATAGAGAAGGGTCTTTGAAGATGGAAGGAGATAAGGAGTGGGCTGGACAAGGCCAAAGAAGACTAGTAGTCATGTAGTTCAACTGGAATTTAGAGAATGTGATGGAAACTAATGTGAAAAAAGGCTGAGAAGATAGGGAGAAAGCTGGTTGTGCAGGGTCAGTATTGCCAAACTAAGGAATTTATATTTTATCTTATGGGCATTTGGGGGATATTTAGCATATCCTTTTCTTTTTGTAAGAGAGTGACATGATTCAGTTTTTGGATTAAGAGGAATTCAAGAAAGGACTTTTAAATGCCCCCCCACCCCACCCCCAACAAATAAATGAACAAACAAAAAACAACCCAGCTTAAAACTTCACTGACTTTTGAAATACCCTCCATAAATGCTATGTTCTTCTTCTTACAGCCAAATTAACTAATATTGAGGACTGAGTTTTTGCATTTCCTAATCCAATACTAAAGATGAAACTCTCTCTTTCCATATTACTTATCTGTCCTTTATACTCAAGCATTTGGAAGATTGTGTGTGTGTGTGTGTGTGTGTGTGTGTGTGTGTGTGTGTATTCTGACAGGCTTCTGCGTGGGATGTGGTGAACAGCTTGCTACATGCTTATACAGGCATTCTTCAATTTATGATTATATTGTCTAAAAGTTCATTTCTAAGTTACTTATTTGAGAGCCAGAATTCACTTTCCAATGGAATGGTATTGCACAGGTCCCCAGGCCAGTTCAGAAAAACCAATTGAATCCATAGATGTGCTAGCTCCAATCTGTGTGACTTTTGGCCTCCCTGGGTCTCACTTTTCTCATATGTAAAATGGAGTTGGGTTAGATGGTACCCGAGGTCTCTTCCATATCTAAATATCTGTCGTTGTTGAATCATTTCAGTCATCTCCAACTCTTTATGACCCTATTTTGGATTTTCCTGGCAGATATTGGAGTGTTTTGCCATTTCCTTCTTAACTCATTTTACAGAACGAAACGTAAGCTTTAAAGAAACTGAAGCAAACAGTGTTAAATGACTTGGCTAGGGTCACACAGCCAGCAAGTGTCTGAGGCCAGAGCTGAACTTAAGAAAACGAATTTTCCTAACTTCATGCCTGGCACTCTATCCTCTGTGCCACATAGGTGCTCTAAATCTATGCTCCTATAATAATACTGTTCTGATAGTTAGAATATATAGACCCTAAATTCCATGGGTAACAGTGGGATGTCAAACAGCAAGGTTTGACAAAGTAGGGGAGGGCCCAATGTGGCAGCTTCCTATTTTGTATAGTCAAGCAGTTAGTGAGCTAAGAATGGTGTTTACATTTTAAAAATAGAATGAAACTTTATTTTAAAATGTTCAAAAAACAAACCAAAACAAAATATCCTTAGCTTAAGACCATAAAGAAGAAAGAAGCAGACTCTAGTTTGCTGACCCTGATGTAGTAGAATGAGGGAAAGATTGGATTTGGAGTAAGAAGATGGATTTCTAGTCTTTTTCTGTCATTTGATTGCTGGTGACCTTGGGCAAAGCATTTCCTCTCTACGAACCTCTATTTCCTCATCTGTAAATTGAGAAGATTGGACTAGGATTCCTTGGGCTAAAATCCCTTCCAACACTATAGTGATTCTGTATTCTGTTTCTTTGAAAAAAATCCATTTTAGGGTTCCAATTTGGGATTCCAGGGAGATAGCCTCTTCCCTCTCACTCATTTCCATCCCCTGCCTTGCCAAAAGCAAAACTTTCTCCAGAAGGAAAGTAGAAGGGAATCTTCCAGTTCAGGAAACAGGTGACAGTGATCATAGCCTGGGTTTGGGGCTTTAGCAGGTACTAGAAAATATGTGAACAGAGCACCAGTTGACAGGTGGTTGACTCCACTTGGAAGTCAATCAACCCAAAGAAGTCAATACCAGGGTTTGTAGTAATAGTAGGAAGATTTCTGACAGGAGTTTATTACTCCTTCCCCTTTCCTCTTGTCACCATCAGTCCTCTGGCTGACAAGGCTGACCCTGGGACAAGGTGAGAAACAGGATTGCAGCAGCATTGTGGAATAAAAGGGAAAATCTGTGAACAGTAGTTCTTAGTTCGATTTAAGAACAATTTATTGGATCCCTGGTATTCGTGGATCACCAGGGCTGAAGCCTGTGATTTTACTGATATGGGGCATTAATTGTCAGGTGAGGAAAATCTCTCCATTAATGCAGTTCAGCTTCAGCTTCCAGTTTCATGTAGTCGTTAGGGTCACTGAGAGAGTTCAGTGAGACCAAACATGAATATTTCTGAGGTAGACCCTGAACCTAGTTCCTTCTGTTTTGAGGGTGACTCTCTAGCTAGTACTACACACTCCCTCTCTGGATGATAAAGATACAAAGACAAAAATGAGACATTTTCTTTCATTAGGGGATGGCCTGACTTTAGACAGTCCCTGGTAGTTAGACTTTTCTTGTTGTTTAATTGTTTTTCAGTTGTGCCTGTCTCTTCATGACCCCATTTGGGGTTTTCTTGGCAAACCATTTCCTTTTCTAGTTCATTTTACAGATGAGAGAACTGAGGCAAACAGTTAAGTGGTTTGCCCAGGGTCACACAGCTAGTAAATGTCTGAGGCTGGATTTGAACTCAGGAAGATGAGGCCCTTTGTCAGGGTGATGAGGGGACAGGACCACTATATGATGAGTGTTTGCATAGGACACCCAGGTCTTGGTTAGCAGTGACTCTTACTCCTCTGTTGCTGCCGCTGCCACCCACATGGAGAGGCTAAAAGAGGGGATTGATTAGTACTAGCCCTGATTTTCTGCACTGTAAGGTTGGCTGTGGCAAAGAATTGGTCTCTCTGGTCTTGTATTTAGATTCTTCCTTGTTGAATGTTTCTCAGACCAATGAGTGACTAACAATCAAGATGCCCTGAGTAAACACATAGTGAGTTTTGTAGGACAAACTGTTAAGACGCTTTCAATGTATTATGCCAAATCTGTCCTCACACCCTTAGAGTTATTTAATATGTTTTAATCCCCGCCCCCTATGGGAGTGAAAGTCATTTTAAAATTAAAACAAAGCCTGGCTTTCATAGTTTTCAGGGTGAGATAATGTTATTTTCTCATTAAGGAAACTGACACAAAGCAGCACATGCTAGATGGGGGAAAGAGAGAAAGGAATAAGTTCTTCTATTTAAGTCAGCTATTTGGAACTTTGAATATTTTTATTAAGGGAACAATTGGTTAAACAATCAATTTGGGTGGGAATAACCTGAGCCTCTTTGGAGAATCTTGAGAATGCTGAATTGGAACTTGACATTTTCCAACTAGGAAATGCTGTGTTATTTTGTGACAGTAAAGAGAAATTGGGGGTAGTTCCAGAAAAGTATATGCACAGTCCATAATGTACTAGCAGAGGTATAATCATGGTCAATAAATTGCTGAGTTTGGCATTGGGAAGACCTGAATTTGAACCTGGGCTCTGATGCTAGCTGTGAGTCTGATAAGTCACTTAGTATCTATTAACCTCAATCTCAGCATCTGTAAAATGGGGATGACTACAGTCCCTGCCTTAAGTTTGTTGTGATGTTTATATGAGACAGTATGTAAAGCACTTTGCATACTTAAAAGTGCTATGTAAACGTCAGTTTGAGGAGGGAAGGCAATTGGGGTTAAGTGACTTGCTTAAGGCCACACGGCTAGTAAGTAAGTCAAGTGTCTGAGGTCAGATCTGAACTCAGGTCCTCCTGACTCCAGGGCCAGTGCTCTATTCATTGGACCACCTAGCTTCCCCTAAACATCAGTTATTAATATCATTACTAGACTTGACCACATATGTCATTTGACACTGGAGGAAATAAACAACAATCAACAACAATGCCTGGCATTGTGTTAGGTGTCAGGGATAAAATTACAGAGGAGCAAACAATCCTCATTCTCAAGGAACGGAGGGGATAAGCACATACACATACATATGCAGAATAAATGAGAGGAGGAGAATAAATACAAATAAAACAGAAAGTTCTTAAATACAAGAAAGGGCATAAGAAGTGGGGGAGGAATCAGGAAAGGTTTGGCATAGAAGATGCTGTTTGAGTTGCAGCTTCAAGAGAGAGACACATTCTATAAAGCAGAAGAGGAGACATGGGGGACAGCCAATTCAAAGGCAAAGAAACAGGAGATGGAAAAATGGACTTGGCCTACTTTTTAAAAAACAACAACAAGAACAACCATGGCTTGATCTCAAACATTAAATCTATGTTTCTCAGAATAGTAAATTCCTTTTCCTAGAAACTCTGAGCAAAAGAACTTTTATTAAAAACAAACAGCATCATGGTACTTGGGAGAAGAGGTCATCAGCCTGTAATTGACAAGCACAAGTTGACACTATTGGTATTTCATGGCTGAAAGCCTTAGATGTTCAAAAGGACAAGCAAATATGGTGTGATTCAGACTGGTAGTGATGGGCATCTTGGCATTTTGACTTGAGTCTGGGAAGCATGGGAATTATTGTCCTACCATTGCAGGCGACCAGGGATAAGCAATCATCTCTTCCCCCCCCCCCCCAGCAAGATATATTTAAGCCTAACCTATCAATATATTAAAAAATTGTATAAATAATGTACACACAAGGATACTGGGTGGGTGTTGGCTAGGACTCAAACTGGTGATTTTGAGCCTTTAAGTCAGCAGTGTCCTCCTGGCTGCCAAGCAGGGCATAGCCACCAAGTCAACCAAGAAATATTATGTAGGGATAGGTTTATGGGTAGACAAAATGAGTAGTTGCCTTCATTACATGATTTGAAGTAACATATTTAATAAAACTATTAAGTGCTTAATATGTGTAAAGCACTGTGTTAAGTGTTAGAGATACAAATAGAAAAGTTGGTCTCTTCTCTCAAGGAGCTCGGCTTCTAATGGGGGATATAGTACATGTCAAAGATTTTAGCTGCACGTCAGATGGAAAGGTCCCATTGTCCTTAGGGTATAGCAACAAAGCAGATGATAATGTTTTTTATTTGATGTCATTTCCATGGATAAAATCATCCTTGTTGATGAAAGCTTTCTTTTCTGGATCTTCAGTACTTTCAGAATCAGTTTCTAGGCTGAATCACCTGTATCTCAAATATGTCTTGAAATTATTATCAATAGACTCAAGATACAGGTCTTTGTAAGAAGTCAATTACAGGAAGGATAATTCATTTAAGCCATTATTGCCCATTAACAACTTTTTGTTGTTATTGGGTCATTTCAGTCATGTCTGACTCTTCAGGACCTCTTTTTGGGATTTTCTTGGCAAAGATATTGAAGTGGTTTGCCCTTTCCTTCTCCATCTCCTTTTACAGATGAGGAAACTGAGGCAAACAGGGTTAAGTGACTTGGCCTAGGTCACATAGCTAGTAAGTCTCTGAGACAGGATTTAAACTCATGAAGAGAAATCTTCCTGATTCCAAGCCTGGTGTTCAATCCACTGCTTCATCTAGATGCTATTAACAATTTAGTAGGAATTAATATAAAGGATTAAGTGAGACCAAGACCCTGAAGACTGTGGGATACAAAGATGTTTTAAGGGGTCAGCAGTAATGGAGGAAGGTCAGGAAAGATTTGGAGCATTGGGCAAGGATGGGTGGTGGCAGTGCTACTTTAGGGGGTCTTAATTAGTGACTATTATGAGGATCATAGCAAGGGCCAATCTAAGGTGCAGGTTGGAGGACTGTTGACAATTTGATAAATGGAACATGCATTTATGAAGTCCCTACTATGTGTAAAAACTACCATGCTGGACTGGAAGAGATAAATAAGACTGAGTCCTTAGTAGAGGAGATTAGACATGGACCCAAATCACTAAAATTCAAAGCAAATATGGTGAAATATTAATGGATAAGAAACTAAGTTTGAGGTCCAAGGAAGGAAAAAGAATTTTTAACTGGGAACATCAAGGTGGAGGTGACATTTGAGTTGAATTTTAAAGTGCAGCACAGGCAGATTTGAAGAAGAGAGTGAGGGGGGGCATTCCTTGTGTAGGGAGCAGCATCAACAAAGGCACAGAGGGAGGAACACTTAGCAAGTGTTCATCAAACAGCAAGTGGCCTAGTTTGGCTGGAGAAAAGGGTATTTGAAAGGGAAGACTAGGAAATAAAGTTGCAGAAGGAGGTTGGAACCAGAGAGGGGGGAGGGACTTGAATGTCAGGCTGAGCAGTTTGGGTTTTCTTTAGAAGCCAATAGGTAGCCATTGAAGGGTTTTGAAGTGTGAAGTAAAATGACCTGATCTGTCAATAAGGATTATATGGTAACAATAAAGCATTCTGATGCCTTGTTTATGGCCAGAGCCATCCCCCAGGTATCCCAGAGCCCAGGGAACATCAATCACAGTGTATGTTCCCCATCTCCCAATCTGAAGTGTTTTGAAGTGACCATCAAAGGTGGCGTTGATCAAGGGAATAGAGAACAAAAATATTAAGGACAATTACATGTACAATTGTTGTAGGGGAAAGCAATTTAAGGGGTGTGTGGAAGAGGGGAAGTGGGCATGGTTGCCAGGCAGCCAGCCCCAATCTTGCATCTGTTGCCTTGGTGACTTGAAAAAAACAAACAAACAAATTTGATTTTTATGATGAACTTCAATGTAGCAAGAACAACAATGATGAAAACCAACATGAACCAGTCATAAATATTTACGAAGAAGTATTCTTTAATGAACTAATAACATGTTATCTATTTTGTCTCTTTTGGCCTTTTCCATTGATGTATGTCTTATACAAAGTTTGTTTTTTAACATAGGATACTATCCAGTATACTATGCAGCATAGTATGTTATATATGTATACTATATAACATAAATACTATAGCATGCATACTATTGTAGTGTGATGTTGGGAGGAGGAAAGGATTTTAACTCCTGATGATAAGTAAACACTTCAGATTCTTTCACCTAGTGATACTCTGAGTTGTTGCTACACAATGCCAGTCTCCTGGTTTCATTACCTGTCCAAAGATGAAATTCTGGAGTGATAGTCTAAATTTTGGTTCTCTCCTAGGGCCTACCACTGGGTTCTTCACAAAGTAGGTGCTTAATAAATGTGGATTTGTATTGCACTGCATTTTGTTGTGTTATCTTATGTTATATTGTATTGAATCACATTGTATTGTATCAATCAATGACTTTACAAGTATCTACTATATTCCAGGCACTGTACAATGTACACTGGGAATGCAAAGAAGGAAAATGCAATTATTCCTGCCCTCATGGAGCTTACCTTCTATTGGGAGAGACATCATGATTACAGAGAATTATGTATAAAATATAAGCAAGTTTCTTTTTTTTATTTTGAGGGAGGAGGCAGGCACTAGAATTTGGGGAGGTCATGAAAGCGTATAGGCAGTGCCATTTGCATTGGAAGAAACCTACAGATCCTAAGTGGCAGAGGTGAGGATGTAGTGTATTCCAGGCAAAGATACAGATGATAGAGATGCTGTTGGTGGGAAATAGAAAGAAGGCCAGGTGGAATGGACCATAGAGTACATGAAAGGAATTAATGTGAAATGAAGTTGAAAAGGTTGTGAAGGACTTTAAAACCTTTGTATTCCTAACTTCTGCCCTTATATCTATGAAACAAGTGACCTTTGTCCTGGGGGGTATGGAATCTATACATTTTTTTGGGGGGGGACCATATCTTTCACAAGGTTTTGGGGTAGAAAATTGCTCGCCATTCCAGGGGGCTGTGTATGGGCTACACAGTATAATGATGTCTCTTGGAGAAAGACTATTTTAAAAAAATAATAATAGCTAACATAACAGTGCTTTAAAGTTTTCAAACAATTTCATATATATTATCTCATTTGATCCTCACAAAAGTCTTAGGAAGGAAGTACTATTATTATTCCCATTTTATAGATGAGGAAACAGAGGATAAAAGAATTTAAGTGGCTTGTCCAGGGTCACAGAACTAATAAGTGTCTGAGGTCAAATTTGAACTCATATTCCTGACTTCAGGTCCAGCATTCTACCTACTGTATCACCTAGTCAACTCCAAAAAAGGCCATAGGGAGAAGATGGGAGGAGAATATTGTGGACATTTTGGGAAGACAAGAGTGGCAAGACATAGGATCAAGGCCCCTAGCCAGGAGGCTTTCTCTTCAGATGCATTGTTTTTTTAAAAATTCTGAAGTTATTCTCCCACCCCCCACCCCAAGAGTATTTGTATACACATAGCAGAACACAAAGAGAAATCCTCTTTATGAGGATGTGAAATTGTAAATCTCTCATGCTTCCTGATTTTTTAAAAAAGCATATAATAAATTTTATATATTACTTCACAAAATATCATTTTTGTTTGTGCTTCCTTCTGAATGTTCATTCTGTACATTTTAAAGGTTTTATAATGACTCTCTTTTTTGGCATTACTATTGCTTAACCCCTCCCCCCTCCCATTAAAACTGAAAGAATTAAAAAAAATCCTTGTAAGAAATAAGCAGAGTTGAGCAAAATGAATCCATACATGTAGTTGTCAAGTTAAATAACATATGTCTCTTTTTGGACCTTGTGCCCATCATCTTTTTGTCAGGAGGTAGGTGACATGCATAGGCTCTCTGGAGGCATGGTTGGTCATTGCAGTGATCCGTATTCTTAAGTCTTTCAAATATGTTTTCTTTCTAACGTTGCCTTGCTTGTATATATTGTTTTCCTGGCTTTGCTTGTTTTATTCTGTATTCTCTGAAATCATCTCTTTTGTCATTTCTTATGGCACAATAATATTCCATTACATTTGTATACCATAATTTGTTTGGCCATTCTGACATAATTGTTTAAGAAGCAATCTAAGGCACTGCATTAGAGACTAGTTCTTTTCTTTCCCTGCAACTCCCTCCCCCCTTTTAATATCCTTTTCAGGATTAGAAAGTTTGTTTTGTAATTATTCTCTCTCCCAGTGTTAATCTCCCTCTTAACTGCACCCCCAATCCTGCTTGTTTCTCTGTTGAATATGATATATTTCTCCACCAAACTTTGGACAGGCATGTTCAACCCCCCATCATTTTCAGGTAAGTGAGAGGTTCATTTGATGCTCGCTCCTTCCACCCCTTCCTCCATTTGTGTATTCATTTCTTCTCCCTCCCTCATCCCAATTATGAGAAATAATTCCATTCTTCTTCCTTTCTACACTAGTGTATTCCTCCTTTTACCCTTCCTTCTCTTTCCTTTAAATGCTGAAAATAATACCAGTCCACTCTAAGGATTTCTGCTTTTCTTAATTAACCTGCTCAATCTTGAAAACATTAATATTCTCAAAGTACTCTTTTTTTTCTTTTCTCTATTAGAATGTGAATACTGCATCATCATTCAGCTCAAACTGATCAAATAAATTTACCTGTTTAGGTTTCTCTGGACTCTTATGTTTGTATTTCAAAGTTCTTACTTAGCTCTGGTCTTTTTTTTTTTTTTTTTGGAGGGGGGAGGCAGGCAATTGGGGTTAAGTGACTTGCCCAAGGTCACACAGTGAGCTAGTAAGTGTTTCAAATATATGAGGCCGTATTTGAACTGAGGTCCTCCTGACTCCAGGGCCTGTGCTCTATTCACTTCACCCCTAGCTGCCCCCCTCCCTTTTTAAATCAGAAATCATTAGAAGTCCTCTGTTCCATTAAAGGTCCATTCCCCTTCTCCTCATAGGATTATACTAAGTTTTGCAAGGTAAATTGTTCTTGGTTATAAGCCCACCTCTTCTACCTTTTGTAATATTTTATTTCCTAGGTGGCACAGTGGATAAAGTGCCAGCTCTGGAGTCAGGAAGATTCATCTTCCTCAGCTCAAATCTATCTTCAAACACTTACTGTTTGACCCTGGACAAGTCACTTACCCCTGTTTGCCTCAATTTCCTCATCTGTAAAATGAGCTGGAGAAGGAAATGGCAAACCACTCCAGGATCTTTGCCAAGAAAACCTTCAAGGGGGTCATGAGGAATCGGACATAGCTGAAATGACCAAACAGCAACACTAGTAGTAACAACACATAGTATATTGCAGGATTTTCTCCTGTTTATAATAGGGGCTTCTTGGTCTTGTGTAATAGATTTTAGTTCCTTGATTCTTGAATCGCTTATGTATGGATACTTGCAGCACTTCTTTCTTTGATGTGGGAGCTTTGGCTTTTGACTATGACATTCTTGGATCTTTTCTTTTTTGGTTTCTTTTCAGGAGATAATTTGTGGATTCTCTCTTTCTTTACTTTGACCTTTAATTCTAATAGATCTGGACAGTTTTCATTTATAATTAAAAAGATATCAAGCTTTTATTGTTTAATCATGATTTTCAGGTATTCCAATGATTATCAAGTTCTTTCTTCTTTATCTGTTTTCCAGGTCAGTTGGTTTGGATATAAGATATCTTATATTTTCTTCTACTTTTCACTTTTTAAAACATTCTAGCATGTCTTACTGCCTCATGGAGTCGTTGATTTCTGTTTGGTCTATTTTAGTTTTCATAGCTCTCATTTTTAGGGTAAAGTTTCTCTTCCAGACTGGTTATTCTCCTTCCAGAAGAGCTTTTCTCCAGAATATGTAATTTTTTATCTCTTGCTTCATTTTTTCTACATATTCATGTAGTTCTTGTCAGAAGTATATTTTTTCTTTCAAGTCCCTGCCTGCATTTGATATAGAATTACTCTCTATTTTTCTGGGGTCTTTAGATTTGTAACAATTTTGGGAGCTGGTGAATATTTTCTTCAATCTACTGAATTGGTGCTTTGTGACAGGTTCAGGCTCTACCCCCTGCTGCATTGATGAAGGTCTTGTTTAGTCTTAATCTTGGTTTTTTTGGTCTGACCTCCACCTTCCAGGTTTAGGCCCTCTTGCATCTTTGGGATTCAGAATGAGTGCTGCATTTTCATGGCCCTGGCCCTATCTAAGTTTAGAATATTAGGGACTTCAGATCCCTTGGACCATGAGTACTTCTGCATTACCACATCAGTTCTTCCTCACTTCCAATATTCCCCGCTCCTGGGGCTTTTGGGCCACACCCTGCAGCTGTATCTAGAGTATAGACCTGGTCAAATATCAGCAAAGGTTTTCCTTTTCAGGAGGCTTTCTTCCTTGGCTGTGGCTTCTATCCAGACTTGTTGGTTTCGAGGTTTTGCAGATTGATGATGGTTAAGCAATCAATCAATAAACATTTAATGAGAACTCTAATATAATAGGCCCTGCATAACGTACACCTTATAAACCTTCAAAAAATAAAGCAATCTCTTGTCTCAAAGGGCTTCCATTCCAGTGGTGGAGGTGACAACTACACATACATACATGCATATACAAACATACAATATGCATATATTATTATATGTAATATGCACAATTTATATATATCTATTTAATATTTAACACATAACTATATTTATTATTATACAAGTATAATAAAGAGAATACGTATGGAATGGAAGGGATACAAGGGAAAATTTAGATGATGTAGAAAGAGCAGATACTAATAAACTTTAAAAAGAGAAAATTAATGAATTAGAACAACAACAACAATAAAGAATAAATACAATGTTGTTACAAGAGTACTAGCATTTGGAGGAATTAAGAAAGTCATGCCTTTCTTGGTTGGAGGGGGTGTCTTTTGGTGGGTCAGTCTTGACATATAAAGAACTTGTAAAGAATAGAAACCACTTAAATTTGCTTGTCTTTCAAAATCTCTCCTAAACTTTGGGAAAAGATAAGCCTCCTGGGTAGTGCTGACAGCTGCTTTACATAGGTTATTCTCTAATGGGCCGAGCAAACTTCCTTTATCAGACCTGACATATAAAAAGAATTATTTTCCCCTTCTTGAAGTTATTTCCTATTGTTGCCTCTCAGTACCAGAGTGCCGCTCTATGACCTCCAATCACTAGCTCTCCTGGGGAGTTGCCTTCATTTTCACCTGAGTTGAGCTGAACTACTGACTTCTTCTGCAGTCTCAGTCAGGCAAGCGTGACTCTACCTTGCTGAATTTGCAGACTTTAGGGTTTATGGTGAATTAATGAAAGCTGAAAGGGCTTCCCCGAGGTACATCCAAACCTAATGTACCCTGGTCCAAGTGAGACGTAATCACAAATTGCACGTATCTGTTAATTGGTTAAACCTACCCCTGTAAGGTAATAGAACTTTATTTGCTGTTTTTATGTGCACTCTAGGAAGCCAAATCACCACAGGTATGGGTTGTAAAATTCACCATTGTAAGGACCATTGGATTTTTCAGAGACTCGGGTGATTTGTAGCAGTATCTAGGACCTTTCAATCGCTTGGACAGCTTACTTTAGCCTCTGCTTAAAACTACTGCCAAGGGGTGTTTATTTGTTGGCCAGGGTGAAATGAATGAACACTTTCAAACCATTTGGAAGAAATGGTCATCACCAAGGGCCTCTATTCTGTAATTGTTATTCCATGGACAAAATACTCCTGTTGAACACTGTTCATATCATATGAGATGTGCTACACATGCAGGATTGTGTACTACATTCATTTAATTACAAAAGCACCACCCTAGTACAAGCCTTTTGCTAGGTGGTGCAATGGATAGAGGGCTTGCAGTCAGAAAGACCTGAATTCAAATCCAGTCTCATATACTTACTGACTGTATGACTCTGGGCAAGTCACTTAACCTTTGTCTACCTCAGTTTCCTCAACTATAAAATGGAGATGATAAAAGCCCCCACCTGCCAGGGCTGTTATAAGGATCAAATGTAATAACATTTGTAAAACTCTTAACCACAGTACTTGGAACATAGTAGGCAGTGTTGCCTTAACATAACAAATACTTGTTCCTCTCCTTCCTTCCTTCCTTCCTTCCTTTCTTCCTTCCTTCCTTCCTTCCTTCCTTCCTTCCTTCCTTCCTTCCTTCCTTCCTTCCTTCCTTCCTTCCTTCCTTTCTTCCCTCCCTCCCTCCTTCCTTCTCTCCTTCCGTCCTTCCTCTTTCATTTGGACTCTTGCAATGGCCTTTTAATTATAATATACTGCAAGTCTCTCCCCACTTCAATCCATCTTCCATACAGCTGCCAAAGTGATTTAAGGTTAACCATGTCACTTCTCTGCTTGATAAGTTCCAATGACTTTCTCTTACCTCCAGGAACAAATATAAACTCCTCTCATCGGTGTTTTCTCTTTACAACTTGGCCCCTTTCTACCTTTTCAGAAGTCTCACACTTTAGTCTCCTCTACATATTCTATGGTCTAGTGATACTGATCTATTCATTGTTCCTTGTACACATACCCCATCTTATGTCTCTGTGCCTTTGCACTGGCTTTTTCTCACGCCTGGAATGCTCTGCCTTTTGATATCCTTGGCTTCTTTCAAGATTCCTCTACAAAGACATCTAATACAGAGGACCTTCCTGGTCTCCCCATCTGCTTGGGCTTCTCCCTCTAAGGTGACCTTCCATCCACTCTGTATGTATCTTAAAGGTTGTTGTTGTTCAGTTGTTTTGGTTGTATCTGACTCTTCATGACCACATGTGGGGGTTTCTTGGCAAAGATACTGGAGTTGCTTGCCATTTCCTTCTCTAGCTCATATTACAGATGAGGAAACTGAGGCAAACAGGGTTAAGTGAATTGCCCAGAGACAGGAAAGCCATGGCAAATCTAGACAACATACTAAAAAGCAGAGCTATCACCCTTCTAACAAAAGTCCATATAGTCAAAGCTATGGTTTTTTCAGTAACAATATATGATGGTGAGAGTTGACCTATAAGGAAAGCCTAGAGTCATGGTATCTATGTTTTCTAATTGTGGTGCTGGAGAAGACTTTTGAGAGTCCCTCAGACATCAGGGAGATCAAATGAGTCAATTCTTGAATTAATTCATACTATTCACTGGATACTGTGTTCAGTCAAATACTGAAGCTGAAGTTTAAACACTTTGGCCACATAATGAGAAGATAAGACTAATTGGAAAAGACCCTGATGTTGGGAGAGATCAAAGGCAAAAGGAAAAGGGGATGGCAGAGGATGAGATGGATAGACAGTGTCATGGAAACAACAAACACGAACTTGGATAAACTTTTGGGGACAGGGAGGATAGAAGGTCCTGGAGTGTTCTGGTCCATGGGGTCACAAAGAGTCAGACATGACTGAACAACAATAAGAATTGTGTATGGGCCCATTTCTTTAGATATTACCTCCCTGTTAGTATTTAAGGTCCATCAGGGCAAGGACTAATTATGTGTGTGTGTGTGTGTGTGTGTGTGTGTGTGTGTGTGTGTGTTTGCCTTTCTTTGTATCTCCTAAACTTAAGTCTTTAGCATAGGGTAAGCACTTACAAAAGGTTTATGGGTTGATTGATCACCAGATACTGTTTTTAGCCACAGGGAGATAAAGATAAAAGCGGTAAAAAGTCCCCTGGCCTCAAGGAGTGTACATTCTACTGTTTCTACAGAGACGTTTTCCTGTGAGGAGCTCCAAATATTTTAAGAACATCAGTTCAGTCATCTCCTTCTTTTATTTCAAAAAAGATGTATTTTTCCTCCCTGGGAATGAATAAAGGAAGGAGGAATCCCCATTCCTTCTTTAGTTCCTAAGCATCTGTGGAAATAGAGATATAACAGAAGTCTCCTAAATTACAGATAACTCCCACTTTATTAATGCTGCATAAAACTGATAGTTCCATAGGCAGCTTCAATGAATGGGTTCAAAGTTCTCAAACTTGAACATTGAAGGATTCCTAGAAGCTCCACATCTAGTATGTGTACACAACCATAGCTGGGAATTTTGGTGCCTGGAGCAAATGCCTTGAACAATGCTTGGGGGAAGTGGCATGAAGCACGTCCTTATTTGAGGGGAGACAGCTGTACGACACCAGGCAGCAGGAAGGAGATAAAGATGGGAAGTGGAAGGTACTCATTCCCGACTTCCATTTAGTAACATTCTATTTTGAAATCTTGCTGTATAGATGCTAAATTTTCTTACTAGGGAAGGACATCAGGTGCTATGTAAATTCAATGTCCTCTAAATTTGAGGCATCAAGAGGAATAGCTCTGATTGCCTAGTTATGGCTCATATAAGAGTGTTATTCACTGACTGCAGAGAAGGCAGCATGCCTTAAGTAAAGACAAAAGTTTCATTTCCAATGTTGTCAGTATATTCTTTTTCATGAGGCTTAAGCCTCTTAAAATGACGTTTCACAATGGAAACAAACTAGCTTTTGCCAAAACTACACTTGTAATGATGCTTACCAGTGTATGTTTAGTTTATTTTTAAACAAGCTCAGAATGATGATTGGTTATGGAAAAATACATTACATTAGCTGAGCCACTAGGGACTCGATTGAGAATGTTTTAATAATGGCCTCTTGAAATATCCCAGGGACTCTTTTTTGAGAAGATAAAATCTCAAGGACTTGCCTTTCTGTTTTCTCAAACTATCTTTTTATTGATTTTTTAATGAGGATCAAAATATGCATAAACAATGGATCCCTTTATATACGAGTGCTAATGCAATTGCCAGGAAGCATATGGTGACGGGGGAGGGGGCATTATCACTAGAGCATAGATTCAACAGGCGTTTATTTTCTGTAACAAATGAAGGAGTATGTTTAGGACTGGCAAAAGTGCTGATTGGTGCATTAATGTTGACTATACCATTTGACCCAACTCCGAAGAGAAAATGGACAGTCTTTTCTCTAATGGAGGCATTGCCTTTTCCTTTTTGGTCCATATAATTTATATGGTCTCTTAATATACAGTATCCAGGAGATAAAGTGAAATGCAAAAACCTTCCACCAACTGTGTAATGAGGCCACTTGTGTACTTTCTGCAGCTTTCAGGCCATAGGTCATGTTCTCATCATTTTGCATCCCATTCCACCCCCACCATGGAAAGATCTGAAGTCAAATTGAAACTGGAGCAAATTGATCTATGTAATAGAGGAGTCTCACATGTGATAGTTGGCATTTATGGCCCTATTACATATTTGAAAAAAATTATAACTGCAGCCTTTCCCTAAATGCCCCTGGGTATTTCTCAAAATAAAAACAACAATTAAATGGAATGAAATCCAATGTTTGAAAACTTAAGTTTCCAATCCAAAGGAAAGACAATTTTGAAAGATGCCCGAATGGAAAATGCCAAGCAAAAGGATATTTTCCTGAAGTTAAGAAACTTGGGCTGAATCAGAGAGAGTACAATTAATCCCCAGGACAATATCTAGAATAAAAGTGCCTTTCTGCAGACTTCTGGAATTCTTGCCTGGATCCTGGGGGAAGAAAAGCACCTGATTTTCACATTTATTGAAATCATAAATGCCAGGAAGGAACTTGGATCCAGGAATCACTTCATAGTTTTGAGGAGGCTAAATGGGGATTTATTAGTGTGCGTGTGCGTGTGTGTGTGTGTTCGTGTGTGCGCATGCGCATGTGCATGTGTGTGTTTGTGTGTGCATGCGCGCATGTGTGTGTTCATGTGTATGTTCGTTCATGTGTATGTACTCAGTGGGGGAAGTAGGTTCAGTGTTGCTTTGATTTGCTATGAAGTTTCTCAGAGTTGCTATTTCTTTAATTCTCTGTCCCTTTTCAGTCTTTCTCTCTCCTTTGGAGAACTCATCCATGTTTATGGTTTCAGTTATTGCCCTTGTGCTGATGATCACCAATTCTACAACTCTAATCTCATTGTCTCATCCAAAAAAAGGAAGCAAAAAGTATTTATTGAGTACCTATAATGTACTGGGCACTATGCTAAGTGCTTTACCCATATTGTCTCATTTGATCTTCACAACAACTTGTGGAAATAGGTATTATTTTTATCCCCATTTTCTAGGTGAGAAAACTGAGGCACACAGAAGTTAAAGTGACTTGTCCAGAGTCACACAATTAAGTGGCTGAGGCCAGATTTGACCTCAGGTTATTCTGATTCCAGGCTCTGCATTCTATACATCACACCATCTAGTTGCTTTTCAATCTATGTTCTAGTTATCTCTCTCTAATGGCCTCTGGGCATTGTGAATTGAAGATAGGCTGGTCATAGGGTAACAGGTGAATAGACCAAGGGTTACACAGGTGTCCATGGAATATTAAGAGGCTAAGAAAGGCTTCCAGAGTACCATGTTGATTGTGGAGAATTTGTAGAATTCTGTAGAGATAGACAAGAACAGGACAGGATGAGAAAGGTTAGATGGGCTGTGACCTATATGAATAGACAAAATACTTAAATTGACAAGATTCATGATTCTTTGAACTATTGTAGTATTGATTTATACTGTTCTTACTTCATTCACTATATCAAAAAATGCATCCATCCTCTTCCCTCTCAAACCAGTGTCCCCTTTGAACTGTCCCATCTTTGTCATTGGCACCAACATTATCTTATTTACTTTTGCTAAAAATTTTGTCACTTTTGTTGACTCATTTGTTTTCTTCATTTCATCCTATCCCAAATTCTCTCAATTATGATTTTGCTTTTTCCCCCTGTTCTTGTTGCTTCTTTCTTTAGATTAAAAACTTTAAATAACAAATATTTTTTTAAAAAATCATTTGTCCCTCCCCTTATTTCCCTCCCCAATTAAGTAGATTAAAAAAAATCCCTCAAAACATATTTGTGTAGTCTGAAAAAACAAATTCTCATATTAGCCTTATCTAGAAATATGTCTTTTTTTTGCAGTTTCATTTTATCACCTCTTTGTCAAGAGGTGAATGACATTAATTATCTTTTTGAAATACCTCTCATATCTGTCCTTTCTCATTGTTTTCACTTTTGTTCATTCCTTCCTTGGCTTAGGCCAAAATTATTGCAGTAGTTTCCTAAATGGCCTTATTGACATCAAGCTCTCTCCTTTCAATTTTTCTTGGGTACTTCTATAAGATCTGTCTCCCTTAAATACTGCTTTCATCATGTTATTCTCCAAAACATTAAATGGATCCCTATTTTCTTCTATGTCATGGACTTCCATCTGAATTCTAGTCCTTATTCTTAATTCCTCTGTCTGTTTTTCAAAGTTCTCTATAATATGAACCCACTTTACCTGACCAGCTTTCTTTCTTTTTTTTTATTTTTTGCTTTTTGGAGGGTAATTGGGGTTAATGACTTTTCCAAGGTCACACAGCTAGTTTTTTGGGTGTGTTTTAAGTGCCAGAGGCCAGATTTGAACTCAGGTCCTCCTGACTCCAGGGCTGGCGCTCTATTCACTGTGCCACCTAGCCACCCCTGACCAGCTTTATTTCTAACTGTTCCCTAGTATATACTTTTCATTCAAGTCAAACCAGTCTCATGATCCTATGCCTTCAATGTGATTTCCCATCATCTCTTCTTTTCTACCAATCCAAATTCTTCCTCAGAATAAGCTCAGTCACTGCCTTCTCAGTAGAACTTCAATGCGCTTGCTCCAATCCTTATTCTTCCTCCCTCTTTACGAACTATAGGCTTTACAACCTGAACCACATAATTGAGCACATACTTCTAGCCTATCAAATATTGTTGATTGTTGTTCCATTTGTGCCAATATCTTTCCAGCTGTAACTGAAGTTCAAGGCCTGTGTCTTATGCTTCATCACTCATTGTACCAAACTGAGCACATAGCAAGTTCTCAATACAAGTAAATAGAATGTAAGCTTTCTTTTTTTTTTTTTTTTAAAGCAATTGGGGTTAAGTAACTTGCCCAAGGTTACACGGCTAGGTTTTTGTTTGTGCGGATTAAGTGTCGGAGGCCGGCTCCGAACTCAGGTCCTTCTGATTCCAGGGCCGGCGCTCTATTCACTGCGCCACCTAGCCGCCCCTGTAAGCTTTCTTGAAGGCATAGACCACACACACACACACACACACACACACACACACACACACACACACGTATATGTCTTTGTCCCCCATGGTCTAACAGTACTTTGCATAGAGCAGGACTTTAAATAAATGCTTATGGAATTGATTTTCAAAAATCAGAGATAGTAACACAAAGTGGAATGTCCTTTGTGGAAATTCAGAAATATATTTAGAGTGAGTCCTTTTCAGCCAGAAAAAAGAAGGAAAAGGAAAAGAATGAAGAAAAGAGAAAGAAAAAGTAAGGAAAAGGAAAGAAAGAAAGGTAGTCCTCCTCCTCCTCATCATAACTGGTGTTTATGTGGCTCTTTCAAGTTTGCAAATACTTTATAAATATGATCTCACTTGATTTCACAACAACCCTGGGAGGGAGGTGGTATTATTTCTATCACACAGATAAGGAATCTGAGACAAAGGTTAAGTGGGCAAGTGCTTAGAGTCACACAGCTTGTAAGTGTCTGAGGCCAGAAAAGAAAGAAGGAAAAAGAGATAAAGAAAAGGGAAATACTGAGGACTTCTACTAACAATGGCTCTGGTGCTTCTTGGTAGGGCTTGTCTTATTTGTTCCCTGATGCAAAGTATCACTAGCTTCTCATTCTCAATAACCACTGAGGTGCTGTCCCCAAAACTGGTACTGAAGGGAAAAAGTGGTCGTGCAGCGTATCTCTGTTGTCCCTGGGCACCTTATCTCATGGCAAGAAAGGTAGCTGCTTTCCCTGTCAAAAGTCTAGGATGTGGGAGTTTCTTGAGGACTTTGCAGTTTTTTTCTTCAATTTTCCTTTAAAAGAACAGTTCCCTTGTCTTGGACAGTATCTACAACAAAGAGAATACTTGATATATGCAATTAAGTATCCAGTAACCCAAGGACCAATCGATTCCATTGTTACAAAGAGACTCCATTGACTACGTATTTTTAAAGGAAGCAGCATCGTTGGTTCCTTACGACTTATTGAAAGTGCTCTTGCCATATTTATGTTCCCTCAGCTACCCGACCCCTGGAAGCAGTTTCAAACAAGCAAGTATGAAAGTGGAGTGTCAGACAATAGCAGCGGTAGACAAACCAGCCTGCAGAGCAGCACCTGAGAGTGAGAGTAAGGTGGCTTGTCTGTGGCTCAGGTCACACATGCAGACTGCAATTCTAAGAGACCCACAGAGTCTGAAGTAGGCAAATATCCTATGCCTGAGGGTGAAAACCAAAGGGCAAACATTTCATTGGCAAAGTAGGGAGAGAATGTTAATTGAACAGTCATTCAACAAACCTATTTTTAAAAAGCACCTATATTCTAGTTGTTATATAAACATTGTATTTGTTATTTTTATTTATAACTTCATTGGTGGAGGGTTTCTTTTCAAAGATACTGGAGTGATTTGCCATTTCCTTCTCCAACTCTTTTTACAAGTGAGGAAACTGAGGCAAACAGGGTTAAATGACTTGGCCAGGGTCACATAGCTACAAAGCATCTGAGGATAGATTTGAACTCAGAAAGACAAGTTTTTTTTCTCTAACAGACTACAAATTCTGTGAGGAAAAGGATTATTATCTTAATTAACATTATATTTTCCCCAATACCTAGCACAATGTCATAGACAAATAATGCTTAATAAATGGTAATTGAGTAAATAAACTAGTGAGTGAATACATACCCATATATTGATCCTTGTCAATGTAATAATCAAAACCAAAGGATAGAAATATAATTATTCCAGTATATTATAAGATTCTCTTTATTTAAATCTTTCTGTTATTTTCACAGTGCCCAGAATCAAACTAAGAGCTTGTCTATAAACAGCAAACAGAATGAAACAAAACTCCCCTCATTCTTTCTAAATAATGACTATATAAAATCTGAAATCTATCGATATATATCATATTGAAAACTTATCTCCTACCCCTTTTCCCCATTTTAATGTCCCCTTAGAAGAGTGTTTTTTAATTTATATTAAAAAAATCATGCACATTAGTGCCAACTAAAGGATTTGTTCATTTTTGGTTTCTAAAGGCAAGCTTTGGCAGAATATAGGCATGGCCTGAGAGAGAGCCCCTAACAGCTGGAATGAGCTGCTCCATTAAAAGAGGCTCCAACATTATCTGCTTTTTGAACTTTTGGCCTCTTTGGTGTAAAGGGAACTAAAGTGATGTCCCTACAGGCTTCTGTTATTTAGAGGGAGCCTTGTCTAATGGCTAAAACACAGGAGTGGAAATTGACCCTCATAAATCCCATTCCCTTCTCAGCTACTGACTCGTTATGGGATTTAACGCAAATGAATTAATCTTTCTATGACTCAGTTCTGCCATCCTGATTCTTAATGTTTTGTTTTTTTTTAGGAGATCTGCCAACATCTATCCAATGAGGCACAAGTGAGATGGAATTTACTTGTTTAAAGTCCTTTGAGATCCTTGGATGGACATTTCCCTTGAAGTATAAAGCCTTTTGTTGCAATTAGCATGAAGCAAAAGGACCCCCAAAATTACCTCAGTACACTTTCGGTGGTAGAAGGATTTGAGTCTGGTGAGACGCAACTTCTGTAGGGGATGCCATTCATGACCTGAGAAATGCAGATAGCATGTGCAATCAACTCTTGTTTATTGTCCATGAAATCTCTTTATCTTTGTTGGATCAGGGGAGGGAGAGATGCCTTCTAACATTACTTAATTAGCAGAACTACCCATGGTCATCAGATAGAACTTCCTCAAGATTTTTGTTGACTGATTTTTGTCTCTGCTAGAGAGTTATTCAATGTGCTGGTCTAATAGTCTGTACACTTGGATCCTAGCACTGATTTTTAACTTACTAGCCATGTGTCTTTAGGAAAATTACTTCTCTGAGTCTTAGCTGTTTCATCTATAAAATGGTAATAATAGTAATACCTTTCTTACATTTCTGAGGGCAATTATGTGGTGCAGTGGATAGAGTGCAGGGCCTGGAGTCAGGAAGACCTGAGTTCAAGTCTGGCTTCAGACACTTATGAGTTGTGTGACCCTGATCAAGTCACTTAACCCAGTTTGTACTAGTTTCCCCATCTGTAAAATGATCTGGAGAAGGAAATGGCAAACAACTCCAGTGTCTCTGCCAAGAAAACCCCAACTGGGGTCATGAAGAGTCGGACATGACTGAAACAGCTGAACTTTCCTCACATATCTTACAGAGTTGTTTTGAGTATCTGATTAGATAATGCACATGAAAGAAACTTTAAAAGTTGTGTAGCATTAGAGGGCCGGGAGATATTTTTATTCTTGTTATTCTCTTTGGAGCCATCATTGCTTAATGTAATGACAATGATGTC
Source organism: Gymnobelideus leadbeateri (assembly GCA_011680675.1). Classification (NCBI taxonomy): domain Eukaryota; kingdom Metazoa; phylum Chordata; class Mammalia; order Diprotodontia; family Petauridae; genus Gymnobelideus; species Gymnobelideus leadbeateri. Next base: position 976,340 of record WOXC01004558.1, on the reverse strand, counting down.
CTAATAAATAGCAAAATTAATTATCTTATGCTTGCCAAGCACCATTGTCACCACTGCCACCACCGCTACCGCCGCCACCGCTGCCACTGTTGCTGTCGCTGCCTCAACTACTACCACTACTACTCCTACTATTACTTGTTCTTCTTGTTCTTGTTCATCGTAATTTTTTTCTTTCTCATTCTCCTTCCTCTTCTTAAGACTGAGTTTGCCTACCCACAGGTCTCACTGCTAGAAAGTAGCATGGTACAATGGAAAGAGAGCTAGTTTGGAGCCAGAGAACCTGGTTTTCAAATTTTACCTCTGCCATGTGCTACATCTGGGACTTTGGATAAACCACTGTGGTGACACAGTAGAAAGAATGTTGGATCTAGAGTCAGAAAGACTTGAGTTCAAGTCCAGCCTCAGGCACATCCTCTCTGTATAACCTTGGGCAAGTTTTAAGTTTCTGTCTTAGTTTCTTTCTTTTTTTTTTTTTAATTTTTTGTTTTTTGGAGGGGGGAAGGCAGGGCAATTGGGGTTAAGGGACTTGCCCAAGGTCACACGGCTAGTTTTTGTGTTAAGGTGTTTGAGGCTGGATTTGAAATCAGGTCCTCCTGACTCCTGAGCTGGAGCTCTATTCACTGTCACCTAGCTGCCCCTGCCTCAGTTTCTTTAACTCAGAAATGGGAATAATAATCACATCTACCTCTCAGGGCTATAGTAAGGATCAAATGGGATAATATTTGTAAAACACTTATCACTGTATCTGGCACATCACTGGTACTTCATAAATGGTTGAACTCTTCCCCCACCCATTCCCCTGTGGGATGCACTTTCTTCACCTATAATATGAGAGATTCAGACTAAATAATTTCTAAGGTCTGAGAACTCTCTAGATAACTTCCTGAGGTCTAGCTCTAAATCTGTGACTCCACTGATGCTAAAAGGAAAGCAATTGGACAGAAACAGTATCAAAGAACGTTGAGGAAAAAGCTTGAATTCACAGAATTCTCTCCTGGCTGCTTCTTGAAGCTGCTTTCCAGCTCCCTTGTTTTTTCTCAATACTTGATTTCTGTCTCTGGGACTCGTATGTCATAATAATGCTTGCATATAGGATACTTTGAGTTTTACAAAGTGCTACCCTCACACCACCCTGTAGGAAAAGTGTTTTGATAACGTTTTTCTTTTTACATTTCACAGAGGAGAAAGATGAGATTTAGAAAGGATAAGTCACTTGCCTAAGGTCATACGCAAGTTAGGAGAAAAAGTAAACCAGGATTAGAACCTAGGCTACACATCTAATAAGTGTTTTAGTTCAGATTCAAACCCAGATCCATCCTTACTCTAAAATCTTGGGACTTTCCATCACACCACAGTGTATTAAGGGAAGCTTCAGAGAGATTTTCTGCTAGATCCATTGTTTTCATTTGTTCTCACTTGCCTTGCCTTTTTTGGGGGTGGGTGAATGAGTAAACTCTTCTCCCTCCCCTGGCTTTCTAGTTCCCTTATCGTCCACCATCAGAATGTAAGCTCATTGATAGGGAATGTACTGTTTGCTTGTGTATATTTGTATTCCTGGTGTTTGACATGGTGCCTGGAACATAGAAGTGCTTTATAAATACCATATACATCTATCTATCTATCTATCTATCTATCTATCTATCTATCTGTCTATCTATCATTTATCAGCTAAGATAACTGTGAGTCATCTAGAAACAGCACTCTTTCTAGGCAGAAACTAACAGACCATGCCAAGGAAAACCACAAACTTGGACCAATACAGCTTTCCAGAAACTTAATCATACTCTGTATCCCTCTAAAACAAATGCATTTCTATATTTTATTTGAATATTTACTTACATGAAAAACATGTCAACCTAGCTATTTTAGGTTTAATTGTTTTGCCTTACCCTCAAACTATACTTAGGTAGCAATTTAGGTAGACTAAATATTCCCAGATTCTGTCCTGTCTCACAGCATAGAATATATAAAATCAGAACTAACTTTGGTCATCTTCCTTAGTTCTAAGAATCCCATGGGGGACTAGTGATTCATGGGCATAGCTACATTTATTTAGTCCTTCAAGTTGAAGCTGACTCCAATGTGTATTATAATTCATTTGGGTGATTGGGTGGTCCAGCTTACATTTAATCAGTGCTACTGATGGGAAGGGAAATTCAGTACTTTGGGAAATGTCCATACCAGTAGAGCCAGGGGGTCTTAGAGAAGTAGGTAGTTAGCTTTCCTCATTTTTTTTTCATTTTTAAATATAATTTTTAATTTACAGAATAAAATAAGCATTTCCATAACAGTACAATAAAAAAGATGATTATACATAAAACTGCAAATCTACTATGAACAACTTGCTATTCTTTTCAAATATACAACAAAATTATCATGCACATTTCTTTTTTTCTTTTCTTCCCTCCCCATTCTCCCCAGTTTGAATCCTCAACCCTGTTCCTAGTTCCATTGTTGCTTCTGAAATGCTTCTGAATTGAATCCTATGCTTTCAAAAATTCACTCAATTTACCCTTATCTGTTTTGATCACTTACGTTTTTTATCATGTTTGAGTTTTGGATCTTGCAATGACTTCTTGAGGATTCTGAAATTGGCGTTAGATTGCCTCATGGGCTATTAATATCTCTGGCTGCTCTTTACTTCTTAAATCAGTAATTAGGTTTCTCCCAAACTTGCTATATCCTTTTTTGGCTTTGTAAATTGTGATCTGCTGATTTATTTTTCTTCTGTGTAAGTGGTTAATGTAGAAGGACCTTTAGTGCTCATTAAAATGGAGACTTTTATTTGAAGGTTTGGTGTCTACTTTGGGCTGATGGGACCTCATACATTATATTGTTCAACACACAACCATCTATAATTCAGTACATGGTTACTAGGTACATAATGTTTCAACATTTGTAGTGCCTGTGAGTAATTGACAATACACAATAGCAATAATAAATCACAGTCGGGCAGACTTAGTCCCTCATGGTCTATTTCAACGTCTGTGAAAGAGTGAGTGAAAAAGACTGAAAAATGAGTGCTCGTGCTTGCCATTAGCTCTGGAAGCTTTTGAGAGGATAAAGTCACAGAAAACATATTTCTTTCCTTTATTACTAATGCACTTTGAGTGAGTGACCATTCTAGATATAGGTCACTAATGGCGGTAATTTATGTGGAAAAGCTATGGAAAGTTTATTTGACTTAAAGGGCATATAATAATAATAACTCAATTAAATAAATATTTATTTAAAAAGTACTATGTGAGCTGTTAAGGAGCATGAAGCACCCAATATTTGCTAAGGGACAAGTGCTTTTGGGGTCTTCTTTGGCAGTTGTCTGTATGACACATGATTAGGTGAACTACCAATAAATAAAAAATTAGACCAAGAATGAGAAAGGAATTTAGTGGGAATTGTTGGGGGAATTCTAAGCTCAATACAAACATGTGAGTCTACTCAAAAGAATATAAACATTTTAAAAGCAAGGACAACTTTATTTGAGCTTTTGTATTGCCAATACCTAGCACAAAGCCCAGCTTGTAGCTGGCACTTAATAAATACTCACTGAATGCATGGAATCAAAGTCAGCTTTCATAACTGACATTCATAGAGTACGTTGAAGTTTTTGAAGTTCTTTACATTTATTTTCCCATTTGAGCCTCACTATAACCCTGTGAAGTTGGTTGCTATATTTTTCGGACCAAAATGAACCTCAAAGAGGACCAAAATGACATCACTATTTTAGGGCCAAGGTACAGGGTGTCTGATTATGGCTGATCAGACCAATATGAGCTTAGGAGCCCTGTGAGCACAGGAGCCCATGAGCACAGCCCTGTGAAGTAGATACTTTATGTCCTCTCCCCATTGTATGGTTGAGAAAACTGAGGTTCAGGGAGGTTATGCAATAGAAAATAAAAGGTAGTTGGTTCTACCAAGTTACAAACATTTGGAGCGCTGCAGCTGACTTCTGTATCTGTTGTGAGTTTTGTTGTTTTTCAATTATTTCTCAGTTGCGTCTGACTCTGTGTGACCCCTTTTGGGGTTTTCTTGGTGAAGATACTGGAGTGGTTTGCTATTTCCTTGTCCAGTTTATTTTACTGATAAAGAAACTGAAGCAAATAGGGTTAAAGCAACTTGCCCAGGGTCACACAGTCAGTAAGTGACTGAGGCCAGATTTGAATTTAGGAAGATGAGTCTTCCTGACTCCAGGCCTAGGGATCTCTCCACTATGAGAGGATCAGTTAAATTCAGAGACACCATTGGAGAGTCAACAATTAGGTGATAAGCTTTTTCTTAAAGACCTTCTGATTTCAGGGGAAAGAGTTCTGCATTTGGAGTCACCGGGCCAGGGTTAAAATCCTGGCTGTCCTGTTTACCTTTGGGACTGTAAGGCACTTTACCTTTGTGGGCCTCCATTTCCTCATCTATAAAATAAGGAAGTTATAGTAGATGATCTCTAAGACCACTGCCAGCTCTGAATCTATGATCCTGTGACCTGGTAGGGTAATAGGAGGGGCTGTGGTGCCGGTTGTGATTTACACTGGTGAGAGATCATATAGAACCAGTAGTGACCTCAGACACCACTACCTCAGTCCTTTCATTTTGCAGATGAGGAAACTGAGACCCAGGGAGGTTAAGGGACTTGCCAAAGGCCACACATGTAATAGGTGTCAGAGGTGGGATGCACCCACATCAGTGAAATCATTGATCCTTAAAGTACTGAAACATTATACATTTGCTTTAATACAAGGTAAAATAAAGCATAAAGTACACAGGAATGACAAAGGCCTATCAGAATGTATGTCCCATGAGAATTCCTTTTCTTTTAGTATCCCCGCTCATTAGCTTTGTGTTTTGAACACGATAAGTGCTTACTAAATGCTTTTTATTTCATTTATTCGTCAGTCAATAAGTATTTATTAGGTGCCTTCTCTGTGTTAGGCACTGCTATGTGCTGGGCATGTAAAGGCAGGCAAACAACAGTCCCTGAATTCATGGAGCTCACAGCCTAATAGGGGAGACCACATGAAGATAACTGTGTACAAAAGAGATGTATATGGAATAAATCAGAAATAATCAAGAAAGGACAGGCATCTGCTTGCTCATTCCTTCTCATCCATCCAATTATCTAAAATTTGAGGTTTCATTGATGTAGGCACTGTGTCCATGACTTTCCCCCTCCCCTCTGCCCCTCTCTCCCTCCATGTGCTCTGTTTTCCCCTGACACTGACTTCCTTGCATTTTCTGAACAAGATACTCCATCTGACTTTGGGCATTTTCACTGGCTGTTCCCCTGTCTTCCTGGAACTCCCTCTGGCTTCATCTCTGTTTCTTGCCTTTCCTGGCTTCCTTTAAGTCCCAACTAAAATCTCTCTGTCTGGAAGAATCCATCTTAATACTAGTGCCTTATCTCTAAGATTAGCTCCAATTTATCCTGCATGTATAATTGTTCAAATGTTGTCTCCCCTTTTAAACTGAGCTCATTGAGAGAAGGGACTGTTCTTTGTCTTTCTTTGTATGCCGGGCACTTAGCTCCTGGTACATGTAAACTTGATAACTCACTGACATAGGTTGAAACCCTGCTACAACTCACTACATCTTTGAGAGTTATTGTGTCTTAAAAATTAATTGCCCTGGGTCCAATCTAGATTTTTCTTTTACCTAAAATGATAAAGGAATACTTGGTTCCCCCATCCCAGGTTGAACAACAAGAAATGTACATTGTCCTTCTTGATCCCGGTTTCAACCACTTTGCTTGTCAGTGAGATTATGGGGGAGGTGACCTAGATGTTCTGTCCCTGATGATGCAAATCAGGGGATTTATAGCCAAAAATTGATAGTGCTAAAAGGAAATGTAACATAAAAAAGGATTTAAGAGAGTTCTGTTGAGTTCCAGGAGCAGAGAGGGGGTAAAAAAAGCCAGGGCCGTTCTCTGACCAAATCACATTATAGAGAAACCAGAGGGGGAAAAAAAAGCCAATATAAGAGAGGCAATTGTGGGCACTAATGAAAAGCTGTGAGAAAGGAAAATCAATAATCCCCTGTACATTGTTGAACACCTTCCTTTGGGTTCAGAGATGTGGTGGCTTCACAGATCTCAGCTCTATGTAAGAGGAGGGGAATGGGAAATAGGAGAGATGAGGGAAAGGGGGGATGGGGTAACTGATTCCATGCAAAATGATGTGTGTGTGTGTGTGTGTGTGTGTGTGTGTGTGTGTCTAGAAGTGGCTGAGATGAATGGTAGCAGAAATGTAGGTAGCTGCTCTTCTCCCAGGGTGAAGGAGTTGTGGGATAGGAGGACATTACTTGAAGTCAGTGTTTGTTAGGGAGGGTTAATATAGTCATGGTGAGAATATTCACTCACTCACAGAGAGATAAGGGAGACCAGAGAATTGTTTAGGAAAATGGGTGATGGGAAAAATCAGGAGGCATGAATGGTTAAAAGAAGGAGGGTCATATGCAATATTAGAATTTTTAAACTAATGCCTTTTGTTTTTTATGTTATGGGAATTTTTTTTCAAAAAATTAATTCAACATTCACCTCCACAAGATTTTGAGTTCCAAATTTTCTCATCTCTCCCCTCCCCCACCCCCAAGACCGTATACATTCTGATTACCCCTTCCCCCAATCTGCCCTCACTTCTATCACCCCCTCTCCATCCCCTTCTCCTATTTTCCTGTAGGATGAGATAGATTTCTAGACTCTATTGACAGGTGTTTCTTGATATTGCATCATGTCATGCCACATTGAACCCTCCCTTGTAAGAAAACAATTAAGGAAACCAACAGACAAAATGGTCACATTTAATAGCAGATGCACCATTATGTACTCATAGTTCTCCACCTCTCTACTTAGATAAGGAAGGTGCATTTTATCACTTTCTTTTTCTTTTTTCTTTTTGGCGGGGGAAGGCTGGACAATTGGGGTTAAGTGACTTCCCCAAGATCGCAGGGCTAGTAAGTGGTAAGCGTCTGAAGTCGATTTGAACTCAGGTCCTCCTGACTCCAGGGCCAGTGCTCTATTCACTGTGCCACCTAGCTTCCCCTCCCCTTTTTTTTTGCTACCACAAAAGTGTTGGAATGTTTTGGTAGATAGGGAATTCTTTCTTTCTGCCTTTGACCTCCATGGGTTATATGTCCACTAGTGGGATTGCTAGGCCAAAGGGCATGCACAGTTTGATGACTTTTCTCATGTACTTCCAAATTGTTTTGCAGAATGGTTGGACTAGTTCTCAGCTCTCCCAACACTGTATTATTGTTCCTCTCTTCTGCAGCCCTTTCAACATTGACTGTTTCTGTCTTTTATTATCTCCACTGCTTTGAGCTTGTAACACGGCATATTAATAGTGGTGGGAATCTAGTATGACCAGGCACTAGAATAATGTTTTGAGGAAGGGAGAGCTGATTGATTCTTTGGCATATCCAGGGGTAAGGAGGAGGCAGCTGTTTTTTGGGGGGAGAATGGTGGTGAAGCCTAATACTTTGTGTGATACAAATCAGTGTTTAAAATAAAAATAAAAATTCTCAATGCCAATCTTTTGGAATTCTTTACTGGCTTAAGATGGTGGTCAGAGACAGTTCCTTTACTGGTCTAAGACAATGCCACCAACCTTTAATGCACACTCTTACTTACTAAAAGGACTTATTTAAGCTGGAAAAACGATGTCTTATGGCCTTCACATGTGTGAAAGTTAGAATAAAAATTTCCAATACTTTGTAATCTTTTCCAGTTTGCTGGTGTAGTGTACCTTTTAGCAAAGGGCACATCAACAAAGACAGACTAAAGAGGGAAGCAAAGTACATGGGGATGATAAAGGCCAACATAGTCAATAGACTGATCTTGTTTATCGCCAATCACTTATCCTGATGACAGCAATGATGGAGAGGGGAAATGGCCTGCTCACCCATGTAACCATACCAATTGTTATAATCAGCTAGTTGGCCATAAACTACAAACAAAATCAATCCAAGAGAGACATAAATAGATGCATACACAATAGTACATCTTCCTTACTATTGGTCCTTATCCTTTTGGCATTCAACCAGATGTAGGCAACCTCAATAAGTGTCAAGCTTGTGATAAAAGGCCCAACTCAGCCTCCTGAAATAGCTAATCTTTTTATTTCCATTTTTAAAATTTCTTCTACTGTAATTTTCATATGACTATCTTCCTCATTAATGCAGAACAAAATTCCAGTTGTCAGGAATATTTGTTCACAGGAAGCTCTGAAATAAAACAAATTGGTTGTATATAAAAAAAGAACGTTGTCTGATTGGTCATTAACCAGATTTATATGACAAAAAAATTACCAAAAAAAGTATGTGGTATTAGGACAAATTGAGAACAAAGACATTAAGCTTCATAATACTAACAAACTAGACAGAAGTGACTTTCAACTCTTTAAACAACATCTCTTATCCTGAATCTAATAAATCTGAATGCTGAACTGCAGCCCTGATGGAGTAGTCAAGTGGTCCCTGGTTGAAACTAAGACTCTATTTAAATTTTATGCCTTTATTTTCAGGTGTTGCCCTCTGGGGATCAATGTGAGTCTCACAGAGTCCCTGGTATTTGCCATGAGTAATTGGATTGATACTTTTAATTCAACTCAGAAAGCATTTAAGTGCTTACTGTGTATATAAGAGGCACTGTGCTAAGCACCAAGGATACAAAGACCAAAGGAAAAACAATTCTTGCTGTAAGGGGCTTGGCGTAGACATGGGGCCAGGCAAATTTCCAGGTACAAAATTAATATAGCCATGGATTTTATTATGATCGATTCAGTGAAATGAAAGTCCTCCTAATATAGTGGAAAGAGCACTAGAATTGGAGTCAGAGAACCAGGGTTTCAATTCTGGCTCTGTCACTTAATGTGGGTATGACTTTGGGCAAAGCATTCAATCTATTTCAGTTGTTTTTCAGTTCTGTCTGATTTGTGACCCTGTTTGGGGTATTTTTAGCAAAAATCCTGGAGTGGTTTGCCATTTCCTCCTCCAGCTCATTTTACAGATGAAGAAATTAAGGCAAACAGGGTTAAGTGACTTGCCCAGGGTCACACAGCTAGTAAGTGTCTGAGGCTGGATCTGAATTAAAGTAGATGAGTCTTCCTGACTCCAGGCCTGGCACTCTTTCCACTGCACCATCTAGGTACCCATATTTAAACTGAGGAAATTGGATAGTCCCTAAAGCTCATTAAAGCTCTAGATCGGTGATTCATATCAAATAGACAAAATATACAATTTAACTATGTATCAAATTTAGAACTTTAGAAGGAATCTTTAAGATCATATAATCCAAGTCTTTACAAAGAGAGAGGCTCAGAGAGGTTAGATAATTTATATCATGTCATATGGGTCGCTCCATGAGCTCAGGTTACTGTCTTTCCACACCATCTATACAGGTTTTTCTTCCATCTTTGCGTACTTTCTGCTATAGTGACCACTGTACCCAGCTCTCATGTATTCTTTTACTGACTCTTGTCATCAGAGGGAACTCTTAGGGGGTCTTAGAATCTCTTGAATTCACCGGGTTGGCAAGGGACTTACATCTCAGAATACCCATTCACATAAAAGCAGGGGAAAAAAAACAAACTTTTTTTAAAGATGCCAGGTAAGGGGAAGCTAGGTGGCACAGTGAATAGAGTACTGGCCCTGGAGTCAGGAGGACCCAAGTTCAAATCTGGTCTCAGACACTTGACACGCTAGCTGTGTGACCTTGGGCAAGTCACTTAACTCCAATTGCCCTGCCTTCCCCCTCAAAAAAAAAAAAAAGATGTCATGTTTTCATAGTCTCATGGTAGCCAGGTGAGACATAATAAGGCAGCCTCTTTTCCAATCACTTGGCAATGCACATCAGTCCTTGCCTCATTCATCATCAGGAAAGAAAAGATGAGAGATTGGAAGGTGATCACTTTTATAGGGAAACTCAGTTGCTTCTTATACTGCCAGCTCCTCGGTCATGAGTGACTGGAAACAGGTGTCCAAAGTTCCATATGTTGGATTGGAACCAAAAAGAGAGCATCTTCACCTGCTTTATATAGACTACCAGAAAAGGAAAAATCTAAGAATACTCCAAGGACTGTGTTCTCATTGGCCAGTCTCCCCATTACAGCATATGAAATTGGGAGGAGGGGTGGGGTGAGGCTCTGAAAGGAAACAATATTTTAAACTTATAAAATACATAGGTTATGACTTCAAGCTTTTACTCTGTGTGTTATTTGGTTGATTTAGTGAAATAATGCTTGTTTCTTGAAATCTGCTTACATCAAATAAGAAAGCAGTCTGCTTAAAAGCACAAAGATCTTTTTAACAGAAGACAAGTCTACTGATGGCAGTGAACTCATCATAAAACATTTTTCCAAATAAACTCTAGCATATAGCCTGCAGAGGCATAGACCACATTGGGGCTAATTCTAAGTTTAGTCAATTATCATTTCATACTGTTAATAGGGTCACCCAGCATGGTTATCATTCATAAATTCATACCATCGATCAGAATATATCTGTGATTACAGGACCCCCATTAGAAGCTGATCATCAAGATTTATAGAATGAAAACAATGGATATGACCTTAAAAGAATCCCAGTTCTGCTATCTTAGGCAGCTACATGGTACATCAGTTAGAACATTGGGCTTAGAGTCAGGAGGACCTGAGCTCAAATCCAGCCTCAGAACCCTCCTAGATATGTGACTCTTGGCAAGTCACTTAAGCTCTGTTTGCGGGATTTTTTCATTTGCAAAATGGGTGTAATGATAGTACCCACCTCTCAGGGTTGTTGTGGGGATTAAATGAGATAATATTGATAAAGTATCCAGCACATAGTAGGTCCTTTATAAATGTTTATTACCTTCCTTCAAGTCATTTAAACCTCTCTAGGTCACAGATTAATCTTCTATAAAATGAGAGAGTTGAACTAGATGACTGAAGTCACTTGCAGCTCTTAATCTGTGATCTGTGATATTGTTTGATCTTGTGATTATCTTGTCCTTACATAATTTCAGAGCTGCTTGATTTATAACCGCACACATCTTTCAACATTGTATTATAATTATTTGTTCATGTTTTATTTTTCTCATACTTGACCATAACTCTTTGAGATCAAATATTCATTTTTTAAATATTGTTGTGTTCTTTTTATAATCCTAAAAAGCCTTGCATAGGGGAACTTGATAATTTTTGCAGAATTGGATTTGTTTAACTGAACTTGGCAGTTTATATTTTTGAATACTGGAGAAGGAAATGGCAAACGACTTCAGTATCTTTGTCACGAAAATCCCATACAAGGATGCAAAGAGTTGGACATGGCTGAACAACAGCAACAAAATTTTAAAAATATTTTTGTTTCTTTTTGGAGAGGGGGAAGTTAGGGCAATTGGGGTTAAGTGACTTGCCCAAGGTCACATGGCTAGTTTTGTGTTAAGTGTCTGGGGTCAGATTTGAACTCAGGTCCTCCTGACTCCAGGGCCAGTGCTCTATTCACTGCACCACCTAGCCACCCCAACAAAATTTTTTAAAATAGATTTACTAATGTTGATCAAATGTGATACATTACTAGAATTTATCAAGATATAGTAGAACTAGAATTAAGGGTAGATATAACTAGGTCTATTTTTTTTTAATCTGTAAGACCTTCAATTTAGAGAGGTCATAGCAAAGAACAAACTCAGCTGGCAGGCATGAGTGGGGTGGCTCTGGTTCCTCTCATGATAAGGTATGAGTGGGAACAGTAGAGTCCCCAATATTCCGTCTCATAGGCACCTGTCCATAAGCCCTCTTCATATCCTATATCATTGCATCCAGCTCCTCCAGGGAACAGGACTCACCAATTAAAAGACTGGTCCTACCATGTGTTGCTAATTATCCCCTACTAGGATCTGGGGAAATTGGAACCTGAGATAATCGCCTTTTACCTTGACCCTGCTGTCCCAGGTGACTCCCATGTGAGCCAACATTAGGAGGGAGCATGGAGAAAAGGACTCTGAAGGGACCTCTGAATTCTTAAAGCTTCAAAGCACACGGCACTCTTAGGAAAGAGCTGGGCAGAACACCAAGGGAAAGATTCGAGTGCTTAGAACAGGGATTCTTAACCTGGGGTCTGTGAACTCAGATGCAGAAAAATTACATATTTATTTTCATTCTTCTTTGGTTTCCTTGGTAATCCTCTGCATTTTGTTTTATGCATTTAATAATGCTATTCTGGGAAGGGGTCCTAAGGCTTTACCATACTGTCCAAGGGATCCAGGACACAAAAAAGATTAAGAACCCCTGGTTTAGACAGCATTTCTTTTTGCCACATGAATGCTGACACTTTGACCCCTTCTGATTGAGCACTGGAACTTGCAGAAGGAAAACGTCAGTTCCTACTAGCACCAGCATGGACAAAGAATTGTCACCCCTCCCAGTTTTCATGTCTTTTTTTTTTTTCTGACATGGTCTCCCAACTTCTTATCCGCTAGCCTTCTCAAGAAAGTTCATCCCCAGTGATTTTCAATTTCTTTTCTGGGAGCACTTATCACCCAGAATGTATAAATATCTTCATACTGAGGAATTCTGTAGTCTTCTGGGAAATGTGTTCCCAAAGAGAACAACACTCAAATTGTTAATATCAGGCTTAAATTAGGCTCTTTGTACCTTTTATACATTTCTTCTGAAAGAGAACAAAAGCAAAATTCAAATTAAAAAAATGAAAAAAAATATTGCCTAAACAAACATAAGCTCTAAAGCATTCAAAATTTCTTTCTTTCTTTTTTTTTCTTTTTGGAGGGGGAAAGCAGGGCAATTGGGGTTAAGTGAACTTGCCCAATGTCACATAGCTAGTAAGTGGGTGTGTCAAGTGTCTGAGGCTGGATTTGAACTCAGGTCCTCCTCACTCCAGGGCTGGTGCTCTATTCACTGCACCACCTAGCCATCCCTAAGATCTCTTTTTAAAAGTGCATTTTAGGGGCACTTTTTTTAGAGGCACATATACATAGTGTATATGCATATACATACACACACACACACACACACACATATATATATATATATATATTTATATCTCTATCTATCTATCTATCTATTTGTGTTTAATTGTAGTCTTCTCTAGACTGGGTAAGGGGAGGGGAAGGGAGGAGAAAAAAAATCAAATAAAAAGTGCATAGCAGAGAACAAAAGAAAAGCTAGAAGAAGGGAGCATGGAAAATCTGGGTAGCTTTGAAAACAATGTGTAGTATTTATTATGTAGGTTTTCTTGAAATGGAAATTTATTGCTTTTTATTTAATTCCTTCGTATGCTCTGTTGTGTACATGGAAATGTTCTTTTTTTCTTTTCTCATTTTGTAATTAATTTTAAAATGAATAACAACAACAAAAAGAGGTGAGGTTTCTCCAAAGGGCAGTGGAGAGGCACGTGGTAGGCATGAGTAGATAGCAATATATTATTAATCAAGATTTGTGCAAATGATCTTTAGAATGTCATTAGAGAAATGTAACACTGGGAAATAAGGTGGGTTAGTCAGTGACGAGAGCAAAAACTGGACAAACTGCCTGTTCCCTTGGTGTCTACACAAGAAGAAGAAGCCTAGAAAACTTCCAGCATACTAGATGGATCTCCTGTGGAATATAGGTAGTTAGGTGGTACAGTGGATAGAGTACCATGCATGGAGTCAGAAAGATTTGAGTTCATTTGTAGCCTGTGTGACCCTGGACAAGTCACTTAACTTCTGTTTACTTCAGCTTCCTTAATGGTAAAATAGGGGTAACAATAGCAGCTACCTCCCGAGGTGTTTATAAGGGTCAAATGAGATATTTGTACAGTGCCTGATACATAGGAGGCTCATTCAAGGGCTTGTTTCCTTCCTTCCTAGTACTGATTGAAACTTGGTACTTATATGTAGAATTTCATTTACTTTTAGGTTTGGGGCTTATACAGTTTTGAACTGGGAAAATGATTGCTAGATAGAATTGGGAAGAATAATAAGGCAGCTGATACAACCTCAATTCCACGTTTATGCTTCCTATCAGGGACAGAGGTGTTTTGACAGACCAAAAGTCACATACAACTAATAGAAAGGGAGAGAGATTTCAGCCTGGTGTCAAAGAAAGAAACCTAGATTTATAATTAGATTGTTGTTCAGTCATTTTTCCCTCTTTGTGACTTTATTTGGAATTTTCTTGGCAAAGATACTGGAGTGGTTTGCCATTTTCTTCTCCAGCTCATTTTATAGATGAGGAAACCAAGGCAAACAGGATTAAGTGACTTGCCCAAGGTCAAACAGGCTAGATTTGAAAGCCAGATTTGACTCTAGGAAGATGAGTCTTTCAGACTCCTGGTCCAACACTTTATCAACTGTGCCTCCTACCTACCTGTGTATTCATTGTATTGCACTGTGTCTATCTATTTATCTGTATTTATAGACATCATATTTTCTTTAATAGATTGTTTCCTTCCTTCCTAGTACTAATTGAAACTTGGTATTTACATGTAGAATTTTACATTGTTCTGTGATAAATCTTCCTGGTTCCCAGTCCAGCTCTTTATCTATTATGCTACTCAGCAGTTCCAATTAGATCATCTGGATTCAAATCCTGGCTCTATTCCCTACTACCTGTGTGACCTTGGCTAAGTCACCTCAAATCTATAGAGAGAGTATAGGACTAAATGATTTCTAAATTTCTTCCAGCTCTAAATCCATTGATCCCATAAGGAAGTGAAAAGGTAGAATGAATGTTAATTAACTGCCTAAAGGCCTCACCCTGTTAGTGGTAAACAACAGAGCTTATGGGACCTTTAATTTAATGAGCCTTTAGACTGGCCCAAAGGGAGTACAAGTTTAATAATTATTCATGGAATCTTCACCATTGTGAATTTGATCAATGTAGATGGCCAGCCCATCTACTTCAGGGTAGTGCTTTTGGGGGGGGGTGGAGAGAGGGAAGCTCCATGAAGGCGGTGACTATTTTGGCTTTTCTCTTTGTATCTCCAGTGTTTGTCACAGTGCTGGCCACATTGCAGGTGCTTAATTTATACTTGTGGAATGAATGAACTGAGTAGGAGGGGGTGTGGCATGAAAGGAAAGGGGGAAAGATAAGAATCTTAATTATCTAGATATTTGCTATTTTCCTATTTGTTTTTTTTTTTGGGGGTTTGGTTTTTTTTTTTTTTTGCTTTTTGGAGGGCAATTGGGGTTAAGTGACTTGCCCAAGGTCACACAGCTAGTTTTTGTATTAAGTATCTGAGGCCAGATTTGAACTCAGGTCCTCCTGACTCCAGGGCCAGTGCTCTATGATGCCCCTATTTGCTATTTTCCTAACCCCTCTTGGAGTTATTTGTTAGAACCCTTTATATTTGATCCACAAGGAAGTTTCTACAGAGAGAAACTCCAGTCAAATAATTCTAACAAATTTTTCCTTGTAACGCAGTAGATATTATAGAAGTCTGAGATAAGGCTGAGGACATTGCACCAAAATACATATAAATACTTCTTTCAGTTTAAGAAGCTCAATATTATATTTGCTGCTTGGAATTAATCTTCCTAGAATTGATTTTTTAAAAAATGGTAGTTAAGTAAATACTCGTAAAAATAATGAAATTTTAGTTCTGCTTCACCAGTCTATAGGACTGTAAGGACTATAAGCTTATAGTCTAATGACTATGAGCTTTCCTAAGACCAGATCAAAGGAAAACTTTATCATACTTCTGCTCAGAAAGGGGAAAGGGGAAGGGAAGCAACATTTATATGATGCTTATTAGATAGTTGATAGGTCTGTAAAGCACTTTACAAGTATTACATCATCTGATCCTAAACAAGAATCCCGAGTGGTAGGTGCTATTATTATGATCATTTTATAGTTGAGGAAACTGAGGCAGAGAAAGGTTAAATAACCTGGCCAGGGTCACATAGATGGTAAATGTCTGAGTTTGGATTTGAATGCAGATCTTCCTGACTACAGCCCCAGTGCCCTATCCACTGTCCCCACCTATCTGCCTGTAAACCACATAATGATTTTTCAGCCAGTTGCCAATCTCATCAAAATTAGGTTCACAATTGCATAACACCCAAATTCTTTTGAAAAATTTTTATTTATTTCTAACATTCCTTTTAAAAAATTGAGTTCAAAATTCTCTCCCTCTCTCTTGCACCTCCCCCGCCCATTGAGAAGACAAGAAATATGGTATCAATTATATATAAAATACCCAAATTCTTTCTCATTATTTTCCTGAATGTGCTGAATAGAAACCAGGTGCTTTGTGAAGTTAAACCACTGTAGTACCTGGGATATCCTTGCTCAGAATTTGGGTCCCAAAGAAGCTATCCCAGTTTCATGGCACCCTCTGGGGCAGCATCCACTGAAAACCATAGCCTGTAGGTCACCATGGGTGTTTACTTTTACCAGCCAATCAGCCAGCAAACAAATTAGTTGAAAAGAAAAACCATTTGATTAAGATGCATAGCAAATAAATTGACAAGATCCCCTATGTATACACGGGATATGTTTTGCTATATTATCATACTACCAGTGAGTATTCATACAGAAAAGATGTGCTACCAGGTATCACACATGGAAGGTATACGGAATCATTGAATTTGAGAGTTGGAGGGAACCTCAGTGTCCATCTAATGTAATCCGTAAAGGAAAGGACTCTATACAATAATATATATCCAACAAACATCAAACAGCCTCTGCCCTATCCAGGGAGAGGAAACCCATTGCTTTTCAAGAACCATTTCCACTTTTGGACAGCTCAAAATGTTAGGAAGTTTCCCCAATATCAGGTCTAAATTGGCTACTTTGGACCTTTTATCCATTTCTTCAATACTTGAAGACAGTTCTTGTATTTCCTGAGTCTTCCCTAGAATAAAAAGGACCGATTCCTTCAGCCAGCCTTTATATGTTGTAGGATTCAAATCCTTCTCTATACTGGTTGCCCTTCTCTCAAAATTCTCCAGCTTATCAATACTTTTTTTCAATCATGACGTCCAGAACTGAAGACAATACTCCTCATTTATCACCCAGCTTCTCAACTTTGGATTTCTATGTTATGTACACGGGAAGCTCATCGTCCTATAAGATCTCATCAGCCTTGGTATTTACATCTCTTCAATGCTGTCTGCTTCTCTGGTTGGAGAGCAATGTGATGAGCTCCTCTTAAAACTCCATTTAAAAAGGGTGCCCCGGCTGGTTGTCTCATCTTTCCTTACCTGATTACACCTCACGAAAGTTCTCTAGTCCTTGTCTGGATGCCTTCTCCCTACCACTTTCAGTTTGTTTTTGTGTTGTCTTCCTCCATTAGATTGTAAGGGGCAGAGAGTATCTTTCTTATCTAGTTATTTGTGTCGTCAGTGCTTAGCAGAGTGCCTGGATAAAGTAGGCACTTAATAAATGTTTGTCGTCTGACAATATTCCAGAAGAGGTCTGACAAGTTCAAAGTATGGTAGCTACCACCTCTCTATCTCTAGAAACTATGCCTCTTATAATGCAGCCTATATTGTACATATTGGGAACATGTGTATACAGTAAACATGTGTGAAATGGTGTCAAGCCAGGAACCCATGTGGCTGGGGAACACTTATGGAGGTCATATATTTAGGGGATACATGTCACCTGGGCACATATATGGTCAGGGAAATTTATACCTCTGGTGCTATATTATTTATACCTTTGGTGATATCATATTTCTTTCTGCTTGGTGTCCATCCACTGGTCTTGCGATCACTATTTCTGCTGCTATTTTGGGGGGTTCACTAAGGTGTTTAATAAATATTTATTGAATTTTTGAATTCAAACCATTGTCCTTCACCTTCCTAGCTCACATTCCTGACTTCTTTGGGTGATTATATTTGCCAGTCATAATAATAAAAAACTCTAGATTTTATATTGTATTCTGGGCACCTTGGTGTCCCAGTAGATAGACCACTGAGTCTGAAGTCAGAAAGGCTTGAGTTCCAATCCCTTTTTAGACATTTACTCACCATATAATCCTGGGCAAGAGGACAGGCTTAACATCTTTCAGCCTCAGTTTTCTCACCTTTAAAATGTAGATCATAATACTCCCCTACCTAATGTGAACACTTGTTCCCAGGATTGTTGTGAATATAAAATTAGACAATATTTTAAAAGTGCTTTGCAAACTTTAAAATGCTATATAAACGTTAACAAGTATTATAAGCATTGTTCACCCAGAAAGGCTTGCTGTCTCTCTACCCACATTTAGGAGAATGGTCCGTATGTCTCAGTGGCTCCATCTAGAGCTACCTCTTTCTGGAAAAAGCAGTAGTCAGAATCACAGAGTCAAAAGAAGGGGATTTTATTTCAGGACCTGTCACTAAGTACAAATGGAATCTTGGTTGTTTGTTTCTCTGAGCCAAATTTCCTTAACAACGTAATGAGATTGGATCTTTCCAACCTTAATATTATATTATTTATGATCTATGATGTAATAGAAGAAAGGGAAAAGAAAAGAAAATAAGGCTAGGTTGAAATGGAGGGTGGGATGGGGTGGGTCCCTTTGCTACGGGGTGATCCTTGTCTAGAACCTTCACTTCAAACACAGAAGCGGTTTCCTTCATCTTTCTCTTCCAGAGTAGTTTAATAGTGATCTATATGTAGCCAAATATCCCACTCCAGGGAGTGTCAGAGATAAATTTGGCAATTATTCAGTCCAGCCATTTAAAAATACCTTTGATGATAACCTGAGCAAAGCCCCAGAGGTTACTTTTGTGTAATTCTCTTCCCAAGTCTGGGGGCCTCCCGAAGGTCATTGAAGAAAGCATTATTAGTCTTCCTGGCACTTTAAGATTTGTGATGCCTCAAAGTCATACACTGAAGGTTGGTTTCTTTTCCCCACAACAAGAAGCTCTTATATCTTTGGATAATGTCCAATTGGGGAGGGGTAGGGGGAAGAGGAGGTGGGTAATGAATCTAAAAGGTTAGAGAGTCTTTGACTTCCAACATATTATTCAGGAAATCTATCCTTTACTGCATTTTCTCAACATTACATTTTCCTTTTTTCCAGCCTCTTGACTGGACTTCCAAGTGAAATCACTTTTCTTGATTCATGTCTTACTTTGTTGTTGGGTGGGTCAACTCTGCAGTAGCTTAGTTAGTGATACTAAGATGGATAGCCATCCCCCAGCACTTCTACTGCAACCCCCTCGGAGAGAAGAGCATAGCAGACTCATAATTCACTTAGAGTTGAACTGTGTTATGTGTTGGGTGCTTTCCATGTTCCTAAACACTTACTTCAATACTTACAGGATTTGTGAGGTCCCTGTGTGGATTATAGCCCCTTTATAACTTACTTATTAGACAGTTTTGGAGAATTGCTGAGGTTGAAAAATGAATCTGCCTGTGGCTAGCCTGTTGATGAGTCTCTGAACTTAACTAGGCCAGTCTTTGGGCAATCGATGGGTAGGCCAGAACGTGGCCCATTTAGAACCTGCCAGAGATTAAAGACAGAGTGCTGTGCTTGGAGTCTGTAAGATTAAATTTACCTCTTAGTTTAGAAACTTTGCTTCTGTAGGACTGTATAGGCAAGTCCCTTAAATTATCTGGAAAATGTCCATTTCCTTATCTGTAAAACTGTTATCCATTCATTTATCAATGAAAAATCTTTGCTTTAAGACTTCTAGTGAGGGGAAACCCACTACACCCCAAGGAAGCTTACTCTACTTTCTATTGTTGTTTTTTAGTCATATCTGATTCTTTGTGACCCCATCTGGAGTTTTCTTGGCAAAGATACTGGCGTGGTTTGCCACTTCCTTCTCCAGCTCATTTTACAGATGAGGACACTGAGACAAACAGGGTTAAGTGACTTGTCCAGGGTCACACAGCTGCTAAGTGACTGAACCAGATGTGAACTCAGGAAGATGAGTCTTCTTGCCTCTAGGCCCAGTACTCTATACTCCTCATGTAGAAGAGAGACTAGTTCTTCTTGGCCTAGCCTGGGAAGCAGAGGTGAGCTGGAGCCAGCTCAAACTGGACTCCTTGTTAAATTTTTGGTGTGAGCATTCACACCTCAGAAATTGGTAAATGCTACAAATCATGGCTTGCTTTGTTTTGATCATCTAGACTTAAGAAGCAATGGGGAAAGTGTTAATAATGTAGGTTAAATTTAAAAGTGTGGTGTGTATACATTCTTCCCTCTCCTCTCTCCCCCCCAAATAGCTGTTAGATGTTTATCAGCACATCCCTGGATGAAAGTCACAATAAGTCTGATTTAATGTTAATGTAAGCAAACAGGGGCAGCTAGGTGGTATAGTGGATAAAGTGCAGGGCCTAGAGTTAGGAAGACTCATCTTCCTGAGTTCAAATCTGGCCTCAGACAGTCACTAACTGTGTGACCTTGGGCAAGTCACTTATCCCTGTTTGCCTCAGTTTCCTCATATGTAAAATGAGCTGGAGAAGGAAATGGCAAACCACTTTGGTATCTTTGCCAAGATAGCCCCAAATGAGGTCATGAAGAGTCAGACACAACTAAACAACAAAATTAAGGGAAAAACTAGGAGCCAGAGGTAGCAATTAAGTCAATAAGGATTTCTTAAGCACCTGTTTTATTTAGGCTATGTGCTATGCCCTGAATATGCAAAGAAAGGCAATAAAACAAAACCAACCAGTCCCTTTTCTCAAGGATGAAGACAAGAAGGGTCTGACGTGATTAAAAATGACTGAACAACAGCAATGAAACAGCTTCTAATGAAAATGAACAAAAACTGCCTTGAGAGCAGTAAGTATTCTGTCACCACAAGTCTTTGGGCAAAGTCAGGTTAAGATTTTTGTTCAAGTATCAGCTATTCTAGATGGCCTCTGAGATCCCTTCCAATCTCTGTGATCAGCATGGTGTAGTGGAAAGAGTGTTGGATTTTGGAGAACCTGAGTTAGAATTCTGGCTTAGTCACTATATCTGTCTTCCTAAGATGTCCTGGGCTGTAAAAATGACTCAGTAACATTTTTCTTGGCTTTACTGCTCAGAATTTGGTCTGGCAATCTTTCTATGTTGTTGTGAAAGAGGCTGTAGAGAAGCAAAGGTAAAAGTGTTGCCTTCCACTCCACCATCTTGACTATGCTCTCTCCTTACCATTCTACTTTTAAATAGTTCTAATTGTTAAGAAGCTTGAATTTACCTCTTTTCAACTTCTACCCATTGTTCCTATTTTTACCCTCTAAGGTCAATAAAATCAATTCTAATCTCTCTTCTAAATGACACCCTTCTACATACTTGAAGACAATTGTCATACCTCCTTTAAGTCTTGATCTTCAAGTTAAGTACCTCCATTTCCTTTTGCTAATCCTCATATGCCATGGGATTAAGGTCTTTCATCATCTTAGTTATGCTGAAGTCAAGTTGGTAAACAATTATCAAGGGCTAGGCACTGTTCTAAGCCCTTGGGATCAAAATACAAAAAGAAATGTACAAAACATACAAAAAGAAATATACAAAAAGATACAAAAAGAAAGATTGTCCCTGCCTTCAAAAAGCTTCTTTTTGATAGGGGAATATAACACATAAAAGGGACCTGAAAAGTAGGGCAGGACACAGCAGGACATAATGTCATAGTCCAGAAAATGAAGGCTGGTTGGTCCTTTCTCAAAATGGAGATTCTCAGAACCTACCAATTGGAGGAGGGGCTATCTGGCTTTAAGATAGTATAGTTCTTTAAATACTTTCCATCTTATCAATGTCCCTCCTAAACTGCAGCAGCCAGAATGACTCAAAATACTCTAGGTATGGTCTGTCCAGAGCAGAATATATATTTTTTGAATATGTCTCTAAAGACAGCCTAAGATCATGTTAACTTTTATCATTGTTGACTCATATTGAGCTCATAGTAAACTAAAACCTCCAGTTTTTAGAAATTTTTTTTGTTTATTTTTAATTTATGGAATAAAGCAAGCAATTCCATAACATAGCATTATAAAAAAGATGATTGCACATGACACTGCAAATTTATTATGTACAGCTTGCTATTTCATATATACATGAGTGTGTGTGTGTATATATATTATATATATATAATAAAATTATCATGTCAATTTCTTCTTTTTCTTTCCTCTCCCCCCAACTCCTGCCTTAGACATGGCTACCATGAGATACAAATAGGTATATATAGATAAAATTATTCTATGCATACTTCTATTTACCAGTTCTTTCTCTGGATGCAGATAGTGTCTTTCTTCATATGTTCTTTACAGTTAATTTGAGTATTTATAATGGTCTAAATGACTTAGTTGCTCAGTCATTCTTAAAACAATATTGCTGTTACTGTACATAATATTCTCTTGGTTCTGCTCATTTCACTCTTCATTATTTCATGCAAGTCTTTCTATGTTTTTCTAAGATCATCATTTCTTATAGCACAGTAGTGTTCCATCACAATCATGTACCACAACTTATTCAACTATTCCCCAATTAATGGGATAAATTGCTCTCTAACCATGCCTCCCCCAACTTATACTTGTAAGTGAGCCCATCACTAAGGAAAGGTGGAGAAGGGCTGGAGGAGTGTGGTATTTATTTAGTAGGTATCTTTATATCTGGTATTTGGTAAGAGAGGAGGAGGCAGGACCTGTTCTGGGTGAAATTTCAGTTTGTTTTGGCTTTAAGAGGGTACCCCCTCCTTCTGAGGCTCTCTCCTATCACTTGACACCTTGATACCTTTTTTTTTTTTTTTTAAAGCAATTGGGGTTAAGTAACTTGCTCAAGGTTACACGGCTAGTCATTATTTATGCATGGGTGCTCATTTTCTGAGGCCGAATCTGATCTCGGGTCATCCCAACTCCGAGGCCTGCACTCTTACTCACTGCGTCACCTAGCTGCCCCTTTAGGGCAATTGGGGTTAAGTAACTTGCCCAAGGTTACACAGCTAGGTTTTTGTTTGTGTGTATTAAGTGTCGGAGGCCGGCTCCGAACTCAGGTCCTTCTGACTCCAGGGTCGGCGCTCTATTCACTGCGCCACCTAGCCGCCCCAACCTTGATACCTTTTAAGTGTCTGTCCTCCTGCTATTTGGCATTCCACTCATCTTTGTTCTTTCCCTAAGTGTCCTATGATACAAAATTTCTTCTTGATAGCTATTAGCTAGCATTTACATAGGACTTCAAGGTTTGAAAAGCACATTGCAAATGTTACTTCATTTTATCTCCACAACTTTAGGAGGGCGATACTATTATTATACTCATTTTATAGATGAGGAAACTGACACATACAGGGATTAAGTGACTTGTCCAGAATCTTACAACTAGTGTCTGAGACTGGATTTGAAGTCAGGTCTTCCTGACTCTCACTAAGCCCAGCCTTGTCTACACTGCACCACTTAAAATAAAAATTCTTACTCTGTCGGTACTATTGGTCTCAGGTATCAGGAGGAAAGTGAACTACTTTAACTAATTTGCACTATGGTATGAATGATTGATAGCCCCACTTTATACTTCCAAGGGTATTTTAATTTTGAAAGAAGACTTGTGAATCTAAATAAAGAACCACTTTACATTTGTAGGGCAATATTGCAGCAGTAATTTCTGGCAATAGTTATTCTTCATTTCCCGTTAGTTGACATCCCTTTTCTCTTCTATAAAGCTGGGAATGGAAAAGGGGGAGAGGAAAAAAAAAAGCTATGTTGAGCTCCAGTTTTCTCTACAGCCAGACTGTTGTTATTTGTTATTTGTCCATCATTCTCCTAGAGGAACAGTGGCATCAGGAAGGTGATGTTTTGATTACAAGTTGGTGACTTGGATTTGTGAGGCACCCACATGTAAAGGTATGACTCCCCATGTAGATAGATGGAGAGGAGGAGGAGAAAATAGAGGAGGCAACCCCTTTTCTCCTTCTTATGCCCTTCCCAGGAATTTCCTAATTGGAGCCTGGGGGCTAGGCTGATCTTTGCTCATCAGTGAAGGGGGAAAGGATATATCTCAGCAATTTATTTCCCCACTCAGTTCTTTTTCTTCTCTCCCTTCTTCCCCCTTTAGTTAGAAATGTAATAACAATAACTAAATATTCTCCCCTCTAAACAATGAGCTCATTTCCCCACCAATAAACACACACAGTGAAACTGATATGGGAATATATGGGAGATGCACACACAGAGAACACACATGGCATTGACAGCAACATGACGCACAGTATATTTAAAGATCATGTGTGTCCAGAACACATGCATGCAGAGGCAGCTCAGATTCTGTGAGGCACCTCTGATTCTGTGAAGTTGTTGATGCCTTCCACTTATGTCCCTGTGCTTCTCTCGGCTATACCTGTTCCCCAGAAGTCAGTATTCTCTGATGCTCCCAAAATGTGTCTTGCATCTCATCTGCTTCCTGGCCGATGTGACATCTCTGTTCTAGCTGGTCTTTTCACCAGCTGTTTCAACCACCTTCATCATCCATTGGAGAGTGCTGTGGGTGACAAGGCTTTTTCTTTTAGGGAGGCAGGTGATAGCTCTTTCAATCTAATGAAGATAAAGCTAGAATTCTTTTAGCCTGGTCTTTCAGTTTATTACTATCCCTCAACTATGACCTTCAGCTGAGCTGTCTTGAGAGTTACTCGAAATTCAGTTCTCTATCTGCTGCAGGTGCTGTGATTGGAAGAGCTTCTCTCTTGCAGGGAAGGCTGTAGATCTCTTTAACCAGCCTTTACAGTCAATGGTTATGAAGTCTTCTTCAGTTGCATTCAGCCAATGGCTAAGAAACTTCTCCTTCGGGGCAGCTAGGTGTCGCAGTGAGTAGAGCATCGGCCCTGGAGTCAGAAGGACCTGAGTTCGGATCCGGCCTCAGACATTTAATGCACACAGAAATAAAAACCTACCGTGTGACCTGGGGCAAGTTACTTAACGCCAGTTGCCATCCAAAAAAAAAAGCAAAAGAAAAAAAAAAGAAACTTCTCCCTCCATTCAGGTTGTCAAAAAGTAGAGAACTATGCTGATATCAGGTCTGTCCTTTAAATTTGTTTTAGAACTCTTCTGTTTACCCTCCTCTTTCTTCTGAACTTGTGGTTTTCTCCCAAAAGTCTCTGCATTGAAGGATCATTTGGCTTATCAGAATTCCATTTTGGTTTTTAGATTTTGTCATGGCCCCTGGTTGAGGTAAATATCATTAGGGCTCAATTTTCTCGAACAGAAAAGGAGCTGAATGATCCAGGTAAGGACACTTTTAAGCTCCCCTCTATCTTCTCTTTTATGCAAAGAGCTGCCAGGAAACTAAGTCTGAAAGTCAGTTAATCTTTGTCCCATTTCCTCATAGTAACAATCAATCAATATTTATTAATCACCAACTATGTGCCAGAAACATAAACAACACATTAGAACTTGGTCTCTTTACTCTTATATTCCCAACACCTTGTACAGTACCATGAATGTACTAGGCATTAATAAATATTTGTTTGATTGGATTGAATGTAAATAGATTATAGTTATTTTATATGGCCAAACTAAGTTCTTGAGAGTTTTTTCTTCAGGATTAATTCTGCAATATCTAGAAATAATAACTTAAATTTACATAAGATTATATGGTTTGCAATATAACGGGTGTCCCTGAAGTCTGGACACATAGGCATTCTCATTAACTATGCATATTTTCAAGAAATGAAATGAATGAAATTTTGAACAACTTTTTATTTAATTAGCATAAATTTTAGCCATGACAATTTTGTATGGAATAAAAGTTTTCATTAGGTATTGGAGATTATTTTCTATATTAAGAGATTAATTTAATTCAATTAATTAATGAGATTTCCTATGTGTCTCCTATGTCTTCTTCCTATGAAATCTCATTTATACTAGTTAAATTAAATTTATGCTACTTTCATCAAAACAACCTTATAGGACAGATATTGCAAGGAATATTTTTATCCTTATTTTATAAACGAGGAAACTGATGGACAGAGAGGAGTGTGACCGAAGGTCAAACAATTGACAAGTGTCAGCAGTTGGATTCAAACACGGGACTTTACTGATTTCAAGTAAGAACACTAGTCTGCTAAACCAGGATCTCCCTCTTTTTTTTTTCTCAAATAAATAATCCACATATGAATGAGTGAATGAAACAACAACAACAACAACAACCCCCCCCCCCCAAACATTTATTGAGCACTTCCTTTACATAATGCACTGCACTAAGTACTGGAGATACAACTAGAAAAGTGAGTCAGTTCCTGCTCTCAAGCAGCAAAATAGAAATAGGCAGGGGCAGCTGCAGGGCAGATGAAAAGGCCAGGGTTCTTTAAAGTACAGAAGGTAATTAATCTATATCCATGTCCTTTCAGTGATCAAACTGACTCCATTTCTGATGCTGAGTCATTTGACAGTTCCAAGGACTTAGATGATGAGAATTTTCTTTTCTGGATCTCTTCAGTAGCTGTGGCTCTCAAGGAGGCAGGAGCCGAAGGAGCTGCAATTGCAGTTGTCAAGTCTCCAAGAGGGTCATTTTCCTACTTTAGGCAACCAGCTGGAAGCAGAGCTGGTGGTCTGGAGAGTGCTGATGTAAATCCTCATCACATACTGACAATCCTGACTTGTGCTTCTTAAAAAAATGAGTATACATCCAAATCCATGCCAAATATCCCCTTCCCATTAACTAGGACTAGCACTTACTAAAAAATTGATTAGGTTTGCACTTATTAAAAAACAAGCATAATGCATAATAATAATAATAATATAGCATATAATTGTATAATAACTCTAACAGTTTTATGACCCGAATTATTCTCTTCTCATTGACTAGGCCAGAGCTCCATGTGCTTCTCTCAAAGCTTGTGAAGTGTCTTTCGGCATCTGTTACATCCTCCTTGGCTCCCTGTTTCCACATCCAGAGAGACCAACTCCTCAGTGTTTTTAATTCGGAAAGGTTTAAGGAGCATGAGGCTGTAGCAGGAGGAGAAAGTGTGATTGTTGCACTCTGGGGAGGAGGTGGTGGGTGGTGATCTTTTCTTATTTCTAGCATGGCATAGAGGAAAGTCACATGAGGTGGGAGAGGCTGTGGAACCATTGAGCAGGAGAATCTGTGCTCTTGTAGAGTGGTTTTGGCTGAGGCTAAAAGCTAGGGAAGCTGGGTAGCACAATGGATTGAGTGCTGGGCCTAGAGTCAGGAAGCCTCCAAATCCAGCCTCAGACACTAGCTATGTGACCCTGAGCAAGTCCCTTCACCTATTTGCCTCAAATTTGTCATCAGTAAATGAGCTGGAGAAAGAAATGGCAAACCACTTCAGTATCTTTGCCAAGAAAACCCTAAATAAGGTCACGAAGAGTCAGACACAACTGAAATGACTGAACAACAACAACCAAAAGGTCATTAGAGTTCGTTACACACACACACACACACACACACACACACACACACACACACACACACACACACAAACTTAATTCCTAGCATCTCTTCAGAATAAAAACCTCTGATAACCTCTGCCCAGTCAACTCTAGCTCTGAAATGCATTCAAATGCAGGATGATCAAAAACAAACGCAGTCCTCCTCCTCCCCCCTAAACTGCAAAACAAAACAAAAAGACTATAGAACAAACATGGTAAGGAACATCTGTGTTCCATGATGAAATACTGGTCAACTGAATTAAATGGCTAAATTGTTAACCCTAACCTGGGCAGAAGAGGGAAGACAGTAGAGGACTGGCAATACAAAAATAACACAATTCTTTTATGCTTTTTAAAAAAGTTTTATTGAGGGGCCACTAGATTGTGCAGTGACTAGAGCACTGGCCCTGGAGTCAGGAGGACTTGAGTTCAAATCCGGCCTCAGACACTTAACACAAAAACTAGCTGTGTGACCTTGGGCAAGTCACTTAACTCCAATTGCCCTGCCCTCCCTCCTAAAAAATAAAAGTTTTATTGAGTCATTTTGTTATATCACAAAGTTCCTGCTATCTAAATGCCCACTCCAACCCCTCCATGCCCACAGCCCTCCTTTGTTACAAAGAACAGTTAAGCAAAATGAGTTGTCACAGTCAGTCTTTGACATTGTAGTTCCCCATCTCTCTGCTGAGAGAAGGAAAGTGTTTTGTCATCTGTCATCTAGAATCATGATTTATTGGTCATTGCTTTTAATCTGAAGTCTTTTAATTTTATTTTCATTTATACTTTTAAAACATTCATGTATGTTCTCCTGGTTTTGCTTTCTTTAATCATCTTAAGTTATTAATCTGTCCATGTTTTTCTGAATTCCTCATATTTATTGTTTTATATGGCACAGCAACCTTCTCTCACATTCACATGGCTCAGTTTATTCCATCATTCCCCAACTGATGCATAGCCATTCTCTGACCTCCCTCCCTCCTCCTCCCCCTCCCCCACATTTTTGACAGCATAATTTCTTTTGGTCCTTCATGCTAATCACACCATATCACTCATTTTTTATTTTGAAATCAATTACTTCAACTCATAAGCAATTTCTCTCCCACCATCTTTCTCCCCACATTGAGGAGAAGCAAAGGAAACCAAGACAATTTGTAACAAATATGCATAGGTAAGCAAAATTCCTGCATTGACAACTTACAAAAAGTGAATGTATCATTTTACATCTGTCAGGAGGTGGATGGCATGCTTCATCATTGGTCCTCTGGAATCATGGTTGGTCATTAAGTTGATTAGAGTTCTTAAGTCTTTTAAACTTGTTCATTTTGCCAATGTTGTTATTATATAAATCATCCTCCTGGTTCTTCAATGATTCCTATAAATCTCCCAGATTTCTCTGAAACCATCTATTTCCTCATTTCTTACAACACAATAGAATTTCATTACATTCATGTGACATAATTTGTTTGGTCATTCCCCAATTTTAAGATCTTCCCTGACCCTTAATAAACCTAAGGGAATTTGAAGACCTTCCCTGCTTTGAAAATATACTCTGCCCCCAATAGGCTGAATGTAATCACATGGAGCCTGTGGTGGGAGGAGTTTGCTGAAGGGCAGAGCAGAGACCATAGGAAGCTGGGAGTCAGAGCAAGACTAGATGATTAGGAGGAGAACACACTTCCAAGGGAGACAGACAGGCTTGTGAGTAAAAGCTGGTGTTTGCCACCTGCTGAGACAGCTAGGCTTGTGCTGGTTTGTGAGAAGGCTAAAGGATGGTATGGCTCTTTGCTATGTTGTGGTGCACTAACTTCTATGTTGATATGATGGTTCGATTTCCTGGTGTTGGGATTTGGTTTTCTGGTGTCTGAATAAATGTTTTGTTTCTGTCTTTTATCTAGAGAGTCTGTTATATCTTTTCAATTGAGCACCATGCAGGTATATTTATAGTGACTGTGGGTACTGTGAATGTTACATTGGTGCTATAGCTACCACAAAAAGAACTGCAGCAAATATTTTTGTACATTTGGATCTTTTTCTGCTTTCTTTAGTCTCTTTGGAGTATAGGTCTAATAGTGGCATCTCTACGTCGAGGGGAAAGCAATTTGGATATCACCCATTCTTCTATTGACATGTTGCATATACCATACACATCCATGATTTCCATGGTCTCCTGCTCTGTTCTGGAGGCTGGGATTACAGAATGAATCCAGAAGTAGATAGATGAATGGGAATGGAGGTTGTTGGTGAAAGAGGATGACGTAAATGAATGAAACTGACCTGAAAAATAAAAAAAAAAAAACATTTCCTGCTCTTCTCTATCAGAAGCCATGTACACATGTACAAATATACATATACATGCATTGTCCCTAAAATGGAAATTCTGCTCTGTGGCCCGCACTTTCTACCTTCATCATCCTTCTCTGTGATTCAAAGATGGAGAAAGCTTCAGTGATTTTTTTTTTAGAGATATAAGCCAATAGGAACTACCTTTCCTTCATTTTGGGGGAGAATGGACTCCACTAAAAAGGAAGAAAAAGTAGAAAAAAGTCAAGGATGGAGATGCCAAAGGTGAACAATCTTAAACATAATTTTATCTTTAATTCAGTTTTATTTGCTCTCAATGGTATGTGGGAAAAGAAATAAAAGGTATCTATAGAATATTTTGAGATAATCTGAAGTCAGATACCTTATATAGTTTAGAGGGACCAAGGCCTATGACCAAGGCCTGGGTGACCTTGGCTTTCCTAGGGTGAGGCTGGGTATCTCCCTTAGGTCTAGGGATCTGGGTTTAGGATAAGGGGAACTGGACTTAGTATAATTGAGTTCTCTACAAAGCACTAAATGGATTCTGTTTATCTATGTTCATATAGTCTTCCAAGTTTGATTCTTATAAACATGTTAAATATGCAGATAATCATCTTATATTGCTATGAACCTGGGATAGAATGGCTACCTTCAACTATTTGAAGGGCTGTTAATGTGGAATGATCAATATTATTTCGTTTGTTCTTCAAGGGGTGTCAGGGGGGAAGCTAGCTGGTGCAGTGGATAGAGGGCTGGATGTGGAGTCAGGAAAACTCATCTTCCTAAGTTCAAATCTGGCTTTAGGCCCTTACTAGCTGTATGACCCTGGGCAAGTCACTGAAGCCTGCTGGCCTTAGTTTCCCCATCTGTAGAATAAGCTGGAGAAGGAAATGTCAAACCACTCTAGCATCTTTGCCAAGAAAACCCAAAATGGGATCATGAAGAGTCATATATGACTGAAATGATTAAATAACAAAATCAAGGACAAAACTAGAAGTTGGGAATAGAAAAGCATTTATTAAGCACCTACTGTATAGCAGACACTGTGCCAAGCCTATGTACAAAGAAAAGTAATAAAGCAGAGCCAATCAGTCCCTGCTCTCAAGGAGCTCACACTCTTAATGGGGAAAACAATAGGCAAACTGTTCTATTCAAATGAGATTTATGTATGTATTGCATATATGTATATGTACATATATATGTAGATATATGTATATGTACACATATACACATATAAATGTACACACACACATATATATGATAAATCAGGGGTAATTTTAGAGGGAAGGCACTGACATTACATATTTGTATTGAATGGCAGCCATGGGGGGGAGGGAGGAAAGGAAGAGGCAGGGAGGGGAGGAAAAAAAGAAAAAAAGTTACATGAAAACTTTAATATATATTTAAAAGAAATAGCAAATTGTACATAATATAGTTTCATATGCAATCATCTTTTTTTTCTATTCTATTATGTCATGGAAATGATTGCTTTATCTCTTAAGTTTAGAATAAATAAATAAAACAAAAACCGAAACAAACAAAACCAAAAAACTATAAAGGACGGGAGAAGGCTTTTTGCAGAAGGTGGGGACTTTAGCTGAGATCTGAAGGGAGCCAGGGAAGCCAGGAAGCAGGGATGAAAAGCAAGAGCATGCCAGGTATGGGGGACAACCAGTGAAAGTGCCCAGATTTGGGAGATGGAATTCTTATGCAAGGAACAGCAAGGAGACCAGAGTCACTGCAGCACACAGTGGTGTCAGATTGAAATAGAAGTCAATTCCTGCTGGCCACATATAGACTTAGAAAACCACAAATTACCATTATTTATGTTACATTTAATTTAATTTATTTTGTTAAACATTTCCCAATTACATTGAGAGTTTTGCTGTCTGTTCCTCAATTTTGACACCTGTTATAGAGAGCATTCATGTTCATTGGACTGAATTGGCTACTAAGGTCCTCTCCAACCTTGAGATATGCTGAATTTAAACAAACTATAAGGAGCATTGTGACAGGTGATAGAAAACTAGACTAAGAGTCTGAAATGACCCGGGGTTGAATCTTCCCTCTGACACCTATTTTTCAGTTGTTTTTCAGTCATGTCTGACTCTTTGTGATCCCATTTGGGGTTTTCTTGGCAAAGATACTGGTATAGGTTGCCATTTCCTTTTCTGGCTCATTTTACACATAAGGAGCCGAGGTCAACAGCTGTTCAGTGACTTGCCCAGGGTTGCACAGCTAGTGAGTTTCTGAGGCCAGATGAGTCTGTCTGATTCTAAGCTCAGTGCTCTATCCACAGCACCACCTAACTGCCCAATGGGCAAGTTATTTAACCTTCCTGAACCTCAGTGTCTTCATCTATAAAATGGGGACAACAGCACACCTCCTCTTTTCTCACAGGATTGCCATGTGACTCACCTGAGCTCCTGTGTATGTGCTCCTGTATACATACTAAAGCACTTGGAAAACTTTAAAAAATGTCTACGAATGTCAATTATTATTCTTTTGTAGGAATTCATGTCAATAACATAGCCTACCATTTTAGCATTGGCAGTTGGGTTTAGTTGGTGCTGACAACAGTTAGTTCAGAGGCTCTCAAGTCCTAGTGATAAGCTGGCTAAGAGACCCTAAACTCCTCCATTTAGCCTTAACCCAAACCATAGCTCTCTAATTTCCAAGGAGGAAAAAAAACCAAGTCTAAAATAGAGACCTCCCCTAGGCCTTGCTGTTCTTTCTTTTCCTTTGCTGCCCACCTTTAGGGTATTTCTGAAGACAGTCACAGATAAAGCTGGGTATCCGAGGCTTCCATCACCATAGCTTTGGTCAAGGAGAAAACTGGAATTCAGAACTCATAAAGTATCTGCAGAATTTTATTACCCAGTTTATTGGTCTCACTTATTATAATTGCTAATTAGAAATTGCTTGAAATACAGTACAAGTGGATGTTGCATGAGAGTGAAGAATGTCTTTTCATGTCTCTGCATTAGAATAAGCACCATATACTGTAGCTGTTCAAAAAGCGGTTCAATGCATGAAGGAATACATATGGTAGAATTCATTGTTTGAGGGTATTATTCTTTTTTATTTCTCAAAACTGTTCCTGGATATGATTTCTTCAATAATCCCCATTACCCTCCTCTAATCTCCTAAAGGGAGTGGTATTTCTAGTGGGGAAACTAAAGTACTGGGAGGTTTGAGTCTCCTCCAGGTCTGTTGACGCAAAAGGAAAATGGTTATTGAAGAAAAGTTATTGAATACAAGGAGATTTTGGCTGTAAGACAGGAAGAAACCTCAGTTCGTGACACGTACTCTTTTTCTTTTATTTATTATAGACTTAATAACCATCAACAAAACAACCATTCAAATACACGATTTTAAAAAAGATTGTACTTGAAAGCTTAAACTCCAGTTATTTACAGTTTGCTTTTGGAAATGTGTATATTAACTTTAATAAGGGTCACAAAATCAGCCTGTTTCCATTTATTTACCATTCTGTATTTTTCTTGTTTTTGTTACTATTATTATTATTTATATAATTGCAAGAGGTCTGTAGCCATTAATAAGAGTTTGGTCTGATCATCCAGACCAGAAAGATGAAAAAGACAAAGAATGTCTATTTCCTAGATGTAGACAGTTAGGATGGGTAACCTATAGAGATTATCTGATAGCATATATCTGGGATAGACAGCACAAATGGAAAAAAGAATTTGGTCTGGAATTGAACAGGCAGAGGAGAGAAGGTTAGATTGCCTTCAGGAAATTCCAGAGCTTGTTTAATGGCCCCAAATTTCTCCTGGAAACAAAAACCCGTTTTTTTCCCTCTAGTCTAATCCTTTATTTTACATTATACATCACGGAACTAAGATCTAGAGAAGTTAATGGACTTGGCCAAGGTCATGCTGGTGAGAAGTAGTCAGAATCTCAGGCTCTGGTTCTAGCTCTCTCTTTTTTTTAAATTAAATTTCATGTTTATTTTTAGTTTACATCATTCATTTCCACAAGATTTTGAGTTAAAAGCCCATCTTTTTAATACTCACATCCTCCTGGCATTGCTGTATGGTTGTGAGAAATGAAAGTAACAGTCTCCAAAGGATTGAAAATGAAGATCCCACAGAAGACAATAGAGGGATGCATGGTGGGTGTGAAAAGGCTGAACCACATCCACAAAGGGGAAATCTGAAAAAGAGTGAGGGTAAAAGACAGCAGGGAAATGAATAATAGGAATTAAAGATGAGCTGGTCACATGTTGAAGGTGAGGGAAAACAGATGGAGAGCCTGAGTGATCCCTAGTATTACTAGTTTATTTTTCTTTGTATTCTCATTGAACATTTCTTATTTTCATAGCTATAGTTAGCAGTTATATAGTGCTTCACAAATTTGATCCTCACAACAGCCCTGGGAGGTAGTGCTATTATTACCCCCATTTTATGGATAAGGACATTGAGGAAAACAGAGGTTATGTGACTTGCCCAGGGCCACATAGCTAGTAAGTATTTGAGACTGAAATGGAATGTATGTCTTCCTCACTGCAAGTCTACTGCTCTATCTACCATGTTCCCTAGCTATTATATTCAAATAGCATACTTCCTTGAGCCTTTTTCCACTGGACACATGGGTTTTTAGTGTTTTGCTATTCAGAATAATTTGAATGCCAAACATACATTTGCCTAAAAGACTATTTTATAGAGAATTCAACAAGGCAAGCACTCACATGGAGGT
This sequence comes from Gymnobelideus leadbeateri, assembly GCA_011680675.1. NCBI lineage: Eukaryota > Metazoa > Chordata > Mammalia > Diprotodontia > Petauridae > Gymnobelideus > Gymnobelideus leadbeateri. Next base: position 942,063 of record WOXC01004558.1, on the reverse strand, counting down.
CAGAAGTAGTGATACATGGACCCTCTCAAGGTCTCTCTTAACTTTGGAATCGATTGTGTGACATGGGAGACACTGGCACGGGACCACTCAGCATGGTGTGCCCACATCAGAGAAGGCGCTGTGCTCTAGGAGTGAAGAATGTGTGCTTTAGGAGTGCTTCTAGAAGAATTGTAGTAGCTCAAAAGAAACCAGAGATGCACCTATTTAGAGACATCTCCACTCTGAATGTTCATGTGGACTATTTGTGCCTGACCTGTGGAAGAGCCTTCCAAGTTCTTATTGGTCTGATCAGCCACAGTTGGACATTGTACCTTGACTCCAACACAGTAATGTATTTTGGTCCTCTGAAAACCAGGGACAACAACCAATCAGAACAATGTTGCTACTAACATTTTTGTACAGATAGTCCTTTCGTCTCTATCCTTCAATGTCTTTAGAAGTTAGATCACAGTATCCAAGGGTATAAGTAGTCTTGTAGGAATCATTGTAGAATATTGTTGTTGTTAATTAGTTGATTAGTCCTGCCTAATTCTTTGTGACCTCATTTAGGGTTTTCTTGGCAAAGATACTAGAATGGTTTGCCATTTCCTTTTCTAGCTTATTTGACAGATGAGGAAACTGAGGCAAACAGGGTTAAGGGACTTGCCCAGGTTCACACAACTAGTAAATGTGAAGCTGGATTTGAATTTAGGTCCTCCTAACTCCAGGGCCAAGGCTCTATACACATGCCACTTACCTGATCCATTGTGGAAAGTAGAAAGAATTCGCCAATTCACAACCCTACCAATATCATAATAGCTTGCCACATTTTCTTCTAGTCTAAAACTTTTTTCTACTGGATTTAGGTTAAACATTTAGAGATGGGAGAAACATAAGCAGTTAACTGCAGACGAAGAAAAGTACGTTCAGAGGGATTGTCCCTTAAGCAATGTTCTACAGCAAAGATGTGGAAAAGCTAGGATTTGAACTCAGGGCCTTTGACTCCAAATATGCTTCTCTTTCTGCTGTACTATGTTGCCTCTCATTAAATTAAATTACATTTAAATTTCACAACAAGCTTCTTTTCCAATCTTGTACCGTGGTGTTTTCGTGTTTCTTTAATTATTGAAAACCATCATTCCATAGCCAGGTCTCTATGTTCCCTTTCATTCTCCAGAAGTAATTGCCAGCTATTCATTACTTCTTGGATAATTTCCACTTAGTCTGTACTCTTCATTCATCTTCTACTCCAGGCTCTGGTTTTTTTCCCCGTGTAGATTTTGCATCATATAGTCCTAAAAATCAGAAAATATCAGAGCTGAAAGGGGCCTTAGAGATGTATTTGTCCAGTAACATCGTTTAACAAAAGAGGAAACAGGTCCTTATGGCTGAAGGCTATTTCCAAACTGAAATGATATCTTAGTGGTAGACCAAAGACATCCTTAAGGGCAGCTAGATGGTGCAATGGACAGAGCACTGGCCAGAGTCAAGAAGAGTATCAGCTGGGTACAGGGATACCAATTAAAAGGCTATTGAGGGGCAGCTGGGTGAAACAATGTATAGAACACTGGCCTCAGAGTCAGGAGGACCTGAGTTCAAATGTGACCTCAGACACTTATTAGCTGTGTGACTCTGGCCAAGTCCCTTAACCCAATTGCCTTCCAAAATAAAAAGAACTTATGCTCCAGGAATTTAGATCCTAGATTTAGGGTTGGAAGGAAGATTAGAATCCATTTAGTCCCACCCTCTTATTTTCCAAATGAGGGCATTAAGACCTGGAGTGATGATGGGCGGAGCCAAGATGGCTGAGTAGAAACAGCTCATCCAAGCCTCTCTGCCCCCAGATTCCCCACAAACTATGTAAAAAAGGACTCTGAACACCTTCTGGAGCCCCAGCACCCACAGAACGACACAGAGAAGCTAACCTCCCGCTGAGGACAGCCCAGCAGCCCTGCAGGAAGGACCAGCGCAGCTGTCTGGGAGCCGGCAACGCGCAGAACGCAGGAGCCCAGCCGAGCTGAGCCCAGGTCCTCGTGAGCTGAGGTTTTAGCCCCAGGGCGGCAGGGCCAGCAGCCAGCTGGAGGAACCCCAGAATACCAGGAGCTGTGGCAACTCCAGAATTATCAACATAGACATGCCTAGGACAAAGTAAGAGGTTAGTGTCCTATGGACTTTGGGACCTGTATTTGGGGAATGCGTCAGCTCCCTCCCCTGGGGGCTAGAAGCCGCTGAGGAGACACGCCATTGTGTAGTTTTCAGAGGCATTTCCGGCTCCCAGCCTACAAATCGTGGGGAGATCCAGCGATCAGTCTTGGGGGGTAATCGCTCTTGCTTTAACCTCCCTGGATCTGGATTGTGATCTAGGGTGGAAGTTATGGGTGGGTTTACAGCTTGCCAGAAACGGAAGTTGCCCCCCACACGTTCGGGACGAAAATTCCTCTATCTGGCCTTAAAGCCATAGTGTGGCAACAAGCCCAAAAGTCAAGCAATTAAGTGGCAACATGCCAAGGCAAAGGAAACAGAAAAATGCAACCCTAGACTCCTATTTTGGGGGCATAGAGCGGGAAAAGGACTGTGAGGTCAGAAGTCCTGCTCCAAAAGCCCCAGGGGAAAACATGAGTGGGTTGCAGGCCATAGAGGACCTTAAGAAGGACTTTAAAAATCAAATAAGAGAAGTGGAGGAAAAATTGGAAAGAGAAATGAGAAGGATGCAGGAAAAGTATGAAATGAGGGTCAACAGCCTGACTGAGGAAAACAACACCTTAAAAAATAGACTAACTCAAATGGCAAAGGAGGCCCAAAAGGGCAATGAGGAGAAGAATGCCTTAAAAAGTCGAATTTGCCAGATGGAAAAAGAATCTCAAAAGTTCACTGAGGAGATTCATTCCTTCAGAGTTAGACTGGAGCAAATGGAAGCTAGTGACTTTATGAGAAATCAAGATGCTGTTAAGCAGATCCAAACAAACGAAAGATTAGAAGGCAATGTGAAATATCTCATGGGAAAAACCACTGACCTGGAGAATAGATCCAGGAGAGACAATTTAAAAATTATTGGACTACCTGAAAGCCATGATCAAGGAAAGAACCTAGAAATCACCCTTCAAGAAATTCTCAAGGAAAACTGCCCTGATGTTTTAGATCCAGAGGGCAAAATAGAGGTTGAAAGAATCCACCGATCACCTCCTGAAAAAGATCCCAAAAAGAAAACTCCCAGAAATATTATAGCCAGGTTCCAGAATCCCCAGATCAAGGAGAAAATACTACAAGCAGCCAGGAAGAAACAATTTCAATATTGTGGAAACACAATCAGAATAGCCCAGGACCTGGCAGCTTCTACACTGAGGGATCGAAGGGCATGGAATATGATATTCCAGAGGGCAAAAGATCTGGGAATGAACCCAAGGGTCACCTACCCAGCAAAACTGAGTATTTTGTTTCAGGGGAAAATATGGTCATTCAGTGGAATAGAGGACTTTCAAGCATTCTTGAGGAAAAAACCAGAGTTGAATAGAAAATTTGACATCCAGACTCAAGAAGTAAGAGATGCCTGAGAAGGTAATCAGGGAAAAGAAATCAAAAGGAACTTATCAAAGTTGAACTATTTACATTCCTATATGGAAAAGCAATATCTGTGACTGATGATATCTTTCTCACTATGAAAATAATGGAAGAAGGGGGTGTGGTCATATGAATACATATGTGAATGTGTGTGTATATGGTTACAGTTATATATGGATAGAGGGCATAGGTTGAATTTGTTGGGAAGGGAGAATACTCAAGGGATGAAATTATGAGGTGAGAGAGGAAAGTGGCAAGAGGAGATGGGGAGAGACATGGTAGGGTAAACTATCTCATGTAAGGGGAAGTGGTTGCAAAGGAGGGGGAGAATAAGGAAGGCTAAAAAGGCAAAACCACATTCACATTGAATGTGGTTCAGGGAGAAAATGACATACATACTAAATGGGATATCTCAACCTGCAGCAGGATAGGGGGAAGGGGGATGAGAGGAGGGATGATGGAAGGGAGGGCATCCTTGGGGTGAGGGGAGGTTGGAAGTACCCACTATAGAAGAGGGACAGGATCATGTAGGGAATGGACCAGGTGGGGGGTGGGATGAGTGGGAGGGAATTATAAGCAGCCTTGTACAATATATCTACCATGATAATGTTTTGCATAGCTAGACATGTACAACATATACTGAATTACTTATCTCCCAAGAGGGAATGGGTGACAAGGGAGGAAGGAAATGGATCTGAAATTCGAGGTCGTAACATTAAATGTTTCAAATATATATATAAATACTATTATTAGTACTCTTTTGCCTATAATTGGGAGATAAGATGTGCAGGCATTGGGACACAAAGATTCATCTTCCTCTAATGGAAAAGTCGATGGGGGTATGGGAGAAGGTATGGGAGAGAGCAGATTGGAGGAAGTGATATCTTGTGGGACTGCTATTCTGGGAGGTTGGGTAGGGGAATAATGGGGGGAAAATGATTGTAACTCAAAATCTGGCGGAAATGAATGATGTAAAACAGAAGTTAGTAAAGCATTTGTTTAAAAAAAAAAAAGACCTGGAGTGATTACATGACTTACCCACTGTCACATAGGCAATAAGTGGACAAGTTGGGATTTGAACTCAGGTCCTTTGACACCAGATCCAGAGCTACATTCTTCTGGGCCACACTGTGTCCTTAGGCATTCAGGAAGCATAGTGCGATGAAATGAGCATTGTGTCATGGCCTTGGAAACTGAGGACAGACTTTGCTACTTGTTACTTGTGGGACCTGGAGCACATCATTTAACTCTTCTGGGCCTCAGTTTCTTATAATGTAAAATTCAGAGGTTGCACTATATGGCCTCTGCCTCCTACCTGGAGACAGCTAGACAACACATCAGATAGAGCCCTGTGCTTGGAGTCAAAAAACAGGTCATATGGCCCTCTTCCTCCTTTGTTAAATGATGTTCCTGGATGAACACATCTCTAAGGCCCCCTGTAGCTCTGATATTTTCTGGTGTTTGTGACATACAAGCTGTTCGACCCTTGGGCAAGTTATTTAACCTCTGACAGCCTCAGTTTCCTCAACTGTAGAATGAGGTTAACAAACATTTACATCCCAGGATTATTGTGAAGGTAAAATAAGACAGTATTTGTAAAAGCATTAGCCCTGAGCAAGGCACAGAGCATATGCTTGCTAAATGCTGCTGCCTTCCTTCTGACAGAAGCTTCAAGTCTTTTGATTCACTTTGGTGTAACCTACCGCAATTTCAGACTATCTGCTGCCTCATAAAGGGAGCAGGAAATAAGTCACTTTTCTCCTGAACAGCTGTGTTATTTGAAACTGCTTTTATTCTTTCTTGAACTACAACCCTCCCTTGGGTAAGGTACGGAGTCAGTTAATGGATGATTTTACCTTACCTTTTTTTCATAAAAGCAAAACTTTAGCATTTTGAATATGGCATCCCCTCTCTTATGATTTAATAATATGAGTTTCTTTAGATCCATCTTCCCTGTCTGGGTACAAAGGTGATAGGAGGCTCCTGGGGCCCAAACTGGGCTGTATCACAGATATAAAGTGATCATGCACTGGGGGAAATGATAAAGTAGGCAATATTACTCTTTATCAGTCTTTCTGGCCCCCATGACTCTCCCTTCCTTCTCTGCCCTCTCTCTGCCCTTCTTCTCAATGGCTCCCAGGACTCTGTTCCTTCTCCAACATTCAAAATCAAAACCTTCTCTCAGATGCTTCATTGACATTAAGGTCTAAATAACTGATAAGTCATGTCATCATTTCCTCGATGCCATGGTCCTCTTCGAAAACAAAGGACAAACACAACCTGTAAGTAGACTGACCTGAGTGAGGACCCAGCTAATTGGGTAAATCAGCTTGTCTTCTCCCTCTCCTTCACCTTGGAAGGTAAAATTTGATGACCAGAAGCTGCCCACTTAAATTGGGGTTTGCTGGCTAAATTCCTTCCTTCCTTCCTTCCTTCCTTCCTTCCTTCCTTCCTTCCTTCCTTCCTTCCTTCCTTCCTTCCTTCCTTCCTTCCTTCTTTCCTTCCTTCCTTCCTTCCTTTCCTCCCTTTCCTCCTTCCCTCTCTCCACTTAAGGGCTGTATTTTGGGCCCTCCAGGTTTAAAGTGAATGTCGATGGAAACTTGTTTCTCTTTGGAACAGCAACTCTAAGGGTCTTACCCTCCCAGCTTGATTTTTTTTCCTAATTAAAGGGGCCATCCGTTGACTCATTTCTTAAAGAAGCCTATTCACTGAATGGGCATTAATTACCTCACTTTAAGTGAGCAGGTAAAAAGGCCTTAGCCTAAAAGGGGCAGGGTCTCCCATTGCATCCTCGGTCACCTCCAGTTATTCTGATGAATATCTGGCCACTGGACCCAGATGGCTGTGGAGGAGAATGTGAGGTTGGTGACCTTGCACAGCCTTCCCTCACTTAAATCGAAGTCAACTGCAAGTCATGTCATCATTTCCCTGATCCCATAGTCTTCTTCAAAAACGAAGAACAAACAAACACAACAACCTGTGAGACAAAAAGGTTAATTCTCCCTGTGGTTTAGAAAGAAGTCAGATCAATTTAACAAGCATTTTATAAGCTTTTTACCAGAGGCAGCTAGGTGAGCATTGGGTCTAGAGTAAGTAGGACTTGGATTCCAAGCTGGCCTTAGACCCTTAGTAGCTGTGTGGGTTGTTAAAAGATCAATTGAAATAATATTTGTAAAGCATTCACCATAGTTGGTGCTTAATAAATTCAATTCAATAAACATTTATTTAGTACCTACTATGTGCTAGGCTCTGTACTAATGTTGGGGGATGCAATAAGAAAAAAAGAAAGACAACTCCTGCACACAAGGAACTTACAATTTAATGGGAGAAGACAACACATAAAAGGAAGCTGGAAAGGTGAGGGGTACCTGGTGCAAGGAAGGGCATTTGTTCTGTGGTGCTGAAGCTTGGCAGAAGTACAGATGGGAAATAGAAAGAGCTGGATGCCCAATGTCTGTCCCCTATAAAACAAAACTTTGGGAGGAGTTTAGCAGAGGACCCTGAAGCCCTCTAATCCAAAGGGAGAGGAGGATGAAGGAGGTGGTCTCCAAGGCAGTGAGCAGCTTATCCTGGGAGGGGCTTCTTGTTCTTTATAGATAAAACTGGGCAGAGTAGTAGATGGGAAATGGAGCTGGTCCCTCTTCCTTGCCATAGGGCAGGCACTGTGCTGAGTACCAACTATACAAAGAATGGTAAAAGACAGTCCCTGCTCTCAAAGAGCTCGTGGTCTAATATAAATGACTGTGTACAAATGATACATGGAGGATAAATTGAAGATAATCTTAGAGGAAACATCCTAAGATTAAGAAGGACTGGGAAAAGCTTCTGGCAGAAGGTTGGACTTTAATTGAGATGTGAAGGAAGCCAGGGAAGCTGAAAGGTGGAGATGAGGAGGGAGAGCATCCCAGGCCTGGGGAACAGCCAGAGAAAATTCTCAGAGTTGGGAGATGGAGTGTCTGGTGCCAGGAACACTAAGGAGACCAGTATCGTTGTAATGTAGACTATATGGAAAAGGAGTAAGTGTAAAAACTCTAGAAAGATAGGATGGAGTCAGGTGATGAAAGACTTTAAAAGTCAAACAGATGATTTTATCCTGGAGATAATGGAGTACCAATGGAATTTATTGAAAAGGTGGTATGTGTGTGTGTGTGTGTGTGTGTGTGTGTGTGTATGTGTTTGTGTGTGTGTGAGAGGGAGACAGAGAGAGAGAGAGAGAGAGAGAGAGAGAGAGAGAGAGAGAGAGAGAGAGAGGATTAAAAGGATAAATTATAATGGGAACATTTCATGTAATAGCCAATGGATAAGGGGTTTTTTTTGTTTGTTTTTTTTTGTTTTTGTTTTTTTGGCTAAGGCTTTACTGGAACTTTTAAATGTCATCAGTCAAGAGGCATTTATTAATTACTTACTATGTACCAGACATTTTACTATGCATATACAGAAAAAGCAATTATATAACATCAAGTGGATGCATACTCCACCCACATGTAAGAGGTAGTTGTATTAGAATGGACAAAAAGGACTGAGTTTAAAGTTAGAATACCTGGGTTTCGGTCTCATCCCTGCTCACTACTAGCTGTGGTAAATTATTTTTACTGTCTCAGTTTCCTCACCTATAAAATAGTAATAAAATCTATACTATCTGCCTCATAAGGTCATTGTTAGGACTAAGTAAGATAAAATATACAAAGCAATATATAAACATATATTTATATTCAAGGTTTTTTTGTTTTTGTTGGTTTTTTTGTGTGGGGTGGCAGACATGTGGAAGAGGGGTTAGTTTTGTTATGTTTGGCTCTATGAAGTAGAATGTGGAGTGATGGGTATAAATGGGCAAATCTGGGCTTAAAGTCAGGAAAAATTTCCTAATGATCATTGTGTCTGACTCTTTAGGACCCCATTTGGGGTTTTCTTGGTAAAGATACTGGAGGGGTTTGCCATTTCCTTCTCCAGTTCATTTTGCAGATGAAGAAACTGAGGCAGTAAACAAGGTTAAGTTAAGACTTGCCCAGGGTCACACAGCTACTAAGTGTTTGCGGCTAGATTTAAGCTCACAAAGATGAGTATTCCTGACTCCAGGCCCTGCACGCTACCCACTGGACCACCCAGCTGAATAATTAGAGTTGTTAAAAAGAGGAATGGATTGCCTTGAGAAACCTTGGATTTCCCCTTTTTGGAGGTCTTCAAGCAGAGGTTGGGATGACCATTTATCAGATATGTTACAGTGGGATTTCTTTTCATGTATTTCTTTTCCTGAGACGCTTTCTAATTTTCAAATTCTGTGATTCACTCAGATTAGTAGAAGGAACAGCCCTGATATCATGTGTTCTGGTTCATCCCTGACTTGGTCTCAAAGCTAATTACTAAGGTATGGTAGTACTAACAGTTATAAAGACTTCAGATGGTACACCCTTTTCTCTAAAGAAGATATTCAATAGTTATGCAAAATTCTGTAAAACAAGAGGAGACTTGATCTCCACTTTGGGGAATGTGGTTTCTGATTCACAAAGTTGTTCTGTATTCACTGAAATAACTAGTCCCAAGCTGGAGGCTATTCTGTTACACTAGATCCCAAATAGAATCCCTAGCTATTTGTTTATAAGCAACAGATATTGTTTATGCCAGTTGTGTTGTCTTTGGACTTTAGCATGTAGGAGGTACTCAATAAATGTTATTTGGATTGAGTTGAAGAAACCAGACCTCTTGGTTTAACCATGGTACCAAGGGACTTGGGTGGCTTTCATATCTGTTCCAAAGCACAGTTGATGGGAACATGGAATTTGTGTTCAGGCCCACATATGTAACTCAGAACGTACCCAGAGATACTTTTCTGCTCCTGGCTATAATTGTCTTTCCAGTAAGCTTTGATGCTTGAGATAGTTGACGGGGGGATGCATGGAGAAGGGAAGGTTCCCCCCACTTCTGGGGATATCCCTCAACTGGCAAAGGTCCATACCTGCTCTGCAACCACTTCTAGTCTTGTAGAGTTCCCTGGGAAAACTGAAAGGGTAAGTGGCTTATTTTAGGACAAAGAGGCAGGAAAGGAGAAAGGGGGGACTTCCTGATTCTAAGATCAGTTTTCTATTTGCTACAACACACTGCCTCTGCAACAGTGCCATTTTATCAGTGTATTAGGGCTAGGCAAGGATGTATTCCTACTTAGGAAAACTAAGTAATTAGCCTCCTGAGAACAGAATCACCTCCTTGAATTCTTTGGAGTCTGGCATGGCTTCACCCATAACTGCTCAGTGGAAATCAAGGTTCAAAAAGCAATGTGGTCTGGAGGAAAAAAGCAGGGACCTCAGTGTCAAAGAGCCAAAATTTGCTACTTTTGAAGGAAATAACCTTGGCCAGATCCTTTATCTTGCTGGGTCTTAGTTACCTAATTTCAAGAGGCACCTATGTAGTAACATAATGTACAGAGCCCTGAACCCGAAGTCAGAAAGATCTGAATTCAAATCTACCTCAGATACTTACTTTGTGGCTCAGGCAAGCAACTTAACCTCTACCTGCCTCAGTTTCCTCATCTGTAAACTGGGGATTTTATTGTTTTTTGAACCATCTCAGCCACATCTTACTCTTTGTGACCCCACTTGAGGTTTTCTTTATACCCACACCCTCTATCTATGTATAACCCTTTTAAAGGTCATGATAATCATATAAATTTCAATATTGACAGTTATCAGCTCCTCATATAGGGATGTGAACATTTTGCTCTTGTTGCATCCCAAGTTATGTGCATGTATGCATGAGTGTGCGTGTGTGCATGTATGTATGTGTGAGTCTGTGTTTTCCTTGTTTACCTTTTTATGTCTTTCTTGAGTCTTGTAATTGGAGATCAAATTTTCCTTTGAGCTCTGGGTTTTTCATCAGGAAAGTCTGGAAGTCCCTTATTTCATTAAATGACCATCTCCTTGCCTGAAAGATTATGAAAGGTGGTTAATCCTTGGTTGTAGTACTAGCTCTCTTGCCCTATGAAATATCAAATTCTAATCCCTCCGATCTTTTAATGTAGAAGCTGCTAGGTCCTGTGTGATCCTGACTGTAGTTCCCCAATATTTGAATTGTTTCTTTTTGGCTGCTTGTGGTATTTTTTCCTTAATCTTGTAATTCTGGAATTTGGCTACTATATTTCTTGGAGTTTTCAATTTGGGATCTCTTTCAGGAGGAGTCTGGTGAACTCTTTCGATAACTATTTTATCTTCTGATTCCAGGACCTCAGGACAGTTTTCTTTGACAATTCTCTTGGAGGATGTTATCCAGGCTGCTTTTTTCATCATGGCTTTCTGGTAGAACAATAATTCTTAAGTTATCTCTCCTGGATCTGTTCTCTAGGTGGGTTGTTTTTCCAGTGAGATATTTTACACTTTCTTCTAATTTTTCAATCTTCATGTTTTGTTTGATTGACTCTTGGTGCATCATAGAGTTCTGAGTTTCAATTTGACTGATTCTAATTTTTAGCACTTTATAGTCTTCGATTAGTTCTTGAAGGTCCTTTTTTAGGGAGGTATTTTCTCCAATCACTTCACTAATTTTACTTTTTAAGCATTTGTTTTCTTAAGTGAAACTTTTTTCCAATTTGGTCACTCCCTCCCTGATTTGGTCTTTAAAATCTTTCTTAAGCTCCTCCAAGAATGCTATTTGGGCTTGAGACCAGTTCATATTTCCTTCTGTGGTCTCAGGTGTGAGTAAAGAGTCCATGTTGTCCTCTGTATTTGGTTGTTCTTGACCTACACAATAAACTCGGATCAATTTTCTTGCCTTCTCCTTCTCAGCTTCCTTCCTTCCCATTGTGATTTCCTATTTCCTAATGTCTCAGGCTGTGAAATAAGGGCCTGGTTGTTGACTTTGAATGCTATAGCTTCTGGGTGTCTAGTTTGAAGCTAAAGCAGGAGTCTGAGAGGTATGCTGATGTGCACAGAGTAATCTGTGGAGGAGGGGTGGTCTGGCCACTTCAGATTTCTGCCTCTGTACCCCTGGGCTATAGCTCTGGAAGGCTTTTGCTGGTCAGCTGAGATGGGGCTTGTTGGGGCCCCTCGATCTCTTCTCTTCACACTCCTTGCTGCCTCAGTTACACCCCTTCTTGATGACTCCCAAGCCTGAGGCTATTTCCACTATCTTAGGATTTCACTCTGGGTGGGAGACTTATCTTTGGGTTTTCTACTTCATGAAGGAGGAATCAGAGGGAACAGCTAGAGTTTACTTTGTCATTCTAGCCCCTGGATAAACAGGCAGGCGATTTCTAAACTTCCAGCCTGGGGGCTGATAGTTCCAGGAGAAGCTACTATCTCTGCTGGGGGCCCCAGCCCTCTCTTACCTGGCTCCAATGATTCCTCCTGTCCCCTGGTGAGATGCTGGTGAGATGGCTTCAATTTGTCCTTGGGATGGGTAAGTTGGCCATCTGGGGCTTCTTCTCTCTCTGGTATAGTCTACTTGTCTGCTCTTAAGTCTGAGCTGTGCAGACCCCACATGCTCTGTGCTCTCCCTGTCTGGACACACTGGGCACTTTCCTGGGCTGGATTCTACCACACTCCATCTCCCCAGTGGATTCTGTCACTCCAGAATCCATTCAGATTCACTTTTTAAGGTTTAGTGATGGGATTCACCGAGGAGCTTCGAGAAGTTAATGCTTCCTTTCCACCATCTTGGCTCCGCCCCCCCACTTGAGGTTTTCTTCTTGAAGATACTGGAGTGTTTTGCATTTTCTTCTCCATCTCATTTTATAGATGAGCAAACAGAGGTAAACAGGGTTAAGTGACTTGCCCAGTTAATATGTGTCTAAGGCCAGATTTGGACTCAGAAAGGAATTTTCCTTATTCCAGGACCCATGTTCTATCCACTGCACCACCTAGCTGACTTAAACTGGGAATGCTAACAATTAAAACCGAGAATCACCTACCCAGCAAAACTGAGTATCATGTTTTAGGGGAAAATATGGTCATTCTTTTTTTTTTTTGCCTTTTTTTTTTTTTTGGAGTGCAGTTGGGGTTAAGGGACTTGCCCAAGATCACATGGCTAGTTTTTGTGTTAAGTGTCTGAGGCCGGATTTGAACTCAGGTCCTCCTAACTCCAGGGCCAGTGCTTTATTCACTGCACCACCTAGCCACCCCAAAATATGGTCATTCAATGAAATAGAGGACTTTCAAGCATTCTTGATGAAAAAACAAGACATGAATAGAAAACTTGATATTCAGATACAAGAAGCAAGAGAAGCATGAGAAGGTAAACAGGGAAAAGAAATCATAAGGAACTTATCAAAGTTGAACTATTTACATTCCTACGTGGAAAAAAGATAATTGTAACTTCTGAAACTTTTTTCAGTAAGAGAATAGTTGAAAGGAATATATATATATATATATATATATATATATATATATATATATATATATATATTAGGGAATATAAGAATATGAATACATATATGAATGTGTGTATATATGTGTACAGATATACATAGACAGAGGGCACAGGACAAATTGAATAGGAAGGGATGATACTTAAAAGGTGAAATTGAGAGGTGAGAGAAGAATATAATGAGAGGATATGGGGAGAGACAGAATGGGGTAGGTTATCTCATATAAAAGAGGCAAGGGAAAACTGTTACAATGGAGGGGAAGAACAAGAAGGCAAAAGAGAATGAGTCAACCTTGATGTCATTGAATTTTGCTTAGGGAGGGAATGACATACACACTAAATAGGTTATCTCACCCTACAGGATAGTAGGGGGGAAGGGGATGAGAGGGGGGATGATGGAAGGGAGGCCAGGTTGTGGGGAAGGGAAGTTGGAAGCACACACTTTTGCAAAGGGACAGGGTCAAAGTAGAGAACAGAACAAGTGGGAGGGCAGGATAGGATGGAGGGAAATATAGTCAGTCTTTCACTATATATCTACTATGGAAATATTTTGTGTAGCTACATACGTACAACCTGTATTGAATTGCTTATCTTCCCAGTAAGGGTGGATGATGAGGGAGGAAGGGAAAGAATCTGGAATTCAAGGTTTTAAAACCAAATGTTAAAAAATATATATATATATATATTTTTTTTTTTTTACATGCAACTGGGAAATAAGATATACAGGCACTGGGGTATAGAGATTCATCTTGACCTACCGGAAAGTTGGTGGGAAGATGGGGGAGGATATAGGAGAGAGCAGATTAGGGGAGGGAGTATACAGTGGGATCACTGTTTTGGGGTGGTGGGTAGGAGAAAGATGGGGAGAAAATTTGTAACTCAAAATCTTGTGGAAATGAATTATGTAAACTAAAAATAAACATAAAATTTAATTTTAAAAAAGGAAAAAATCATTTTTAACATTCCTTTAAAAATTTTTTTGATTTCCAAATTCACTCTTTCCTTCGCTTCCTCTCCTCCCTCTAGGAGGGTAAGCAATTTGATATAGGTTATATATGTGGCACTATGCTATCTGTCTAGTATGAAGATGTCACTAGTGATTAGAATGGATTTGATGGGAGTGATCTTCCTGTTTCTTTCTTCCTCACATATTCTTTGAGGGAGAATATGTGAATGAGTCAACCTTGACTCATTCTATGACCTGCCATCAGAAGTGTATGCTTTGACTTTTGTCACTTAACTCTATCCCTCCTGGGATGAATGGTAAACACAACATAGATGCCTAAGTCTGTGGTCATGGAATAGAATAAAGTTAAGTGGTTACCATGGAAATTGAACTCATGGCCTTGGTCTATTAGTATCTATCACTAACTGGTTAACCCACTATAAGTTAACCCATCATTTTGTTGTTTTTCAGTCATTTCAATCTTGTGTTTCTCTTCATGACCCCTTTTGGGATTTTCTTGGCAAAGATACAAGAGTGATTTGCCATTTCCTTCTCCAGCTCATTTGACAGATGAGGAAACTGAGGCAAACAGGGTTAAGTCACTTGCCCAGGGTCACACAGATATTAAGTATCTGGGACCAGATTTGAACTCAGAAAAATAAGTCTTCCTGATTGCATGCCTGGCTCTCTATCTACTGTGTCACCTAACTGCCCTTAACCCACCAAGATAACCTTCATGTAAAAGGCAATTGAGTCCCACTCTTATTATAGCTCTTTGCAACCTCTTAACTTCTGTGATTATTTTCTATAGAATATCTCAGTGCATTGGCCTTGAAGAATTCTGGTTTCATATAGTAAACCTGGTATCTGAATTGCTACTTTCTGGTGCCCCTATAATTTCTGATTTCTGGGCACTGGTTGGACTCTTTAATAATCATCTGGCTATACCCAGAGGATTATAGGAAGTCCAACACCACCCTCTGGTTTCCCTGAGTTTTCTGGTCTGTAATATGAGTCTTTTCTCTGTTATCTGTGCTGGGGTTGAGAAAAATTGGTCTCGATGTTTTCCCTGTCATGATGTACTCCCATTCCCAGATTGTCTCCCTTCCCTGCACTTCCATATAGCTCTGGCCTTCGTCTCACATGTATTTAACCTAAGGTTAGAATATAACAACAACAATAATAATAACTCAGTTTGCATAGTGCTTTAAAGTTTGCAAGGTGCTTTTCACGCAATATCTCATTTTGCTTTGACAACCACTCTGTGAAGTAGATGCTATTATTATCCCCATTTTCCAGGTCATAAAACCAAGACTCAGAGAGAGAGACTTGCCCAGCATCACGCAGCTGGCAAGTGTCTTAGGTAGGATTCAACCTGGGTACTCCTGACTCTCTCCATTCCAGCACTCTGTCCACAATACCAAACCACTTCTCAGATATTGTTGCCAATAAAATGTTAGCAGTTAGTAATAATAGCTAGCATTTACATAACGATTTACAGTTTGCAAAGAGTTCTACACCATAATCTCACTTGACTCTCAAAACAGCCTTGAAAGTTAGAGCTCTTATACCCATTTTACAGGTGAGAAAACCAAGACTCAGAGAAGGACATGCCCAGGATCACATTGCTGGTAACTGTCCTAGGCAGGATTCTACCCAGGTATTCCTGACTACTACAACTGCAGCACTCTGTTATGCCAAACCACCTCACAGCTTTTATTAACCATTAAAGTCTTAGAAATTGGTAGGCATATTAGCATACCCTTTGTAGACAATTTGTCTTTCGTGGCCCGTTCATCTTTAGGCAGATGAAGCTGCAAAAACTTGCCAAGGAGGATTTGTCTTTTGGACACACCTCATCATAAGCCAGCCAGTCTCATTCTCACCTTGACATGAAACCCTTAGTTTCTTTTGGATGTACAGATGAGTAGTTATGAAAGGTATGTGCCAAGTGACCATCAGTGAGCTGGTGAGATGGTAGAGAAAACAGAAACATGGAATTTCTTAATTTCACTGCAGGAAGGGACCTACATAAATAGAAATTTATTTCAACTTAGATCTGTATAGAAATCTTCTCTACAACATGTCTAATATATGGTCATCCAATTGGACATGGAGGATGATAGGGAGGGGAACATAATGAGAGACATTTAAAAAATATTACCTTGAATAAATGGGCCTATCTTGATGCCAAAAAATTTTGCTTTTCCTGGCACAAACATATTTATGTTGAAATAAATCAAATCATAGTAGAAGAACCAGTAAATTTGGACTCAGAGAAACTGGGTCAAATTATGCCACTGACCTCCTGTATGACCTTGGGCAGTTTAATTGCTCTCTCTTGCCTTAGTTTACTCATCTGAAAAAAGAGGGGGTTAGACTCAATGAGCCCCAAGGTCTCTTTCAGCTCCAAATCTATGGTCCTATGAAGTCATGTCCATTATAGTGAAAGCTTTAAAACCTCTGCTGGACAATTAGACACAAGGAGTATTCCAAATGTGGCAGCCCAATGTTCAAACCTCATCTAGGACACATAAGTGCCTTATTGCCTGGTTCTTCTCTGAGCTTATGTTTCATGAAAAATTATAAAAATAGAACTGTTCAATAAATAATGTTATGGAGTCTATCATGGCATTCACTGCAAAGTTCTATATATTTTTAATGATGATGAAGACTGTTATGGCTAATTGCCTCCTTGTGATTATTTGGCCTAGGAATGAAATAAAGGAAAACATGTTTCAGGGGGACAAGCCAGGAAACAGGAAGTGGTTTGGTGCATTCCAGGGAGCTCCTTAAGGCAACCCTCAAGAACATCAGGGAGATTATTGGTCCAGCATCTGTTTCTTCAAAGAAAGAAAAAGATCATTATAGGGTAGGGTTAGTCAGGGGGAGAGATTTCATAGAGATGGGGAGTCTTGAAGGAGTTGTAGAATTTGAATGTTGGTAGAGAAGAGGGTGAGTGGAAAACATATGGTATAATCATGGTTTTATTTTTGTTGTTGTCATTGTGTTGTTTCTGTTGTGTCTGACTCTGTGGTTCCATGTGGGGTTTTCTTGGGAAAGATTCTGGAGTGGTTGGCTATTTCCTTCTCCACTTCATTTTGCAGGCGAGAAATCTGAAGCAAATAGTATAAAGTGACTTGCCCAGGGTCACACTGCTAGTAAGTGTCAGGCTGGATTTATACTCATGTCTTCCTAACTTCAGGCCTGGCACCTGATCCACTGAACCACCCAGCTGCCCAATGACCAAGGTTATGAAATTTGTAAGGTATACTGGAAACAGCCTTAGAGAGAAAGATCCAGGTTTGTATCCTGGTCCTGCTACTTTTAGGATCATAGAATCATATGGTTAGAACTGCAAAGAACTTTCAGAATCAACCCTTTTATGCCTCCAAGCAGGAAACTGAGGTTCAAGAGAAGCCCTTGCTTGAGGTGACTCAGGTAAGCAGCCCAGATGGTCTAACCTAACCTCAGAACCTTTGGCTCCAAAGCCAAGACTTTTTACTGAACCCCTTATTTTCTATGTGACCCTGAGCAGTTGCTTCGCTTCTCTGACCCTCAATTTCTTTCTCTGAAGAATGAAAATCATCAGGTCTCTTTTAGCTCCAACATTCAGTGATTCTGTGTTGGTGTGACTAAAAGGTAGAAGGACCTAAAGGTGCTAAGGATTATGGATTTGGTAGTCTCTGAATGAGAGAGTAGATGAAAATTGTTGGGGAAAATTAGTCTACTGTTGTTCTCTAGGATGGATGAGAGCAGGGAAGAGCAGGTGGTGGGAAAAGTAGGTAGGAGGCTTGAGAGGTGATGGGAATTTGACTAGGTTGATAGATGTGGAAATTGAAGTTTGGTTCTGAAAGACACCAGTGAGGAGCTGTGATGTATAAAAAGTTTGAGAGATGTGATTTCTGGGTAATTAATAATTTTATTAATTATGGCTAATGAATAATTAATAAAAAGATGACCATTTGGCTATCTCTTGTAAACCAAAGACACCTCCTGGAAGCCTCTTGATGCTTATATATACCCTTGAAGTATGTTCCCAACAGGTGGCAATAAAATCTGACTGGTTAACAATTAATGAGAGAATGAATATCGTGAGAGGTGGATCTATTCTAATGAGGGGTTGAGGGGCTGGCTTTGATCACTTAGTCTTGGACAAAGAGAATTATCTCTACCCTGGACAACCTCCCCAAGGGGTCCACCTCCATTAAGAATTGTCTGGGCTGGAATTCATTCACCTAGACTAGAATTTCTTTACCTTTTGTTTGATCAGGTCTAAGTTTTCCCAATTGAGTGAGTCTGACCCACAATTTCATTTCATCATCTATCCTGCCTTTCAGAGAACTAATCTTTGACCTAATCTCCAAATGAGGAAATAAGAAGGGAAGAATCCTGGATCTCCCCAATGTTGTTGTTGTTTTTTGTTTGTTTGTTTGTTTGTTTTTTTGCTTTTTGGAGGGCAGTTGGGGTTAAGTAACTTGCCCAAGGTTACACGGCTAGGTTTTTGTTTGTTTGTTTGTGTGTGCGTTAAGTGTCTGAGGCCGGATCTGAACTCAGGTCCTTCTGACTCCAGGGCCAACGCTCTACTCACTGCGCACCTACCCGCCCCCATCTCCCCAATGTTAATAATTGGTTATTTAAAAGTATTTCTCCCAGGAGTAATTAGTAGTACAGCAGCATTATGACTTATGTGAGAGTTAGGTTCTAAAATCAGAGCATGGGGAGAAAATTTTGCTTGAAAATCCATTCAACCAATCACAGAGTAGTCTCTTTAAAAGAAGACTGAAGCAGAGAGTTGATGGAGCTGAGATGGTTGCTATGAAAACAGTTGAATGCCAATTTTATTTTTCATTCCACCCAGGTAAACTATGGGTCAATAAAGCCCTGGGAAACTGGATTTCTACTCAAGCAGAAGGAAACAAACATAAGTAAAGACTTGACTGGCAACAAAACTGGTGATTAGGGGAAAATATTCCCGAAAGGTCTTCATACGTAAGTGTGATTTTATTAGATATTATACACACCACTAGTCAATCAATCAATAAACATTTATTAAGCACCTACTGTGTGCTACGCCCTGTGTTAAGCACTAGGGATACAAAAAGAGACAAAAGACAGCCCCTGCCCTCAAGAAACTTACAATCCAATGAAGAAGACAACATATAAACAGAATATATAAACTATATAAAATATATCATCAATAAGGATCAATAAGAAGTAATTAACAGGGAAGGCACTAGAATTAATAGGGGTTGAGGAAGGCTTCCAGTAAAAGAAGGGATTTAAATTGGGATTTAAAGGAAGTGTTTCTTCTTCCTATTGCACCAGGAGGTCAAAGAAAATTCAAGCAAGTCAAAGGGAACACCATATGTTCTGTCTATCTGATTAGTAATGCAAGGATAGTCATCTAAGGCTGTCTCTCTTATTAGATAGGCCAGTCTTAGTAGAATGAAAAGATTGTGGGAAAGGTAAAGAGGAGATAATAAAGCTGAATGTCCACACTATGAGAAGTTGGAGAAATGGACTGGAGTAACAGCAGATTAATGTCTCACATCTCAGACTCTGTTTGTCTCACTCCAAAGCATATGGTCATTGAGTGTAATGACATTACCCATGTGATTTAAATTGTTATTTTTCTCCCTGTTTTATGCCATGTGTTTATAGTTGAGTATGTCTATAGCTGAATTTATTTAAATTAAATTCGTGGATTATCTGACCCTATTACTCTTGGTGATTGATTACATGAATGTTTGTGGGGGAGGAGTGTGGGCAAATGAGAAGCAGGTTGACTCCTAGATTTAAATAACAATGATCTTTGTCAGTCAGTTTTCAGCTACTTTAAAAAAAATACTGGCTCACCTCCTGAAATCTACAAATGTGAATTTCTTTTTGAATTGGGACTTAAAGAATCTGTCTTGTAAACAGATTACTCATAATATTATGGAAAAATAAGTACAGAATTCAAAGCCAACTACATTGATTTTATGCAAGGAAAAAATATTTTCTAGTGGCACTTTTAGTTCCATATTTCAAATGGGAATAAATCCTGCCTCAAAACTTAGCATTTTTTCTTTGATCATTATCACAAACAATTTTTGGATGTTTTATTAAATTTTTATGGAGGCATAAAACTATTTCGTCTATTCCCATAAAGACTGACTCAGTCTATCAGCTTGATATGTCACTGACCTAAGCTCTGTATTTCTCCTTGGAAATGTAGACTGATTAGCTATCCAGTGGCTACTGCAAGGATAATTATTTTTAATTATAGTTTCATAATTTAACCAATCTGAGATTATCTGAATATGGCATCTGAAGCTATTATGTTGCTAATGGTCTAGGCATTTACATAGCTCTGTCTTTAAGTGATAAATCTATAATGTCCTTAACTCTTTCACTAACATTAGTTTCTAATATTTAAAATGTTGGATTAAACAATTAAAATGTTCTTGACAGTGTTATAGATTTTATTTAATAGGTAGTGTCTAAATCTGGACCCAATTCACCTTATTTTAGTTAATGTAATATTTCCCACAAGGAGTATTAAATGTAAATCTGTCAGACATTTGTGGATCTATGCGACCACATAACAGCCCCTTTGGAGGCTGACTTAGAATCATTCATATACCTATTATCATCCAGATGGTTAGGCTAAGATGAACAGACACAAATTGAAGCCAATTTATAGTTGATAGGAGCATAGATCTAGAGTGGGAAGGGACTTCAGTGAACATCTGGTCCAGCCCTCTCATTTTACAAACAAGGAAGCTAAGGTTAAGTGACTTGTCCAAGGTCACACAAGTAACATAAGAAGAATTTGAACCTAGGGTCTCTGACTCCAGAGATATTACTTACTTTATAGCACCCACATTTCCATACTATACTTCTACTTCAGGTAACATAGTATTCCTTTTTTTTAGATGTCACTATGACCCATGACAGGGTCACTACTTTGGTCATTTTTACCTCCCAACCAGAAAGTGGTAGAGTTGAAATCCCCACAGAGCATACCTACTGGAAATTTCTCCTCTAGTCTATCTAGCTCACCTCTCCCTTCTGGTAAAAGGTGTAGAATTTAGGCTCTAAAACCTATGTGCATACCTTTGATGGCCTCAGGGTTTCAATTGGCTTGCTCTTCTGGGGGAAATCTAAGTGAGCCCTAAGATCAAGCTTTGGGGTTCTGCTTTGGAGCATTATAGGGCCATTCATAAAACTAAACTGTTACTTAGTAGTCCTTAGGGAGGTCTTTTAACCTCCCATGCCAGAATGAAGATGTCTTAGTAGGGCCATTCCCCATGCATGCTCTGATCTCCAATAATGACGTAGCCTGCAGGTGGTTGGAACAGAGTCATTTATGAAAAGAGAATCAAGCTTATAACATACCATCAACAGTAGTGGATAGGAAAGTAGAATACAGTTGGAGATTTTCAGCTCTGCCATAATAGGGAGAGGGATGAAAGAGAGGAGGAGAATGAAGACAGCTCTCAGCTGCTTTGCTTTGAAGATGAGGAGGGGAGACTCCTTTAATGATTAGGCCCTTCTTCCAATTGCATTAATGCAGTCAGCCAACTGCATGTAGTCAATGACACTGGCCACCCCAGGGGCAGCCAGGCTGATTTTGACTGTGTTGCTTCCTAGTGCCCAAGGCTTTGCTTCTCTTCTAATTGTACTCTCTCCTCCCAAATCCTGCCCAACCCCTCCTCCCTCTCTCTAGGGAACTTTTGCTAACCCCCTACAAGCTTTCTAGAGGGGTTGTGTTCAAAAGGGCTTTTATTACACATTTAAAAAGAAAACAGAGACAGTGTAGTATGGCATACAAATGGCTCATCTGGGAGTCTCCTAAATATGGCACCATGTATCAATCTGCGTTGGTGGAGGGAGTTCTCACTTTGGGATCTCCCCATACAGATGAGATTGTAGGTGTGGGTCAGAAAAACAAAATTGAACAATTGACCAAAAATACTGATATGTCTGTAAGTTTTCATTAATTCATTTTACAGTATAATATGTTTGAAAAATGCTTGTAATAATACTTCTTAATTCTCCCTTATACCACTAGAATTATAGGATCATAGATTTGTAGCTGGAATGGTTCTCAGAGCTCCTGTGATTTTACCCCTTAATGGGGTATTCTTGGAGATCTAGCACCACTGGTGTGAGGGTTTGCCATAGCTTGGTAAAACTGTCGTGGCAGATAGGCTAAACCTCTGACCCATTAGTGAGTTAGGGGGATGTCTACCTCAAGCATGTGAAAACTTCTTTAGTAGAATGGGTGGATGAGAACAGTTTATTCTAATAGCCATGAAGGCCGCTGAAGCCAGCACTGTGGAGCGCTTAGAGCTTGGTCAGACATCAAAGATGCCGAGTCCATTCACTGCATCCTGGGCCATCACCAGTCCTCTTGACTTTGTCTTGCCTTTGGACTTTGAAGACTCTGAGAGAGAGTGAGGCCGATGACTGTGCAGCTCAGTCTCACTTAAATCTGATTCATGCACAAGTCAAGTCATTGCCTCACGATGTCATTGTTCCTCTTAGAAAACAAAGAATGAACAACAATAGATTAGGAAACTCAGGCCCAGAGTCCCAGAGAAGTGAACTGATTTGTATTGAAATCGGCTGCATTGAAACAGTTGGCCAATGAACATACTGATCATACAGGTATGAAATATCAGTCAAGGCCCTTAGACTATAAATGCAGTCCTTATTCTACTACTGAGCTATGTCTTTGTCTGAAAAGTTAGGTCGGAATAGGAAGCTTTATATTACATCCACGGCCATAGAAAACACATATAGAGGCAAAGGCAAACTCTAATTACCCTGGTAAGAAATAAAGCTCAGGGAGTCTGTCCTTCATGAACTAAAGGTGAACTAATGGTGAGCCGTGTAAATATTGTACCAATAAGAAATGTGAGACCATTATTCTCTTTTGGGTAATCTCAGAGATCAGGAAGTTATTCTACCTGCTCCTTCCCAGCCGCATTGTGGGCTCAGCTGTATTGGTTATACCAGTTAAGTTTTGGAGTTCCCTCAATACCTTTACATTTATCTCTTCTCTTGGCAATCTTTATCTCTCTTTAAGGCACAACTCAGATGTCTTGATGAAGACTTTCCGGATCTCTCTCCACTCTTCTCCCACCTCCAAGTCCGTAAAGTTTGTCCTGCCCTACTTTGTGTACTTATCTGTGTATATGTTGAATTCTCCTTGCCCCCTCCTCCCCAATGTAAACTCTTTGGTGACAGGATTTCTCCTCCTCCTCCTCCTTCTCCTCCACCTCCTCGTCCAGCTCCACCTCCATCTCCTCCACCTCCTCCACCTCCACCTTCTCCACTTCCTCCTCCTCCTCCTCTTTCTTTTTCTTTTCACCTAACACCTAGTAAGGCTTCTTAAGAAGAGCAGACAACCAATATTTTTTAAAAGTTTATTTATTTACTTTTAGCTTACAACATTCAAATCTACAATCCCTTGAGTTTCAAATTTTCTCTCCCTCCCTCTCCTCTCTCCTCCCTCCTCCCCGCCCCCCACCATGTCAGCATGCAATCAAATATAGGATCTACAAATACCTTCACATTAAGTTAGTCAGGTTGTAAAGAAGGATTATAACCAGTGGAGTGAACAACGAGAATGAGGAAACAAAACAAAACAAAAAAAAGAGAGCAAGTAGTTTGCTTCAATCTGCATTCAGACTCTGTAGTTCTTTCTCTAGATGTGGAAATCCCTTTCTATCACTAGTCTTGGAGTTGTCTTATAACCTTGCATTCCTGAGAGGAGCCCAGTCTATCAAAGTTCATTGTCACACATACGTTGTGTCTGTGATTGTGTACAAAGTTCTCCTGGTTCTGCTCTTCTCACTCAGCATCAGTTTATATAAGTCTCTCTAGGTTATTAAGAAGTCTGTGTCCTCCTCATTTCTTTTTTTTTTTTTTGGAGGGCACTTGGGGTTAAGTAACTTGCCCAAGGTCACACGGCTAGGTTTTTGTTTGTGTGTGCGTTAAGTGTCTGAGGCCGGATCCGAACTCAGGTCCTTCTGACTCCAGGGCCGAGGCTCCACTCACTGCGACACCTAGCCGCCCCTCCTCCTCATTTCTTATAGCACAGTAGTATTCCATTACATTCCATTACAATAGTATTCATATACCACAACTTTTAACAAAAGTTTTACTTAAATTGAAACTAAGCTGGATTACATTTGGTAAACTGTACAATGCTTCAGGGGCTCCTATGCAGTGCCATCTTTTCTAACACATATATTCTCCTTATAATGCTGCAAGGTTGGGAATCTTGGAAAACCTCAATCATGAGAGAATCAAAGTTGAGAGTGACCCAAATGACACTGCAGTGATCTCTCTCTCTCTCTCTCCCTTAAATCCAATTTATATATGTGTGTGTATGTGTACATATATACATACACATACATATATATGTATACACACATATAGGGGCTATATATAAGAACTACTTTAAGTGGTATAGAGGAAATATATGATCAGAAAAGTACACAAGCTAGTCACGAAGCACTACTCAGATAATTAAAATGTATAAAAAGGCATAGAAAAAGACCACCACAAATAGAGGATGATATGTTGGCTACATCCTCTGCTGAGGGTCATTGGGAGAATATTTGCTAGTCAGTCATTTTTCTTCTGTGTCTGACTCTTTGTGACCCCATTTGGGGGAGGGGGGGCCTTTGGCAAAGATTTGCTGAGTTGGATGAGCTGGATTTCTCCAGCTCATTTTACAGATGAGGAAACTGAGGCAAGCAGGGTTAAGTGACTGGCCTGGGGTCACACAGCTTTTAAGCATCTGAGACCAGATTTGAACTCAAGAAGATAGGTCTTCCCAATTCCAGGCTCAGCACTCTAGGCACTATGTCACTTAGCTACCCTGGGAGAATATATGTAAAAAGAGTTATATAGGATGTGAATATGGGGATAGTTTGTGATCTTTATGGATGGAAGAGATGCTTGGGTCAATAAGATCAGTGTTCTATTGAAGCAATCAGCCAAGGAACATTTATTCGTAACTATGTCCCACAGACTTGACCACATATTATCTCTTCTAGCCCTAATTTTCTCAATCACAGTGGCAACAGGATATACCTACAGTGCTTTCATAGGGAAATGGGCATCTCCACTTGTAAACCCACACCAGTCAGTGCTAATTAGGGTAGGTTAGGCTTACAGACGAGATCAATTTTGACTTGGAGCTAGTTCAGGATGCCGCTTATCCACATGATAGATGAATTAGTTTCACTGGCAAGTGTTAACCACACTCTCATCTGGTTTAGTAACATGGTTGGAGAAGTACCCCCTGGAGCTGCTCAGTACATGAGCTTGCCAGCTGGACACACTGAATCTATTTAGATGGAATCAGTTGACTTAATCCATTTCTCGAGGGCTGTTTGAGGATAGAAGGCTAGTCACTAGTACAAAGATGAATGATTTGCAAAAACAAACCATCTTCATGGTTTCCTTTTGTTGGAAAGCTTCATTGATTGAATTTTTGTAAATGAAATTATTTTTAAATACACTAAGGGATGGTGCCTTTTTATTTAGGGATCAAAACGCTTTATCATTTCATTTTAAATTAATTCTTTTTCAATTAGTAAAAATTTATTTTTTCTCCCTCTCCACTCTCTACTATTAAAGAAGAAAAACAAAACCCCTGTAATAAATATGCATGATCAACCAAAACAAATTCCTTCATTGTCCATTATAAAAAAAAATTCCCCATTCTGTACCTTGAATCTATCACTTCTTTTTCAGGAAGTAGGTACCATGCTTTATGTATGGGGGTGTTCAGGGAGGATTAGCACCTCTGGTGTGAGGGCTTGCAGAGCTCTTTTCAGGTCTCTTTGTTCATCTTTAATTTCCACTTGTCACACAACTCTCACTGGTGATTCCAAGGAACTGTGCCCAGCAGGCATACCCCAGTAAAACTATCTTGGCAGATGGGTTAAACCAGGTTGAGGGTAACCAACAGGCCTCAAACCCATCAGTGAGTTAGGGAGTGTCTTCCCTAAACACATGAAGACTTCTCACAGTGGAATGAGCAGATGAGAATGACTTGTTCCAGTGGCCATGAAGGCAGCTGAAGTAGTGCAGTGGAGCATTTAGAGCTTGGTCAGACATCAAAGATGCCAAGGTCATCCACGGCATCCTAGGCCATAGCCTGACTTTTGTCAGTCATCCTGACTTTTGTCTTGCCACTGTACTTGGATGACTCTGGGAGAAAGAGTGAGGCTGACAACTTTGTGCAATGCTGTCTCCCTTAAATCCAATTTATGAGCAAGTCAAGACATCATGCCATGATGTCATGGGTCTTCTCTGAAAATGAAGGGCAAATAACAACAGCAACAACAACAGCATGCTTCATCATGATCTTCTGGAATTATGGTGGATTATTGCATTCATCAGAGTTTTTATGTTTGTCAAAGTTATTTATTTCTATAATGTTATTGTATAAATTTTTAAAACTGATTTCACTCTGAATTAACTCATAGAAATCTTCCTAGGTTTCACTGAAGCTGTTTCTTTTATAGCACAATAGTATTCTATTGCATTCATAAGCCACAATTTATTTGGTCATTCCCTGATTGGTGGGCACCCCATTAGTTTCTATGAAAAGAGCAGCTATAAATATTTTTATACATATAGGTCCTTTTCTTCTTTCTTTTATATCCTTGGTATATACCTAGTAGTGGTATTGGAGGGTCAAAGGATATCCAAGATTTAGTACCTTTTGGGGCATAATTCCAAATTGCTTTCCAGAATGGTTGGGTTAAAGTATACTTCTTTTTTTTTCAAGTCAAGAAGCATCTATTAAGCACTTACTATATGTCAGGCTCTGTACGAAGCATTGGGGTTACAAATACAAGTCCTGTCATCAAGGAGCTTAAATTCTTTTTTGTTTTTTGTGGTTTGTCTTTTGTTCTTTTTTTTTAAATTTAATTTATTTGTTTATTTTTAGTTTACAAGATTCAATTCCATAGTTCCTTGAGTTTCAAATTTTCCTTCCCTCCTTCCCCTCATACCCCACGATGGCATATAGTCCAGTATAGGATCTGCAAATACTTTCACAATAGACATTAGTCAAGTTACAAAGGCATATTGTACTAGATGGGATGAAAAATGGGAAGAAATAAAACCAAACAATGAAAAGAAAAAAGATCAATTAATTTTCTTCCATCAGGATTCAAGCACAGTT
Organism: Gymnobelideus leadbeateri; assembly: GCA_011680675.1. Classification (NCBI taxonomy): domain Eukaryota; kingdom Metazoa; phylum Chordata; class Mammalia; order Diprotodontia; family Petauridae; genus Gymnobelideus; species Gymnobelideus leadbeateri. The sequence continues at coordinate 915,025 of WOXC01004558.1, read as the reverse complement.
CTTTCTAGTTCTTTCTCTGGATGTAAACATCTCTCTCCTTCATGAGTCTTTTGGGATTGACTTATATCACTGCATTGCTGAGAAGAGTCCAATCTGTCATAATTGGTCATCACACATATGTTGTGTCTGTGATTGTATACAAATTTCTCCTGGTTCTACTCTTCTCACTCAGCATCAGTTTGTATAAGCCTCTCCAGGTAAATATGAAAATGGTCTCCTCCTCATTTCTTGTAGCACAATAATATTCCATTACATGCATATACCACAACTTGTTTAGCCATTCCCCAATTGATGGGCAATTTCCAATTTTTTGCAACCACGAAAAGAGCTGCTATAAATATTTTTGTACTTATGGGTCTTCCTCCCTCTTCTATGATTTCTTTGGGATATAACCCTAGAAGTGGTATTGCTGGGTCAAAGGGTATGACTTTATTTATGGCCCTTTGGGCATAATTCCAGATTGCTCTCCAGAATGGTTGGATAAGTTCACAACTCCACTAGCAATGCATTAGTGTTCCAATTTGCCCACATCCTCTCCAACATTTGTCATTTTCCTGTTTTGTCATTTTAGCCAATCTGACTGGAGAGATGTGGTACCTCAGAGTTGTTTTGATTTTCATTTCTCTAATCAATAGTGATTTAGAGCATTTCTTCATATGCTTATAGATATCTTTAATTTCTTTCTCTTAAAACTGCCTGTTCATATCCTTTGACCATTTATCAATTGGGGATTAAAGTATACTTCTACCAACAGTGCAGTAATGTGCCTGTTTTTCCAAAACCTTTCTAACATTTTTCGTTTTACCACAATGCCTTTTCTAACACATTCACTCCTCAAACTTCCCATTCCTCTCTCATGCCTCCACTTTTTTAGTGGAGATCCTTGTCTCAGATTTCATGGGAAGAAAATCACATTCACTAAGAACTTCTCTTTGTCACCTCACATGACTCATGTGGCTTTCACTACTATCTCCTCCTTTGTCCCTATAACACGAAGATATTGCCTTTTTTCTTGCCAAGGCAAACCCTTCCTCATGCACAAATAGTACATCTCTTTTTTTCTGTCTTCTCTAGGAGATTCCCTGCTTTGTTATCTCTACTCACACTTATCTTCAGTCTCTCCATGTCTATTGACTACTTCCCTACTGTCTACAAACACGACTATGTCACCCTCACCTTCATAAAAAAAATTGATATCTCTAACCCTGCTAGCTGTCATTTTATATCTTTCCTTTTTTTTCATGACTAAATTCCTTGAAAAGATTATCTACAATTAGTGCCTCCACTTCCCTTTCTTTTTCCTTAGCAATAACAAATGAAATTGCTCTTTCCAAAGTTACCAATGATTTCTTTTTTTTAATTTTATGTTTATTTTAGTTTACAACATTCATTTCTACAAGATTTTGAGTTACATATTTTCTCCCCATTTTTCCACTACCCACCACCCCAAAACAGCAATCCCACTGTACACCCCCTCCCCCAATTTGCTCTATCCTATATCCTCCCCCATTCCCCTTCCAACTTTTTAGTAGGGCAAGATGTATGTCTATACCCCAGTGCCTGTATATCTTGTTTCCAAGTTGCATGTAAAAAATAATAATATATATTTTCAAACATTTAGTTTTAAAACTTTGAATTCCAAATTCTTTCCCTTCCTCCTTCATCACCCACCCTTACTGGGAAGATAAGCAATTCAGTATAGGTTGTACATGTGTAGCTATGCAAAACATTTCCATAGTGGATATATTGTGAAAGACTGACTATATTTCCCTCCATCCTATCCCACCCTCCACTTGTTCTATTATCTACTTTGACCCTGTCCCTTTTCAAAAGTGTGTACTTTTAACTTCCCTCCCCTTCAACTTGCCCATAACCTATCCCCTCTCATTCCCCTACCCCCTACTCTCCTATAGGGTGAGATATCCTATTTAGTGTGTATGTCATTCCCTCCCTAAGCCAAATTCATTGAGAGTAAAGTTGACTCATTCCCTTTTGCCTTCCTGTTCTTCCCCTCCATTGTAACAGTTTCCCCTTGCCTCTTCTAGATGAGATAATTTACCCCATTCTGTCTCTCCCCATCTCTTCTCATTATAGTCCTCTCTCACCTCTGTTTCACCTTTTAAGTATCATCCCTTCCTATTCAATTGGTCCTGTGTCCACTGTCTATGTATACCTGTACACATATATACAGACACATATGTATTCATATGACCGTATACCTTCCTATATAGACATATGTATGTATGTATACATACGTATATATGTACACACATACTCACATGTGCACATTTATATAGCCTCCAACTATTCTCATACTGAGAAAAATTTCATGTTATAATTATTGTTTTTCCATGTAGGGATGTAAATAGTTCAACTTTGATAAGTTCCTTATGATTTCTTTTCCCTGTTTACCTTCTCATGCTTCTCTTGCTTCTTGTATCTGAATGTCAAATTTTCTATTCAACTCTGTTTTTTTCATCAAGAATGATTGAAAGTCCTCTATTTCATTGAATGACCATATTTCCCCCTGAAACATGATACTCAGTTTTGCTGGGTAGGTGATTCTTGGTTTTAATCCCTACTCCTTTGACCTCTGTAATATCATATTCCAAGCCCTTTGATCCCTCAATGTAGAAGCTGCCAGATCCTGTATTATCCTAATTGTGTTTCCACAATATTCAAATAGTTTCTTCCTGGCTGCTTGTAATATTTTCTCCTTTATCTGGGAACTCCAAAATCTGGCTAGAATATTCCTAGGAGTTTTCTTTTTGGGATCTTTTTCATGAGGTGATTGGTGGATTCTTTCAACCTCTATTTTGCCCTCTAGTTCTAAAACATCAGGGCAGTTTTCTTTGAGAATTTCTTGAAGGATGATTTCTAGGTTCTTTTTTTGATCATGGTTTTCAGGTAGTCCAATAATTTTTAAATTATCTCTCCTGGATCTATTTTCCAGGTCAGTGGTTTTTCCAATGAGATATTTCACATTGCTTAATAGTATCTTGATTTCTCATAAAGTCACTAGCTTCCATTTGCTCCAATCTAATTCTCAAGGAATGATTCTCTTCCGTGAGCTTTTGAGATTCTTTTTCCATCTGGCAAATTTATTTTTTTAAGGCATTCTTCTTCTCATTGGCTTTTTGAGCCTCTTTTGCCATTTGAGTTAGTCTATTTTTTAAGGTGTTATTTTCTTCAGTTAGGTTGTTGACTTGCTTTTCCTGATTTTCTTGCATCATTCTCATTTCTCTTCCCAATTTTTCCTCCACTTCTCTTATTTGATTTTCAAAATCCTTCTTAAGCTCCTCTATGGCTTGTAACCAGTTCATATTTTTCTTGGAAGCTTTTGGTACAGGAGTTCTGACTTCATTGTCTTTCTCCTGTTCCATGCTTTGATCCTTTTAGTCCCCAAAATAAGAGTCTAAAGTCAGATTGCTCTGCTTGCTTTGCTTCCTTTGCTTGCTCATGTTGCCACTCAATTACTTGACTTTAGAGCTTTTTGCCACAGTAGAACAAAGCTCTAGCTTTGTCCCAAATTGCTGGGGTTTTCACAGCTGCTGGAGCTTCTCTGAAGCCTCCCCACGCTCTGGCAAACTGGTCAAACACCCCAAGACCTCCACCCTAGATTGCAATCCAGATCTAAGCAGGTTAAAGCAAGAATGGTTTATACTGGTTGCTTGGTCCCCCTACCCTCTGTAGACCAGGAGCTCTGAATTGGCCACTGCACCTCAGCCACTTCTCCCTCTGGGGGCAGTGGCCGGATGGTACTCCCTGACACCCTCTTCCCAAAGTCCATACTGACCTCTCACTTTGTCTTTGGCATCTATGGGTTGATAATTCTTGAAACTGCCACAGCTCCTGGTGATCCACTCTCTTGAAGTCTCTCCAGCTGGTGACTAGTCATAGCCACTCTGAGGCTAAAACCTCTGGCTCATATAGGGCTTGGTTCATCGCCCAGTGCGCTGTGATGGACCCCTTCCTGTTGGCCTGCTGGGCTGTCTTCAATGGGAGATTAGTTCCTCTCTGTCACTTTGTGGATCCTATGTAGCTCTAAAGTTTGTTTTGAGTCATTTTTTACATGTATTGGAGGAGGTGGAACTGGGAGCCACATGGAAATCCTGTTTCTACTCCACCATTTTGGCTCTGACCCCAAGGATTTTTTTTAACCTATCTTTGTGTCCCCAATGCTAAGCAGAGTGCCTGGCATATAAAATGAGCTTAATAAATGCATGTTTCTTGGATTTTTTTGGTCCATATTTATTAATCTATTTGGTGGAGGTAGAGGCTCAGAGTTGCTTAAATTTGCATTTCTCTCTTTATTAGTGATTGAAAGCATTCTCCCTTCCCCCCATGCTCATTGACAGCTTGGTTTCTTCTTACAAGATGAAATCTGTTCTTTAGAAAACTGCTTTATCAAAACTGTCTTATCAGTTGGAGACTGATAAATCTCAATTTACTCTTATTCTTGTAAATTTGAATCATTGACTGATTCAACATATTGTGGAAATGAGTACTTTATTATGGACACTTGCTGCAAAGATCCTCTCTAGTTAGCTCCTTCCCTTCTTTTTTTTTTTTTTTTTAAAGCAATTGGGGTTAAGTAACTTGCTCAAGGTTACAAGGCTAGTCATTATTTATGCATGGGTGCTCATTTTCTGAGGCCGGATCTGATCTAGGGTCATCCCAACTCCGAGGCCGGCGCTCTTACTCACTGCGCCACCTAGCCGCCCCTTTAGGGCAATTGGGGTTAAGTAACTTGCCCAAGGTTACACAGCTAGGTTTTTTGTTTTGTGTGGATTAAGTGTCAGAGGCCAGCTCTGAACTCAGGTCCTTCTGACTCCAGGGCTGGCGCTCTATTCACTGCACCACCTAGCCGCCCCGTGCTCCTTCCCTTCTAAAAGAAGTTGCATTGGTTTTGTTTGTACAAAAGCTTTTAAATTTTATTTAATCAAAATTGTCTACCTTATCTTTGATGATCCTCTTTATATCTCATTTAGTCATGAACTCTTCCCTTTCCCATAGATCAGAAAAATAATTTCTTCCTTTTTCATATAATTTTTGGGTCACCTTTTATGTCTAAGACATGTATCCATTTGAATCTCATCTTGGTCTATGGTATGAGATGCTGGTTTAAATCTAATTTCTGTCAAACTGCTGTCTGGTTTTTCCAGCAGGTTTCGTTGAATAATAAGTTATCCCAATAAACTAGTTCTTTGGGTTTATCAAACATTAGATTACTTTGTCCATTTATTTCTGTATATTATCTCCCTACTATATCTACTTATTATTGATACTTAATCAGTATCAAATTATTTTATTGATTGTTGCTTGTAGTATACGGTGTGAAATTTGCTGTTGCTAGGTCCTTATAATCCTCCCCCCTTTCATTATTTCCCTTGATATTCTTGAATTTTTGTTTCTCCATATGAATTCTGTTATTATTTTTCTAGCTCTATAAAGTAATACATTGATGATTTGACCAATATGATGCTAAATATTATCTTTATTATTATTATATTGGCTCAGACTACCCCCAGACTACAATGAACAGTCCTTCAGTTATTTAAATGTGTCTTTATTACAGTAAAGAGTATTTTGTCATTATAATCATGTAGTTCCTGAATATATCTTGATAAATAGAATCCCAAATATTTTATATGTTCTATAGTTAATTTAAATGAGAATTTCTATTCCTCTCTTCCTACCTGATTTTGCTGGTAACATACAGAAATACTGATGTTTTGTGTTGATTAATTTTATATCCTGAGACTTTGCTAAATTACTAATTATCTAAATTAATTTTTCAGTTGTTTCTCTAGGGTTATATATAACATCAAATAATCTGCAGAATAGATAATTTATTTTATTCTTTGCTTACGCTTGTTTTCTCAATGTCTTCTTATTGTCTTATTGTGATAACTAGCTTTTCTAGCCCTATGTAAAATAGAATTGGCAATAACAAACATTCTTGCTTAATCCTTTGTCATATGGGAAGTTAAGGAAGATTTCTAACTAAAGGAATCCTACAGTGAATCCTTTTGTAAAGCAAAATTTGATTTTGTAATGAATACTTACCTCAAATGAGCAGTTTTAGAATTCTGTATTTTCATTTGTTTAGATCAGAGTATGCAAATATAACCATATTATTAATTTTTAAATCATAATGTGTTAGAATATCTATATTTTTCTTTCCCTTCCCAATTCCTTCCTATCCCTTACTACCCCTCTACACCACTTCCTTCACCTGCTCAACTGTTGGTAGGTTTTATGGGAGCATTTTTGGAGACTATGAAAGGTATCAGGATGGAGAATATAAGGGGAAGTCTGTTTCAGGGATAAAGAGAGGACGTTATATTCTTACTGGTACACTATGCTTTGGTTAAAAGGTAGATGAAAGAGAGATTCAAAGGTACTGGTCAAAATGATGTTTAGGGATTATCTGTGGACTTTACTATATTTTCTCTGGATCTAACAAACTCATGGAATCCTAGAAATATGGGAAATCCTTATAAATTATTTATTTCAACCCTTTCATTTAATGCATGAGGAAACTGAGGGAAACCTAGAAGTATTAACAAATTTGTCTAGAGTAACATAGGTTATTTGTTAATAACATAGTCAAGATTAGAAGATACCCTCCAATCTAATGTTAATTGTACAGTGGGGAAAAAAATTAGTGGAATAAAGAGCAATTTGTATTATTCAATGTCAATTTGAATATAATTAGTTCAGTCAAATGAAGTAAGTGTCAATAACAAAGCAGTATAAATATTTTCAGTTGTCATTGCTAAAAAGTCTAATTAGTAAGCTTATGCAATGGATGCCCAGTCTGTTCTTCTATTATTTTAAGCAGAGTGGCAATATGATTTTCATTGCAATTTTCCCAAGTCCATCAGTCTGTGAAAATTATTTAGACAACGGAAAGACTGAATTAAAAGGAATCCTAACTCATCATCTTGGTTATCTATTGATAATGAAAGCTTTTATTGGTAATGTCAAATTAGCCAAAGGCTAAGAAACTCCCTAGAGTAACAGAAATACTTGTATGTAGTTTGCATGTATGTATTGTATGTATGTATTTGGGGGTAAATCAGGGATTTTTAATCTTTTTTTGTATAATAGACCCCTTTGTTAATCTATGAAGCCATCAGATCTCTTTTAAGAATAATGTTTTAAAATGCATACAATAAAATTCATTGGATTAAAAAAGGAAACCAATTATATTGAAATAAAAAACATGAATTTTTCAGACCCCAGGTTAATAACCCTTAGGTTAGATGAATGGAAAACTGGACTGAAAATCTATAAAAGGAGAGATTTTTATAACCACAATGACAATGTTATACAATTTCTCCATTGCGTCTCCCTTCTTGACATTGTCTAATCTTTTAGATTCCATATGATATCAATTTAAAGAAAATATAATTATGTATATACTTAAGGAACCAAGAAAGCAAATGATTCCTATCCTTTATCATTAATAATCCTAATGGAATCTGGTGAATGGTTTAGAAAATAATGGTTGTATGCTACACTATTAACTTTTAACTAGACCTTGAAGGCTGTATCATTGACTTCTTATTTCCATTTTTCCAGCTTGGCTGCTAAAATCTTTGGACATAAAACCTGAGATAAAGGCTACTGGAGAGGAGCTATTCAATGTAGCTCCCCAGAGATAGGTCCTATTCTGCAGTCTTTAAGTGAATCTTGACCTGGTTCCAGAATCTTGTGGGCTGAAAATAGCACTGGGCAACTCAGCAGTGAGGCTATGCCTAGAGACAAGAGTACAGACCTCAACAGAGCTAAGTCAAAAGCATTGTTAAATCCTTCCAGGGCTACTCCCCAGCTTTTAGGTATAACTTCTATTTCCCAACTCTCATTAATTTCAAGGGTCTTAATAGCTCAACTGGACCAGAATTTGTTGCAGAGAAACTTAAATAATGTACCTCTACCTGTCTGAGCCTCCAGAGATAATTGAAAATATGAATCCATAAAAGGAACTCAAATGGCAAATTTATGACTGAAAGACTAGCATGTGTTCTGTTCCCAAGTTCCAGGAATTTTGAATTGAGTATCTCAGAGACAGGTTCTGTTCAGGCTTTGATTTGAATATGGATGGGCTTTTGAGCTTACATAAGTTGAAATATCAAATTATAATGAAGTATTTCAACACCATAGACAGCTCACTTATATATTCTTTTCTATTTGACTGATGATAGTAGTGAAAAGAGCCTCGGTCTTGAAGTTCAAGTACCAGGTGTGACACTTATTGGCTATGTCACCCTGACCAAATGAATATAATAGCAGTTGCATCACTCACACTGGGGTCGTTGTTAGGAAAAAATGTTGTAAGCCACAAGTTACTATATGAATGTAAGCTATTCTTATTAATTATAGAATTATGGGAAATGTTTAGCGTGGAGAAAAGAAAACTCTATTTGAAGGGCTAATATGTATGAGAGTGATTAGACTTGATTTGCTTGTCCCCAAAAGGAAAAACTAGAGCATTGAGCGGAAAATATAGAAAGGCCATTTCTGGATGAATGTGAGGAAAAAATTCTTAACAATTGCAAATATTCAGAAGAAGAATGGTCTGCTATGGGAGTCAATGGCTTCTTCCTGATTGGAGTACTTCAAGAAGAAACAGAGTATTCAGATGTGAGTTGAGCCAGATAGCATCTGTGGTCCTTTCCAACTCTTTGATTCTATGATCATATGTTAGCAAGAGTCTGCACGTGGTAAGGAAAAAAAATCTCAGTTCCAATATCACAATATAGGAAGAACAATTATTGAAAAAAAAATAGAATCATATGCTAAGAAAGTACCTTAGTGATCATGTATTTCAACCTCTTCATTTTTATAGAAGAGGAAAATGAGATGCCTAAAGGTTAAGGAATTTGTCCAGGATCTCATAGCCACTTTGTGATAGAGCTAGAACTAGAGAAAATAATTTAAAATCAAGGTTTTTTGGAAATAAGTCAAAAAGTGATATCATTTTCTCTTTAGGCATACATACTATTTGTTCCCCAGTGACAACCTTTGAAATGCCACATCTTACTTTCCATTTTAGTCTTTGAGATTTAGCAAGCCTTCCAAATCTGTTTATCTTTTCTCAACATTCAAATTATCTCTTATAATTTACTTAGAAATGTTCTATTAATGTACATGCCTTTGGAGCTTATAAATAGATGTCTAGAATGCTCACAATCAAGCTGAAGAAACAGAACCACAAAATCAAAAATAAGGACCAATGCCTTGACCTTGGGAGGGATGATTCTTTAGAGTTCCACATTACAGGAATACTGAACCTCGGACTAAAAACTGAGCAGTAGATGAGTGATCTGAATGAAGGACTTCAATTACTCAGAAATCTACTTGATATTTCATCTTGCTAATAGCAAAATTATCTGATAACTTCTTGCTGTGTTTTACTGACAATTTCATCTCTTATAACTGAGAGGAATCTATGAGAGGAACAAACTCACTAGTCTAAATTTTGACCAAAAAGGATGAAATGATTATTTAAAGTGAAAATGACTAAATTATCTTAGAGTTCATGAGTCAAAGGAGGAGACCTGGCATTTACCTTAAACTTTGGGAATGACAATTCAATAATCATGTTTTAAATACCTTCTATGTACCAGACACTTTTAGGCAGTGAAGATTCAAAGGTTAAAAAAAAAAGTCATGATATGACTGATTCAGACGTGGAAGGGGCTCCAGAGGTCATCAAATTCAAGAAGAGGGAGAGTATTCAGGTGTAAGTTGGGCCAGATAGCATTTGTGGTCCTTCCAACTCTGATTCTGTGATAATGTGTTAATAAGAGTCTGTACATGAGGAAACTAAGTTCCAAGGGAATTAAGTCACTTGGCCAAGGTCACAGAGGTGGTAATGGTCAATTGTGAACCTAAGTCCTCTGACTCTACTCAGAACAGTGCCAATATTGATTCTGTTTGTGACAAGCTGCCTCTTAGTAGTTAAAAACATGACAAATATGAATATATCATTGCCAAAAACTCCAAAAGAAAGTACAATTCAGTAAGAGTATGGGTATCTACAAGTGAAAGTCTTATTAGAAAAAAAATATCCCAATAAAGAAGAAAAGGAGAAGACATCTAAATAAACAAATATGGCTACATTGGGCACACTACAATTAAATTTAAAAAGCTTTTTAAAAATACATTTTAATGATGCCTTTTTTTTAACATCAATCACTCAGCCAGTTGTGGATATTTTCCAACTTCATCCCCTGTCTATCCCTGACAATGATGTCTCTTCTATAAATAAGAAAAACAGCAAGGCAGAGCCAATGAAACAGAGTGACTATATTGGATAGTTTGCAGTGTTTTATACCTATATGGAAAGGAGGGAAGTAGATTTGCTTATCTTTTCTCTGGGGTCATTACGTGATTCAGTGTTAAAAATATAGCTATTAGGAGAGTGTTGCAGAACCATAGAATTCGTGGAGGAGAATAAAATATAAGAAGACTAGAAAAGTAGGAAAGGGTCAGGTTGTGAAGTTTTAAATGCTAAACATAGGAGTTTATATTTTATCTTAGAGATTACAGAACTAGTGGAATTAATTGAATATGGTGGAGTAGGCAGGCTCTCAAGAAAAATCACTTTCACAGCTGCATGGAGGATGGATTGCAGTGAAGAGAAACTTGAGGCAGGGAGATTAATTAGAAGCCTATTGAAATTGCTCAGGAAAAGGATGATAAAGGCCTGAACTATGATGGTGGCTATATGAGTGGAAAGAAGGAGCAGATTATAAGAGACCTGGTAAAGGTAGAAATGATAAGATTTGACAATGCATGGATACATGGGATTAAATTAATTACATGGGAATTAAATTTCAAGGATGACCTCAAGGTTATAAATCTGTATGACTGGGGGGGGATTATAATTCTCTTAACAGTAAAGGGGAAATTTAGAAGAGGGAGTTGTTTATGGTGAGAGTTCTGTTTTGGGCATATTGAGTTGAGACATTTATGGCATATCCATTTCAAGATGTCCAAAAGGCACCTGGTTATAGGAGACTGGATCTCAGGAGAATAAGTAATACTGGACCTATAGACCAAGGAATCATCTACATAGTGATCATAATTTAACCCAGCAGAGCTTATGAGATCAACAAGTGAGAAACTGGTGGAGAGAGAAAAGAGAGGAGTGCCCAGAACAGTGTTGAGGGTGAGGGGTTAGTAGACTTGACCTAGATGAAGATCCAGCAAAGAAGACTAAGAAAGAGAGATAAGAGCAGGAGGAGGAGAAGCAAGGGGGAGAAATGTTATAGAAACCTAGAAAGGAGAGAGTGTCCAGGAGGATAAAATGACAGTTGTTGCAGAGGTCATAAGGATAAGGATTGAGAAAAGCCATAGATTTGACGATTAAGAGATTGGAGAGCGGGGTGGCTAGGTGGCGCAGTGAGTAGAGCGTCGGCCCTGGAGTCAGAAGGACCTGAGTTCGGATCCGGCCACAGACACTTAACGCACACACAAACGAAAACCTAGCTGTGTGACCTTGGGCAAGTTACTTAACCCCAATTGCCCTCCAAAAGGCAAAAAAAAAAAGAGAGATTGGAGAGGACAGTTTCCATTTAATGAGCTTAGAAGCAATGTGGCAGAAAGTTAAGACAATAAAAGGAGAAGCAGAGGCAGTGAGTGCAGAAGATTTTCTCAAGCTAATAGTGGGGGACAGGATACAAGATGATTGATAATGAGCATAGTTGATCAAGAGAAAGTTTCTTCGGGTTAGGAAGACATGGGTGAGGAGGCGAGACATGGGAGAGAAGGAGCCAGTGGCCAGGGAGAGATGGAAGATTATGGAGGGGGATTGTATAGGAAACAATCTTCAAGAGAATAAAGGGAGGGTTGGTATCATAGATACGAGTAAAGGGGTTTGCTTTGCCAATGAGAAGGACCACTTTTATGAAAGAAAAAATGGAGGACATAGTGATGTGATATGAAAAGGAGGGAACAAGAAGGAACTGTCATTAAATGGTCTGAATTTTTTCAGTAAAGTATGAAGCAAGGTCCACAGCTGAGAGGGGGGGGAAGGGTGGAAGAGCATGGTTTTATGACTTTCTCTAGCTTCAATAAGCAGCATGTGACTTGGAATGAAGGCGACTGATGGTGGGAATAGTCCAGGCTTGAGATTTGGCAAGATTTAAGTGCTGATAGGACAAGTGGGAAAGAGATTTGAGTATAGAGGAGAGTATAGAATTGAACTAGTTCACTAAAGGATCAAAATCGGAAAGGGAGGGGAATGTAATCAGGGCAAGTTTGATGGTCTAGGAAAGAATTGAGAGGTCAAGAGGTGAAGAACTAAATTGAGTCATAAAGCATAAGGAAGGATGGAAAGATAAAAGGTAAAGGAATTTTAGAGTGGATAAGCATGAAAGTAGAACAACTGGAGGTGTGAAAGAGTGAGGGAATGACCATCTCTGTGTGTTGCTGGGATGGATTTGGAGGAGTAAGTAGGTCACTGGAACTGAGTAAGTTGAGGAACTAGAAAGTTAGAGTATTTGAGGGGGCATCAATATGTATGTTAAGGTCTCTTAGTATGAGGACAGGCACTAAGGCGGAGAGAGACAGATGTCTATGAGGTAGGCACTAAAAGCAGTACAATTTAATTTCCATTTTGTTTACATCTCTATTCAAGGGAGTAGGTATTAAAATGTAAAGAGTACAGAAAAACATGGTTAAGAGGGAATTGGAGCCCAAGAGAGGTATGGAGGCAGCAAGAAAGCATCTAACTGCTTTGCAATTCAGGGTGTATGGGGTGTTCAGGGAGGACTAGCACCTCTGGCATGAGGGCTTGCTGAATCCTTCTTGGGGCTGCTCATTCACTTTTGGTGTCCACCTGGCATTCAACTCTCACTTGTGCCTCCAAGAAACTCTAGTATGTGCAGCATCCACACCCAGTAATGCCATCTTGGCAGACAGGCTAAACCAGGTTGAGGGTAACCAACAGGCCTTAAACTCATGTGACTTAGGAGGTATTTACCATGAGCATGTGAAGACTTCTCCCAGTGGAATAGGTGGATGGGAACGATTTGCTTCAACAGCCATGAAGATAGCTGAAGCAGGCACTGCGGTGCACTTGGTCAGACATCAAAGATGCCAAGGTCATTCACTGCATCTTGGACCATTGTGAGTCATCTTGTTCTGCCACTAGATTTTGATGACTCTGGAAGGAGAATGAGGCTAATGACTTTGTGTAACTCTGCCTCACTTAAATCCAATTCAGAGAGAGTCAAGACATCACACCTTTAAAATTATTGGTCATCTTAGAAAAAATGAAGGACAAGCAACAATTATATCACAAAGTCTTCAAAGGGCTTGTGGTATGCTTTCATTAGGAGCAAAATGAAGTAAACATAGCCTATTGTTGTTGTGATGGTGATTAGATTAGTTCATAGATCTAGGTTACTAGGTTATGGGAATACTAAAGATATAATGTATCTTGATTTCAACAAAGTATTTAAAGTAACTTAAGTGGTGGTGGAGGTATTGAAAAGCTATACCTAATCAATAAAATATTGATCAATAGATGTGAACCTAAAACAAGGGCTATTCTGTGTCATGGACCCCTCTTTTAATCTGGTGAAGCCTATGGACCCCTTCTCAAAATAATATTTTAAGTATATAGAATAAAATATATAGAATTACAAAGGAAACTACTTATAATATAAAATATAACTACTTATAATATAAAATATAAAATAATATTTTAAGTACATAGAATAAAATTTATAGAATTACAAAGGAAACTACTTATATTGAGAACACTGTATACAGTAACAGCAATTTTGAACTCAAATATTGTTTTGAGAATAACTTTGAGTGTATGAGTCTTTTTGTCTATTATAAATACCCAAATTAAGCATAAAGGACACAGGAAGAAAGATACTCTCTGCATTCAGAGAAGGAACTGATAAATAGAAGTATTTGTAGAATAATTTTACATTTATGTGTATAAGCACACACATATACCTATTTGTACCTAATGGTAGCCATGTTGAGGGGGGTGAGAAAAAAAGGGGAAAAAAGAAAATTACATGATAACTTTATTATATATTTAAAATGAAAAGAAAGTTATATTTAATAGACTTACAGTTTTAGGTAAAATAATCTTTTTTATTATACCATGTTATAGAATTGCTTGTTTTATTCCATAAATTAAAATTAAAATTAAAAAAATAAAATTATCAAAGTATCAAAAAAATATGTTTATGGACTCCCACATTAAAAACTCCTGAGCTAGAGGGAAGTCTCTCTGTCTTTTATACTGAAGCATTTGATATTTTTAATCAATTTCTGTCTGTCTAAGATGATGTGGATAGCATAAGATCATAGTATTTAAAGTTGGAAAGGAGCTTAGGGGATGATCTAATCCAACCTCTGCATTTTCATGAGGAAATGGAAGTCTTGGGAAGGTAAGTGATTTGACCAGTCTCATAGGTTGTTTGTCATAGGAATTTGAATCCAGGACCTCTATTTAGAAATCCAGTAGTGTTTCTACCATGTGAAATGGCAAGCAAAGTAGTACTTTGCTACTTGTTTCAGCTATTCAAGTGCCTTTGAGCCTCGCCTTTGATGGTGCCAAGTATTTGTTGGAAACAGTGCACATTTATGTGGCCCTAAGGAAGTTTGGAGACTTTTCCTGACATTAATTGCCCTAACATCATCACATGGAGCTCATGGTGGGAGAAGCTTGCTGAAACAGTAGAACAGGAAGGAGCAGAGCAGATAAAAGCTCAAGCACAAGCTGGGACCAAGCAGAAATGAGAGGGAGAATGTTTGTAATGTTCAGTACTCTGTCTTTTCTGTCTGTGTTGATATTATTTTGTCAGAATGAAGCATTCTGTTTGTTGAAAGAGGACTTTACTGGAAGGCCTGAAAGAGGACTTTCCTGCTATTTACAAGAGTCTTGGGACTTTACTGTTGATTTGTGTTTGATTTCTCAGACAGAAGCTTTGTCTGTTGGTTTGTGTTACTTTGTCAGACAGAAAATGAATTGAGATGATAGTGTCAGCAATGTGTGTAAATATTTTTTAGCTCTGTTAAGCCTACTGTATGCAAATATTGTAGTTCTGTTAAGCTTTGTTTTCCTAGAAACAGGAACTTTGAAGCACTTGGAATGGAATAGTTCCTGTGGGCTGAGATATAGAACCAGAGCAGAGAGCTGCTTGTGTGTGAATCCAGGCAAGAGCTGGGAGTGTGGAAGAGGGGCCATGGGGTTTGGAAGTCAGCCTCAAGTTAAGGTGAAAGAAGACATTACTTGGGTACTCAGTACTGACTGATGATATTGTAAATTACTGTGACCTAGGGGTGCATGGTGCTTGTACTTTTTGCTATCCCTTAAGGATGATTGGCTTAAGGATATTTGGAAGTCAACCTGGAGTCAAGATGAAAGAAGACTTGACTTGGGTACTCTATATTGATTGAGGAGATTGTGACTTATTAAATGATATGTTTTGTTTAAGACTATGTGGCTACCTTAGTGATAAGTTATGTTATATTGTTGTGAATGTTGTGCTTTAGTTTCTTAAATGTTTTGCTTTAGTTTATTGCTAAATAAATAGTTCACTACACTATGCAATTAGATCCTTAACGTTATTCACAGCAGCAGTCCTCAGGAGAGCTGCTCATGATTGGCTTTACAACATACTATCTGAAACCCTAGCAATGCTGTGCCTTTGTATAACCTGCCTCCCATATTTGTAATGCACTCCCTCCTCATTCCCATATCCTAGAACTCCCCGCTCCCTTTATATCTCCCTTTATGCTTTAGGCAGCACTCTTATGAGTCCTTTCCTCTTTCCCTCAGTTGATGGTATGCTCTCTGATTCTTGAAGTGAGAAATTTGGTAGTTGCTTTGCCTATTCTTTCTATTTAATTTTCTGTGTACATGTATTCTTCAAGTGAAGCATAAGCTCCTTAAGTTCAAAAAATTGTTTCAATGTTATCTCTTTGTATCCCAAATATTTAGCACAGTATCTTATACTTGATAAATACTTATTGAATAGAACATGAAAAAAAACTTAGTAGTTTTAGTTCAATTGATCAATAAACACTTATTATGCACCTACTATGTGCCAGGTATTGTGCTAAGGGCTAGGGATGCAAAAAGAGGCAAGAGACGTTCCTCTAATTGACTGCTAGGATCATGATGTATCAATGATACAAAAGGGTTTTTAAAAAATGTCTTGTGATTATATGTCACTTTTATTGTGTCAGCTTCGAGGAAGGTGGTGGTTCTACAGCCCTTTGCTGTCAGACCACATTTATAACAATGCGATTATATTCTTGGGTGCCATATTGAAGGGCGACTATTGCAGGAGTGTGCTAGTAAATGTTTAATAACCAGCTCTATGGGAAAATGTGTATATAACAAACTTTTAAGCTTAATCCATATTACTAACACGTTCACTACTTCCTCAAGTCTACATAATCAAAACAATAAACAAGTCCTGATCTATAATGTTTGCTGATTGCTGAGGTATAAATGTTCATATTGAAAATTTACCAGTCAGTTCTCTGAGTCTGAGTTGGCTCTAACACACACAAACTGTTGGTTGTCCTTTGTTTTTTGAAGATTAATAACATCACTAGGCAATGACTTGACTCGTGTGTGAACTGGATTTAAGTGAGGCAGAGCTGAACAAAGTTCTCAGCCTTACTCTCTCTTCTAGAGTCATCTAAGTCCAGTGGCAAGACACAAGTCAAGACAACTGGCAATGGCCTGGGATGCAGAGGATGACCTTGGTGCCTTCAGCATCTGACCGAACTCTGAGCACTCCACAGAGGTTGCTTCAACCATGTTCATGGCTGTTGGTACAAATTGTTCTCGTCCTCCCATTTTCCAGGCAAAGTCCTTACATGCTTGGAGTAGATACCAGTTACTCTTAATTTGGTTTAGCCCATCAACCAAGATGGTTTTGCCAATTGCACATGCTATAGCTTCTTGTAGCCACAGGTGAAAGTTTAGTGCCAAAAGGTGGATGAGCTCTGAAAGGGGCTCAGCAAGCCCTCACACAAGAGGTTATCCTTGAATACCCTGTATGTCCTGGATCCTACTGGCAAACTGGAGTAAATACAAGAGGAGGACAACCAGTAGGGCAAAGAGTTTAAGAATTATCTCTTTTTTTTTTTTTTTTTTGCTTTTTGGAGGGCGATTGGGGTTAAGTAACTTGCCCAAGGTCACACGGCTAGGGTTTTGTTTTTTTTTTGGTTTGTGTGTTCGTTAAGTGTCTGAGGTCAGATCCGAACTCAGGTCCTTCTGACTCTAGGGCTGACGCTCTACTCACTGCGCCACCTAGCCGCCCCTAAGAATTATCTCTTATAAGGAATAACTCAAGACCCTGAGAATATTTGGTTTGATGGGAACGGGATAGCTGTCTTCAAATATGTGATGGGTTATCATGTAAAATAAAGCTTAGACTTATTCTATACAAACACAGATGCTTCAATTATGATTAATGGGTGAAAATAACATGCAGACAATTTTCAATTTAATATAAAGTACTTCTCAGCACTTGTAATTGTTTGTGAATAGATTGGATTAGCACAATGGAAATAATGTTGGATTTTGGAGTAAAAGGACATGGGTTTAAATTTTGCTTAATAATAATAATGATAATGATGATGAAAATAATACCTAGCATTTATAAAGCATTTCTAAGATTATCAAGGTGCATTGCACATATTATGTCATTTGATCCTCATAAAAACCCTGCAAACTAAATGCTGATACTTTTTTTGTCTGATCTTAGGCAAGACACATTCCCTGAGCCTCAGTTTCCTCATGAAATAAAATGAGGGAGTTGAACAAGAAGACCTCTAATGTCTTTATAGCTCCAAATATTGCATTTTATCATCTTGTGGGCCATTTCATAAAGTGGCAAGCAACCTATTACTCAAATGTTCAAGTAGAACAGTTTCTCCATTTTTTTTGCTTAAGTATAATGTATAATATAGGTTATATATGGTATATATTATACACAATATATATTATATACTATATAATAATATAAGTATTTAGTATAATGATGATGATGATGTCCACCACACTCTAAATAAGTTGGGAGACTTCTATATGTAATTGCAATTTATATCCAATTTGTGATAGAGCTGAGAAAATTACATATTGAAATCCAAGGTACAATACTGTGTCTGTGGCACACAATTTGAGCATCAGCGGAGAAAAGACCAATGACCACTTATCAGGGATATTACAGAGAGAATTTTTGTTTTGGGTGGGAAATTGGCCTTGATGATCTTGAAAATCTCTACTAACTCTTAAGATTCTAAGAGTCTGCTAGTGGTGGACCCTGAAATAAGCTGAAGAGGATGCCAAGTGAACTAAAGCCATCTCAAGAAGGTAGATGGTTGACAATAAGAAATGGAGGGAAAGATGATACATCTAGCAGTTCAGTATTGTTTGTACATTTCTCCCTCCTTGGTTAATTTTGTCCCCTTAAGTGGTAACAGTTGAATAAATGTAAAAAATATTTTGTCTGATGGGAAAATGGGAGGGGATAGATAGCTTTTCCTGGCCCAATTCATTAATTTTGTTTTTTGAGGACTTGGAGATTTCTACTAAAGAAGCAGAGGAGTGTTGTTTATTCTTTGCCCTTCGTTTGAGCCATCTGGGTCCAGTGGCAAGCCCCCAGGATCTCTCCTTCAGTTATTTATTGTAGGACACCCAGATTGTCCCACACAAGTATTAACTGGACTTAAGGTCCAGATGTTCCATGAGAAAGGGTGGAGTCTCACTCAGTTATATCTGGGTGCTATTCCATCCCTGAAGTCACAGATAGAGGAGAATCAATCATAGAGTTAGCTAGACACTTCTGACTTAGAAAGTTCCAAGCCCAGAAAACTCTAGATATTGAGGGTAGGATGGGATTGTCAGTTAAGTGGGACATCTCTCAGAGCAGAGGCAGACTATGGTAGGAACACCAGCCCTGAAAAGAATTTTTTTCCTCTCAACTATGATAACCCTTCTCTTCTCAATTTTCTTTTTTTTTTTTAATTTTTTTGTTTTTTGGAAGGCAATTGGGGTTAAGTGACTTGCCCAAGGTCACACAGCTAGTATTTGTGTTAAGTATCTGAGGTCGGATTTAAACTCAGGTTCTCCTGACTCCAGGGCCGGTACTTTATTAACTGCGCCATCAAGCCTCCCCCTCGTCTCAATTTTCAAAAAAAAATCATAGATTTTAGGGCTGGATGGGGCTTTAGTGATTATCTAACCCTACTCTCATTTTATAGATAAGGAAACTGAGGCCCAGAGAAGTTATTTTCCATGGTCACACAGTAAGTTAGTGGCACAATTGAGCCTAGAATCTGGTTTTTTTGATTCCAAAATCTGCGTTCTCTGTACTCCAGCCCTTGTCAGTGATGCCTTAGTAGCTGTTTTCAGCTCTCCCCTTCAAGCATCCTGGACTGAGCGCCTCCAGGAAGAGAAGTGAACACGCTGTTCAGGAACTGGTTTTCCGGCTGAGTTCCCTTGATGCTGCCGGAATATGTCCGGCTGCAGAGGCGTCAGGGGAGCTCAGTCGGGGCAGGTGGCTGTGATGGGCCGTCCTACCTCGGGGAGCCCCTGCAGTCACCCTGTGGGCAAGCACGGAACTGAGCCGGTGCGGCGGGTGCGGGCAGCAGCCCCGGGAGAGTCCAGAAGCAGCGGCGGTGCCTCCTTTCGCCGGGCTCAATGCTCGCGGTGGAGAAGCAACCCCGGTTCCCGCTCCAACCCAATTCGGGAGCTCCCTCCTCTGTGGCCCACTGCAGATACTGGCAAAGTGACACTGGGGCTAAAGCAGAGAAGGGTCAGAAACTCCAGAAAAGCAGCCTAAAAAAAAAAAAAAAAAAAGAACCTCCCCTTCCCTTCCCCGTGGTCCTCTCTCCCCTGCCCCAGCACCAATGGGCATCTGCTTATTAGCACTCTCCCCCTAGTGCCCTTGAGACAAAAGCCAGAAATGAAACGGGGGACGCAGGGAGGGGAGGCTGGCGTGGCAAGAAGAGGAGCCAAGGTTTTCAGGGGAGCGTTGTCCTAGCATACGCGGAGACACACACGAATGAATGTGTGCTACTCAGTAACATAATCCCTTCTTCATGTTCCAACTGTATCTGGAAATAATGAACTTTCTGTGCACTCTTCTTTATCCTTTATATACATTTTTAAAGTTCCAAAAGTGTCACTCTGTTAATTGCACTGTCTTTCCATGGATGGACCTGAACTAGAAAGAGTCATATTGGGCAGCAGTGAAGATCATAGCAAAAAGGGGTAGGGAAGGGTTGCAACAAAAGCTAGGACCATTTTTGATCATTCTTTTTGTCAACCTCTTTTTAAAGAAAAAAAAATTATGGATACCTTTCCCGAGGAGCAACAAAGTTAATTACAGAGAGGGTTGTCACCAGCTGGCTGACCACCTGGTCATGACTTTTTTGGCCATGGCAACCTAGGAAACAAGGAAAAAACCCTCCAGTTCTGTATAACTCTCTTCTACACTTGCACTGATGGTGATAAAGTGATGGGAAAGGGGTCAGAGAGTGATAAGAATTACAATTTTTAGGTGCCAAGGAATTTTGATTTTTAGTACTTTACATGTGAGATCCTTGTCCAATGACCAAGGACGGGTCATGTTTTTGGAGGAACTGAATCATATCAATCTTGGCAATCTCGCTATAATGGAAAACAGCAGCAAGAAGCAAATGGAAGAATGGCTCACAGATGTTCCTTGGAGAGATATAAAATGGAGGTAGTGGTATGGACTTTATCCTATGGGAGAGGTTATAAGGAGCATTATTTTAGGATATGTTTGTTCATCACCTAATGTAGTACTAGCGATATTTGTATTAGCAAAAAAGTGTTACCATGAAAATAATTACAACGTATAAAGGAACGTAGGTTGCTGAAGATGAAACCATCTAGGAGTTGCAATGGGTGGAGCACTGCACCTGGAATCAGGAAGACCTACCTGAGTTAAACTCTTACTAACTCTATGACCCTGGGCAAGTTACTTAAAAAAAAAAAAAAAATCTCTGCCTGCCTCAGTTTCCCCATCTGTAGAAACAAAGATTTTAATAGACCTATCTCCCTGGAGTGTTTTAAGGATAAAATGAGATAGTATTTATAAAACTTGTTTTTAAGTGCTATATAAATGCCACCATCATCATTATAATGATTGTAATTATGTCATTTGACTATATAATATAAAATATAATAACATCATACTACAATTATTATTATTGATTGGTAAAGATATTCTATGAAAAGTTTCAAAATTGAGGTGGCTAGGTGGCACAGTGAACAGAGAACCAGCCCTGGAATCAGGAGGACCTGAGTTCAAATCCAACCTCAGACACTTAACACTTACTAGCCATGTGACCTTGGGCAAGTCACTTAACCCCAATTGCCCTCCCTTCCCCCCTCCAAAAAGCAAAAAATAAAAAGTTTCAAAATAAAACTAAAACATCCAAATCAAATCACTCTACTACGTGGTATCTCCAGTGCAAAGGTGGGAAAAGGAAAGGATGAGGACTTAATATATAGGAAAGTGTCATTCAGGAAAAAAGAAATGAGAGAGCCCAGATATTGTAAGTCACACAGAAGCCTCATACCTCCATATCATGAATACTTTCTTCAAAAAAAAAAAAAGGAATTGGTAGGCACTGGTCAAGGTACACCAAAAAACATAAAAAAGAATGAGGTTGACTTTGTTGCTCAGTCATGTCCAACTCTTGGTGGCCTTGTCCATGAAGTTTTTTTTTGGCAAAGATACTGGAGTAGAGGTGGCTAGGTGGTGCAATGAGTACAGCACCGGCCCTGAAGTCAGGAGGACCTGGATTCAAATACAGCCTTAGACACTTAACACTTACTAGCTGTGTGACCTTGGGCAAGTCACTTGACCCCAATTGCCCTCCAAAAAGCAAAAAAAAAAAAAAAACCAACCCCACAAAAAAAGATACTAGAGTGGTTTGTCATTTCTTTCTCCAGTGTGTCCTCATTTTACAAATGAGAAATTGAGGAAAATAGGGATTAAATGACTTGCCCAGGGTCATACAGTTAGTGTCTGAAGCCAGATTTGAATTCAGATATTTCCAACTCCAGGCCAGAATAATAATAATAATAATAATAATAAGTTTTGTTGTACAATAAAAATATTTAAACCTGAATTATTTAAACAAGTTATTGAAAATAGGACATGAACAATAGATAACAGAAAATGACCTTGACAATGACTATAATGCCATAATCCATAAGGTAAGCCAATGTAAATTTAATTGCCGTCACGAGGAAAACAAAAGAAACAGAAAGTGCCTTAGTCACCAAACATCTGACTTACTTGGCAAATGAAGAGAAAGAACCACCAAGATTTTGTAATCTGTAAAATCTTTTGAAGATAGACAATTATGAATAGAAATATTTCATGAGACATAGAGAAACAGTGGAGAGTAAAACAGTTTTAAGAGAGCATGGCAAGATATCCAACTAAGCAAACTCATCCCAAAGAAATTCAAGGATGGAAATGGAAGGAGGGATAAAAGCAGAAGAGAAATGGAACTGATTTGCAAAAAAAAACATTTCAACAAGCTGTTTTCTTCATCAAGGACCACCACAGCTGGATCATAATGTCACATTTCCTGAATTGCTTAGAGAGGAGGCAAAAACGACACTGAATAGAATAAAGATGGAAAAAAAAAAATATTTGGATTGGACCAAGCACAATAGAGTAGATCCCCACTGTTGGTGATATGATTGTGTAGGCACCAAGGGACCAATATATAAGGTATTTAAAGGAAGAGAAGATGTCAGAGATGTGAAAAAACAACAACTTCGATTTCATTAAAACTGTCCAAAAGTGACCAAGTAGCATCAATAACTTCTGAACTATGTGCCTGTTCTCCCTTCTATACAAAATCATCATGAGAGTCATTTATACATGGACTGAAGGTATTCTCAGATGAAAGCATTAGTAGGGAGCAAGGTTTTCACAAGCAGCCTTAACCAATGAACCATATCTCCATTATCTCACAATTAACTAAATTATGTAAAGGATATAAAATCCCTTTGTGTTTGATGCTTATGAAAAAGCATTTGATTCCCCTTATATGTATGTATATACATATATATATATACACAAAAGTATATAAAATATATATTTTATAACAAGGTGTCTCCCATTTATACATCATTCAGGATTCCTTGGAACACGTAACAGGAACAACCCTGTTCAATGATCCTCTGATGATAAACATAATAACAAATAAAGGTCTTTCTTACCTTTGGTGAGCACACTCCTCCCTATTTTATTATTTTTGATGGCAGCAATTCAGCTCACAGTCCAGGTTTAAAAGGGATTCCCTATGGATTCAATTTAATTCAATAAAAATTTATTAAGTGTGTCATCTAGGTGGTACAGTGTCTAGATTCCCAGACCCAAAGTCAGGAAGACTCCTGTTCCTGAGTTCAAATATGGCCTTAAACACTTATAAGCTGTGTGACCTTGGGCAAGTCACATAACCTTGTCTGCCTTAGTTTCCTCATCTGTAAAATGACAAACCACTTCAGTATCTTTGCCAAGAAAACCCCTAAATAGGGTCACAAAGAGTTGGACACAACTGAAATGACTGAACAATAAGTGCCTACTATGTGGTGCCTGGCACTGTGCTAAGCCCTGGAATGGTGGGATGGAGATGTTCCTACTTGTAGATGACTTTGTACCGATTGCGTCAAATCCTAAGACATAGCAGAATCTCCTAGAGGAGATCTATTATCACTCCAGAGACTTTGGCTTTCATCCATAGAGGAAAGACCAAGTAGATGAAAAATATCTATTGCCTTGATTCCAACATGCATTTGGACGGATCCCCTGTTTCTGTTGTTCATCCTTTGTTTCCAAAGAGGACCAATGACATCACAATGCTGGGGCAAAATTGTGGGTGATGAGTGATGTCTTGACTTGCTTATGAATTGGATTCGAGAAGAGTTGTGTAAAGTCATTAGCCTCACTCTCCCTTCCAGAATCATTAAAGTCCACTGGCAAGACAAAAGTCAAGACAAGCAGCAATGTCCTGGGATGCAGTGGATGACCTTGATGTCTTCAACGTCTGACCATGCTCTCAGCACTCCATAGCACCTGTTTCAGCTGCCTTCATGGCTTCATGGAACAAATTGTTCTCATCTGCCCATTTTACAAGGGAAGTCTTCACATGCTTGGGGTAGATACATCATCAACAGGTTTGAGGTCTCGGTTACCCTCAGCCTAGTTTTAGCCTGTCTGCCAAGATAGTTTTACCAGGGTGTAGCCACTGGGGATGCTACAGCTACTTGGAGCCAGAGATGAGAGTTGAGTGCCAGGTAGACACCAAAGGTGGATGAGTGGGCTTGAAAAGAGCTCTACAAGCCCTCACACCAGAGACACTAGTCCTCTCTGAATACCACATCTGTCCTGGATGCCCTGTAGGGATTGTCCCATGGTATGCATATTTGGGACAGACAGTACAAGTGGACAATGAGCTGGGCCCTGAGTTGAAAAAGGATTGGATTGCTTTTGGAAAACTGCAAAGCCAATTCCATGAAAGCAAAGGCCCATCTTCTCAACATTACATGGTGGTGAGATGTGCAAGGCCACTACCTTCAAGAATTAAAGACAAGCATCACACAGAGGCCAATGGGGACCTGGATGGTGAATGTGAATAGGCTGCAACACATAACCAACAAAGAACTAAATAATAATAACAATAACAATGATACTTACACATAGCACTTTAATGTTTGAAAATGTTTAAAATAGTATTTTAAATACAATTTTCTTTTATCCTTGTGGCCCTGGATATTGGATATTATATACATTTTACAGATCAGGAAACTGAGACTGAGGGAGGCTGGGTTTCGTCATCTCCGACCATTGAATTCTGACCTATTCTTTAAAGCACAAGTCAGATACCACTTCTTCCATGACCCCTTTCATGACCACCCTTTACCCCCTTCAGGCTTCATGTGGTACTTTTTTGGTAATTATTAATCTTGAAATAGATTTTTAAATGTACTTCATGTAAGAGTGTATATTGTAGGTCAGAGGATCATAGATTTCAATCTCTGTATTACTGTCCCTTTACTGGACTCCAGGCCCATGAGGGCAGAACTTTGTCTTATCTAAACTGTATTATCTCCTGCAGAGCCTCTGATGGAGCTCTTTACATTTCAGTCATTTAGTAATTGTTATGCCTATACTCTACACATTTGTTCCATATGTCTTTATTGTCAAAGAGGCATTGTGTCATAGCAAATAGAAGGCCTTCCCTAGAGTTGGGAAGACTTAGTTTCAGGTCCTGCCTCGGACACACCTTGTCTAGGCTACTACAGGCAAATTTCTTAATCTCAATAATCCAAGTAATTTTCTCAGCCTCTCGGTTATAGACGAGTTCCCAATCTATATTGATAGAAGATGTTTTCACATCAGAGTTTTCCCGTACAGATGAAACCACAGGTATTTATTGACATTTTTAAATGGTCAAAAAGGTGGTGAGAATTGTTAGTATTTAGAAAAATTTTTAATTATGAGCTTGTGTGTTATAAATCATAATTCAGTTTGGAGTCTGGTTTTAGAGAACCAGCTTGGGTACTGACCCTATATTTGCTATAAATTCTAGAGTTTGTGTGTGTCTGGAAACACTTTATTTTTCTAAGTGCTCTGGGTAATGATGTCGCTGTTGGCTGCCTGCAAAAAGGATTCCAAGACTACAGAGAATTTGTCTACAGGGAAAGGGAAGAGGATATGGGAGTGTTTTTGCAGAGAATTCCATCTATGCAGACAGCTGATCTGGATGGTTTAGGTCAGGTCAGTCCCCCAAGAAGCATCCCTTCTAATAACAGTTATTTCCCCCCTGGAGTCATCTGCCTGGTTTCCTTAAGTTGGCGCTGTAGTTTGTATCAGCTGGAAAATGTTCTGAATTTATACTCATAACCCCGAACAATCTTAGACCTATTCTTCTTTTTCATTTGATTCAGCATTAGGGAAATGGGACTGACTTCTAAAGGAAGCTGAGAAACTTCTAAATGTGGCTTGATTTCTGTGTTACTTTATTATGTGAAGGCAGCTGCTTGTGTACTGAATCAGCATGCTTTCTGACTCATCCCTCTGTACTCAACTAATATAGTCCTTTTTTTTGGTGGCTAGTCCATATTGAGTTATTTTTTTAAAGTTATGTGGCTATGCTTTTGTAATTTCTGCTCTGTGGAAATGACTTCCCAGGCTTGGTTGGGTGTATGGCTGGGTCTATGTGTTCAAATGTAATATTCAATCAGTGTATTCTTTTCATCAAATACATTTTCTGATGTATACATAAGGAAGAAGCTAATAGGAAACCTCCCCTTATGGGCAGCCAGGTGGAATAACGGTTGGAGTGCTAGGTCTGGAGTCAGGAAAACTCATCTTCCTGAGTTCGAATTTGGCTTTAAACACTTAATAGCTATGTGACCCTGGACATGTCTCTTAACCCTATTTGCCTCAGTTTCCTCATCTGTAAAGTGAAGAAGGAAATAACTCTAGTATCTTTGTCAAGAATGAGCCCAAACAGAGTTGTTAAGAATCAGACATGACTGAAATGACCTAACAACAACCACAACAAAAGGTCTCATGCATTTGCCTAAATCACAGTGCCACAGCTGGAAGAAACCCTGATAATTGCTTTTACTTTTACTTTATAGGCATTTTCTGCTATTAGGAAGATAATAAGAGTCAAGACCTTTAGTTTCAGAAAATATAACTCGAGCCCTTGACCTAATTTAATACAAATTATTTCTGAACTAGTACAAGATAAATGTCATCTGCAGACTTTGCCAAAGATTATTGGTGCACATCCCTAAGACAAAGAAGACAGAGGATTTCTGCCCCTTTTCTACCCTTTTGCTCTTTTTGGAAGAACATCAACAAGGATGACAGAGGCTCATTTTTAGCAAAAAAAAGAGTATTTGTTTTTGAGTCCAGCTTAAGTAAATGATGCAAGTTTGGGTCAGTGATTGTTTGGCCAAACTATCTTGCCATTATCCATGAGTTTTTTGCTTTTGAAGGAAGAAATTTTTATGATATATTTAATAATTTAATAAACAAAAGAAATAAAATAAGGAGAGAGGAGGGGTCAAATAAACTGTAGCACCTCCTCATTTGTTGACTACCCCCCCATTAAAATCAACTACAAGTTTGAGGCAATCTCTGGGTTAGTATACTTATAAAGCCAGAGTTCATAAATATCCAGTTGATGTCTTTATTTTTGCCAGCTACCTAGAAGACACATTAGCTTAAAATGCAAAAATCAAACTGCCTCTCAAATATGGTGACAAGAAAAAAAAATCTTCCAATGCATAAAAGTGGTATATTCTCTCACAGGTTACCATACCACCACATAGATTAAGGATGCACATTAGGAGAATATGTGTGACCTGGGTACATACACAGTAGACACACATATTGGGAATATATATGGCCAGACCATTTGTCAAGATCCTCTGTAGCTAGGGTACACATGGAAGACTCATGTACTTGAGGACAAATGTGGCCTGGGCCCATAGAACTGAGGATGACCTCTAGCAATATCATCATGCTCTTCTCTTCTGAGTGTTAGATCTTTGTTCACTAAGTGTCAACTCTTCTAGGTATTGTGTTGTTTCTTCTATGCACTATATCACTTCTCTGTTTCATTGGGTTGCCATTGTTTTTCTTTATTAGACTTAAGGGTTATGAAGCTGTTTTCTGCTACTATCTATTGTGTTTCAGTTTATCAAGGTCCCTATGCTGCTTTCTGTTAATAGGTTGTAATGCCTAGGAAGCCTCTCCCTGATAAAGATAAGCTAACAGGTTTTGTTTTGTTTTGTTTTTAGCACTTAAGCTGTATATGCCATTAACCTACAATCAAGCAGCAGTCAACAAAAGCTAGAATTCTTGTGCTCAAGATTCTGTGAGCCAGGATGACACAGTAGGTAAAACACTGGAAACTTTAAAGTGGTATATAAATGTTAGCTGTTGTTGTTACTACAACACTATAGAAATGTCAATTATTAGAGACATGAAAATTGTGAATTTTAAAAAATGAGAGAAAGCCACAGTTAGATGTAGGAGTGGTGCCTACAATTAGTGAACTGATAGCTATAAGAATCTGATGAAACTTCTAGGTCATTCAGCTATTGTATTGCATGTTTGTTGACTAATTATGAAAAATGAAAATAGCTACAGCAAAGATTAACTTATATAAAGGGCTAAGTTTTTATGTTTCCTAACCACACCTTAGAGATGAGGCTCCCTCTTTCCAATGAATTCTCTGTCCTTTAAACCTAAGCATTTAGGATATTTACTTGGACATTCTGTTTCCCACTCTGTGTGAAATGTAAGGGAAGAGCCTGCTATGTGCTTATATAGGCAACCATCAATTTATGACTGAGCTATTGTTAGCAATTCATTTTTAGGTTAGTTATTTTGAAAACAGAATTTACTTTTTCATAAAAATAGTGTTATAGAATAGTGGATAGAGTCTTGTTAGGAAAACCTGATTTCAAATCCTGCCTCAAATGCTTATTAACTCTATGAGCCTGGGCAAGTCACTAAGTAATTTTCTGCATTTTTCCTTCTTTGTAATATGGGAATAAAATTGTAGCACCTACTTTGGTGGGGTTGTGTGTGTATATGTGTGTGTGTGTATGTGTGTGTGTGTGTGTGAGAGAGAGAGAGAGAGAGAGATTTAAAAGACTTAAAACACACTTATAAAGCAATCTTCAAGCCTTCTGCTCTATAATATTAGAATATAAATGCATGTTTAACTCACAGCTCTGCCACTTGCTACCTATATGACCTCTAGCAAATCACTTAATCTCTCTGGATCTGTTAGCTTGTCTATAAAATGAAAGGGTTGGATTTGATGGCCTTTAAGGTAGATGAGTGCTTCCCAACTGCCAGTCTCTATGACTTTCATTGTCTGAATTGTGGTCCATGGTCCTAGACAATAATCTGACTGTCAATTAGAAAATACTTTGTAGATAAGTAGTATTTATCTAAAGTCATCAGTAAGCATTATCTATGATAAGGATAAGCTAGAAGCCTTCAATAAGATCAGAGTTGAATCAAGGATGCTCATTATCAGCACAATTATTCAATATTATCCTATAAATGTTGCCCATGGCAATGACAAGAAAAAGAAATTAAAGGAATTGGAAAAGGCAATAAAGAAACAAAAATAATACTCTTTGCCAATTTTTTGATAGTATACTTGGAGAATCCCAGAGAATCAAATTAAAAAAACTAGTTTAAATAATTAACAACTTAAGCAAAATTATAGAATACAAAGCCATTAATATTTCCATATATTACCAACAAAGTCCAGCAGCAAGAGATAGAAAGAGAAATTCCATCAAAAAGAACTGTAAACAACATAAAATACTTGGGAATCTACCTGCCAAGACAAACCCAGGAATTATATGAACACAGTTACAAAACAATTTTCACAGTAATAAAGTCAGATCTGGACAATTAGAAAAATATTAATTGCTCATAAGCAGGCTGAGACAATATAATCAAAATAACAATTTAACCCAAATTAACTTATTTGTTCAATGCCATACCAATCAAACTAGCAAAAAAATTATTTTGTAGAGCTAGAAAAAATAATAACAAAATTCATCTGGAAGAAAAAAAAGGTTAAAATTATCAAAGGAGTTAATGAAAATAAAAGGTAAGGAAGTGGCCTAGCCATACCAATCTCAAACTATTATAGAGCAGTAATCATCAAAATATTTGGTACTGGTTATGAGATGGAACAGTGGATCAATGGAATACATTAGGCACATAATACACAGTAGTAAAGGACCATAGTACTTTAGTGTTTGATAAACACAAAGATCCCAGTTTTGGCACAGAACTCACTATCTGACAAAAATTGCTGGGAAAACTGCAAAGCATTTTGGCAGAAACTAGGTATAGTTTCTAACGCCACATACCAAGAAAAGGTAAAAAAAAAAAAGGTACATGCTTTATACATAAAGGGTGATAACATAAGTAAATTAGGGGAACTTGGGATAGTTTACATGTTTACATGTCTGATCTATGGATAAGTGAAGAATTTGCAATCAAATAGGGGATAGAGAAAATTTGGGGAGTAAAATAAATAATTGTGATAACTTTAAATTAAAAGATTTTTTTTGCACAAACAAAATCAATGCAGTCAAGATAAAAAGGAAAGCAGAAAACTGGGGGAAATTTTTATAGAAAATTTTTCTAATAAAGGCCTCATTTCTCAAACATATAGATAACTGAGTCAAATTTTGAGAATATGAGTCATTCTCCAATTGATAAATGTTCAAAGGACATGAACAAGTAGTTTTCAGATGAAGAAATCAAACCTATCTGTAGTTACAAGAAAAATGCTCCAAATCATCATTGATCAGAAAAATGCAAGTTAAAATAACTTTGAGCTACCACCTTACACCTATCAGATTGGCTAATATGACAGAAAAGGAAAATGACAAATGTTGGAGGGATGTGGGAAAATCAGGACACTAATGCACTGTTGGTAGAATTGTAAACTGATCCAACTATTCTGGAGAGCATTTTGGAACTCTGCTTAAAGAGTTGATGGATATGATTTGATACAGCAATACCACTATTAGTTCTATATCCCAAAGAATTTTTTTTTAAAAAAAAGGGAAAACATCTATATGTACAAAAATATTTATAGCAGTTCTTTTTGTGAGGGCAAAGAATTCAAAAGTGAGGGAATACCCATTAATTGGGGAACAACTGAAGAAGTTGCTGGATATGATTGTGATGGAATACTATTGTGCTATAAGAAATGATGAGTGGAATGCTTTCAGAAAAACCTGGGAAAACTCACATGAATTGATGAAAAGTAGAGTGAGAAGAACCAGGAGAACACTGTTACATAGTAACAACAGTATTGTGTGATGATCAGCTATGAACAATTTAGCTATTCTCAACAATAAAAAGATCCAAGGCAATTCCAAAGGACTAAGGATGAAAAATGTTATCCACATGCAGAGGAAGAGCTAATGGAGTCTGAATGCAGATTGAAGCATACTATTTTTACTTATTTTTTCATGTTTTTTTTTTTTGCTCTTTGTTTTCTTTCACATGACTAATATGGAAATATGCTGCATGGCTGTATATGTATAACCTATATCAAATTCCTTGCTGTCTTATGTAGGGAAGGAGAGAATTTGAACTCAAAATTTTACAAAATGAATGTTAAAAATTGTCTTTTACATGTAATTGAAAAAAATAAGATATTATGAAGTAAAAAAAAGAAAGAAAACACATTGTAACTGTTGATTAATCCCTGATTATGAACCTATGATTCTAAAATCTTTTTCAGGGATTTTGCCTTCCTAAATATATAGGATCTCTATGGAAAGGCTAGAGTTTTAAGTCAAACCTTCATCCCAAGATCTTTTTAAATTTGTATACAAATCAATATAGGAATTAGAAAAAAAAATCCAAACCAAATCAACCCAATAAACCTAAAAAACAAAACTTAGTGAAGGAGGAAAAGCCATCACCTTTTCATTTTCCATTCTACATATCAGCTTTTATTAAGACATATTGACTGGCCACAAAAACTTGCTGGGCTTCTTACAACTGTATCATATGAATTTCAATATTTAGGACCTATCATTTCATTGGTGTAGATAGTCCTTTCACCAATTGAAATTATAGCTCCTCTATACCTTAGTAGATGGCCTTCATGACTTGCTATGGTCAAAATTAATTAGGCTGGTCAACAAAATACAAACATAGTTTATGGCTCTGTCTATACTTAAAGTTATGACCTGGTAGAGTTGGTATTCCAATAACATAGCCTTTGAGAACTCAGGTTCCCCTCCTCCCCCATATGCTATTGTGGGGCATCAGAGTAACACTTGAGTGGAAAATAATCAGAGATATTTATATTTAAGAAGTTTAACAAAATAATAACTATTACTTCTATGCAACCCCTTCCCATCTCTCTTCTCTTCTGTGCACATATAACATTTTGTTTCTATGAGCTTTTCACTGTGTTTTCAAATTCACCCACACATTTCCAATAATAGAAGTGGAGAATGAGGACACTTGTGAACCCTGGCTTTTCTTTTTGTGGGAAACCGTGGCTGAAAATTGTTACTGAAAGAAAAGTCCATTAGCTCTGCATTATGATCAGCTTCCAAATCCATAGGAAATCAGACCCTAACTCCAAGCTGTAGTGGAAAGAACTTATTTCAGTTTCAAACAGAATGGCACTAGGAAAAATCATATTCTGTGTATTTGACAAGCCAGTATCAAGCTTTTATTGTAGATAGTGTAAAGAAGTGGTCAGGAAGTAAGGTATGGGAAGATCTATATGAAAGTAATAGAAGACTCAATTTCTCCATTAAATGAGCATCTATATGGACTCAGGGACAAATCATGTACATTTGAAACGAAGTATATGTCACCAAATGAACAAGTCTAGAGACCATATTGTCAACATAAGTCACAGAGGGAGTATAAAGTTGTGATCAAAATGGTGTGTGTGTGTGTGTGTGTGTGTGTGTGTGTGTGTGTGTGTGTGTGTGTGTGTGTGTGTGTGTAGAGGGTTCAAAGCCTTGGAGAGATCACTATTCCTGAACATCTGGAATAGACCACACTGAATAATGTCTTTATGCTTCCATGGACTATTTTTATAACTTCGAGAGCTTATTACTTAAGGTGGAGAAACGCTTTTCATTTCTACCAAATGTAGACCACTGAAATAGTTACTGCAGTACTAAATTAAGTCCTTAGAATTGACATTCTCCTCAATTACATTTCTTTGCTACACCTTCCTCCAACTCCCCTTCAAAAAAGAGGGCATAGTTAGTAAACCAAATGGAATTAGAGGTCTTTCTTACCTGTCAGCATTAATTGTTATTTGCCCAGGGCAGGTAAGCAAGGAAGTAGTTATTTTCAAGACTAATTTGTGTGTTAAAGGTAACTGATACTATAATTAGCTATATAAACCATGCTTGTGGGGAATATCACTGGACCGAACTCAACCAATTTACTGAGCTGTGTCCATTTAAAGAAAAAGGGTCTCTCTCTCTCTCTCTCTCTCTCTCTCTCTCTCTCTCTCTCTCTCTCTCTCTCTCTCTCTCTCTGTCTCTCTGTCTCTCTCTCCCCCTCCCCTCCCCCCTCCCTCTTCCTCTCCTACTCCTCCACCCTTACGAAATAGTAGGGGGAGAAGGAACAGTTTCAAGTAGGTTACTAGTCATAAAGAGACCCATCTGGTCTGGAGATGAGAACCACAACAGGATTCATTTATGTAGTGTGGATAGCAGAGCTTTTAACAGCTGTATCCATGGTTGGAATGCCTCCCTTCAGCTGAAATGGGAGCATTTTCAACATACCAGCTCATCTTGGACTGAAAGAACACTGTTGTCCCCTCTCCCCCAGGAGGAAGAGAGCAGAAAGTGTTGGGTGACCACACAGGCTACTGGAAAGTTGCCTGGTTGCCCCATGGGATAGCTTGAGTAGGGCTGGATGTAATTAGAATTACATCTTTGGGTGGTTCCTCCAATCTTCAAATTCAAGCTGGATATTGTTAGTGTCAGTGAGACATAGGAGGTACTGTGGAAATGCTGAACTTAAGGAGTTAAGAGACCAGGATGTAAATCCTGGCTCCCGAATTTACTCACTGTCAGACCAGAGGGCAAATTCTATTAGCACTCTGAACCTCAGTTTCCTTTTCTGTATAATGGAGATACTGACCTTTCTATTAGCCAACTCACAGAGTTATTGTAAGCACAGTGCTTTCATAAGCTTCAAAGTACTTTATAAATCTAAGTTTTTCTTAAAAAGTCACAGAAATAAAGCTATTTCCCTACTAATTAGTTTGTGTTTTTACATAGTGTCTATTGTGCAGGGCTCCATAGAATAAATGTTTACTTAGCTTCCAGAGAAATCCAAATTAGTCTTTTCGGTTTTTCTTTTTTTTTAAAAAAAGGAAATGTACTGAACTTGTTTGTAGGATTATCTCCTTCTGTCTCAGCCTCAGCAAGCTCGAACAAGTGCTAATGGAAGGGTTGGAAGTTCCTAGGTTCTTCTCAAATTGAATCCCTTGACTAAGTTTTTTTTTCCCTTTTGTAAGTCATGATTATAAATGAAGTAAATTGTTCTTGTCTCCACAGAAACCTCTAGCCATTGAATTAGAAGAAAATTCCAAAAGATTAAGTAATTGTTCACTTTAAAAAGGGGGGGGGGAAATCCCTTTTTTCCTTAGGAGGGTTGGAAAGGGACTTAAATTAGTAAATGTCAGTTGAATCATTGAATGGAATGAATTATAGTTCAAGGCTAAGAACAACTGGTTCCACAGCTGCAAAATGAATGACCTTGGGCAAGTCACTTGGCTTTAGTTGCATTTCAATTTCCTTATCTGTCAAATAATAACTGAACAATATTACAGCAATTTACCTGAAAGGGTTATTATTGGGGAAAGACTTTGTAAATATTAGAGAGCTAGAAATGTGAATTATTGATACATGCTATGTAAAGTTTAGAGCTCCTGCCTGAGTGTATCAGGTTAACACTTAAAAGGAGAAAACAAATCAGAGGCAGGAAGTCAAATGGAAAAACACTGGACTTTGCCTAAATTTAGGGTTCTATGTACTAGGTAAAATAACAAAGACCATAGTAGAAATCTTTGGAGGTTCAGAAAAGTTGAAGGCAGATTTTGTTAGTTCAGGTTAGTTCATCCTGCTGGGCAGGATGTCAAAGATTCAGCTTAAATAGTAAAGGTTCCTGGGACTTTGCAAGCAGCTGAAGCCTAGGGGGAAGAGGAGCATTCATTCCTAAGCATGCTTTTTATCAGAAAGAGCTCTGCCTGGCTATCTCCTCACCAGCTGTCTTGTCCCTAACTTCTTAGACCAGAGACCATTACCTAGAGCAGAGGCATCAGAGCAGAAGGAATGCAGCCCACAACACTTATGGGTGCTGAACCAGATTAAAGTGTAATTGAGAAATGTTTGACAAAATAAATTAAAATATAACATAGATAATGTTCATTTGTGATTTTTTAAGTCAATATGCAGCCCGCAGGGATGTATTTCTTTTGAGTTTGACTGACCTAGAGGACTTAACCCTTGGCTCTAGATGTCTCTTCATCCTGCCTCCTTAATTGGTCAGTGCCTCACATGGCCCACAATACGTAGGCATCCTGACTACCTACACATAGTTTATTTTATTCCCCAGACATCTTGATGGCTATTCTGTCACTAGGTGTATATCCTCCCCTCTTTCTTTTCAGTTCTAGAAACATAACCAAATCAATATTGCCTTTGCTACCGGAAAGAAGGTGTCAGTCTATTTCTCTATGGCTACAATCACCATCCATGTAACTTTTCAAAGCAAAACAGCCTTCCCTGGACACTATACCCCATATGTCAGTTGTCTCCTTATTAGAAGGTAAGCTCATTGAGGGTAGGAATTGTCTCAGCTTTTTTATTCTCCAGTGCTTAGCACACTGTAAGTGTTTGATAAATGCATTGTCATTATTTCATTTATTCATTCAATGATCCCTCCAAAGATGAGGGTCTCTAGTTATCAGGAGGAAGCAATGAAAGGAAGAAGGAACAAGAATTTCTTAAGTGCCTACTCTGTGGTAGACACTGTGCTAAGTGCTTTACAAACATACATCTAGTTATCATCTAGTCACCTGTGTGTTGCCACTAGACTCCAATGACTCTGGAGGAGAGAGTGAGGCTGATGACTTTGCATTGCTCTGTCTCACTTAAATCCAAGTCACTTGCAAGTCAAGACATCACCATTGCAATGACATTGATCCTCTTTGAGAGCAAAGGACCACCATCACCACCACCAACAACAATAATCATCTCTTTTCATTCTCACAACAACCCTGCGAAGTAGGGGCTATTATTATCCCCATTTTACAGATGAGGAAACAGAGGTAGACAGGAGTTAAATGACTTGCCCAGGGTCACAGAGGTAGTAAATATTTGAAGCTGGATTTGAGTTTTCCTTACTTCAGACCCTAGGCTTTATCCACTCCTCTATCTAGCTGGTAAAGAGGCCTATTCATTGAATGGGCATTGTGTCACTCAAAGTGAGTAACTGGAAAGACCTTAGCTTAGAAGAGCCAAGGTTTCCTACTGCATCCTGGGCCCTCTAGTCTTGATCAATGTCTGACCACTGGACCCAGATAGCTCTGGAGGAGAAAGTGAGGCTGGTGACCTTGCACAGCCTCCCTCACTCAAATTAAAATCAATTGCAAACCATGCTATCATCACCTCCCTGATGTCATGGTCCTCTTCCAGAACTAAGGACAAACCATAACCACACACATAATAGGTGTAAGGGGATGCAAATTATCTTTATGAACTTAGGCAAATCACTTAAACTGAGACTTATTTTATCATTTATAAAAGGGGAGATTAAACTAGATGTCTTTTGATGTACTTTTCTGTTCTACAGCTATGATCCTATGATTCAGCCTCTTATCTTCCAGTAGATACTTATAGAATCAAGGCAATCATTGTACTGGAGGAACAATGAGGGACTTCTAGGATCCATGTAAAACTGAAGGAATAAATGTCTCCTGATACAAGTAGCATTGCTGGAGTTTTGAAGTCACTTTAGTGATCGAGATGGCTTATTTGCAGGAGGTAATAAAATCTGATTTCCTGGATGGAAGTGATATGGTAGATTAACCTTGGTCTCAGGTCTGATATTCCAGAGCCACCATGAAAGGAGTCAAGTCAGAGTAGAGGATCTAGAGATAGTAAGACTTGTTCACCATGACTAGTCTAGTAATCTTATCCCACTGAACACTAGTAGGGTTGTATAGGTGCTGTTGGTGCCTCTAACCGAAGCCCAAGACATTCTGGTACTTGGGATACTGTAATAAATAGGACTGGGGAGGCAGTGATGGGATGAATTAGGTTGAGAAATTCCTGCAGAGAGAGTTCATGTAGACCCATGGGGGCTAGGGAGGGTGAAAAGAGACTCTTTTCTTCTGAGATGAGAATAAGAAGATCCAAGTCTAGAATTTAGTTCCAGAACTCATAAATTAATTCAAAGGGAACAGAATGAATGGGATAGAAAAACCTTTAATCAAGGTCCAAACAGAATCCAAAATCTAGGGCATGTTTCCAAGCTGAAGTGGGTCACACCATCATTAAAGATCTATATAGCAATAAATTAACAATGATCTAAGCAGATGGCCAACTGATAACTTAGAGGACCCAATGGTAAGGTTGGTGAGTAGACACTTGATGGCTGGTATTCAGGAAGAAAAGAAACCATTAGGATAAAAGAGCCTAAGACGAAAGGTCCAGCAAATGGGGAAAAGGGAAAAAAAACCACAGGAACTAAAGAGCTAAAGATTTGAGATGGTTGAAAGGAACT
Source organism: Gymnobelideus leadbeateri (assembly GCA_011680675.1). Classification (NCBI taxonomy): domain Eukaryota; kingdom Metazoa; phylum Chordata; class Mammalia; order Diprotodontia; family Petauridae; genus Gymnobelideus; species Gymnobelideus leadbeateri. Next base: position 877,610 of record WOXC01004558.1, on the reverse strand, counting down.
GCTAAAGTAGCAAGATTAGAAGGGGGCCAGTAGTAAGAGAAACTTAGTAAGACTTGGCTTCTAATATATGGTTCTTTACGTCTTCTGCCAAATTTGTGATTGATCTTTCAGTCTGATAGTATGAGAGGATCCAGGTGCCAGAGTAAGAAGAATTTGAGGACAGACTCATTCTATTTCATTTCTTAAAATTTGATGTCCCATTTCCAATTATTGGTTTTATTTATTTATCCTATAGGCTGCTCTAGGCGATTGGAAGGACTTTTGCCTATGTTGCAGTCCTGTCACAGGACACAGGTATTAATTAATGGGACTAATAATAAGATCTAGATCACAGCCTTGAGTCTGTGGATCTTTCTCATACTTCTTTTCTATATCTCTTAAGTTTAATATCTTTGCAATCAGTTATTAAAGGGCAAAATTTAATTATAAGGTAAGGATATTTTAATACATTGCAGTCAGGCTGGTATAGGGGATAGAGAGATAAACTTTGAGTTAGGGAGACCTGGGTTCAGATGTGACCTTCCTGACATGTACTGACTGTGTCATCCTGAGTAAGTCACTTAATCTCTTAGTCCAGTTCTCTAAGACTATAAATTAAAGACCAATTATCTGTCTGCATAAGTAGAGGGAGTTCCCACGCTAGAAGTTCCCTATGCTATTGAAAGCATATTTCTGATATCCCCCTCCACTGCCCCCAGTCCTCCCTAAAAACTATGTTAACACTTCTTTGTTACTTACCATGAAGAACACCTCAAGTTATTCTTTAAAATTTTTTTGGATCTAAATTAGTCTTTCTTTTGAAGCAATCCAATTTCTTCTTGGTTTTCTATTTCTTTCTTTTATTTGACTCTTTAAGTTGCTCTTTATGGTAGGGACATGTGATGTCCCTCTATCTATTACTGATTATTAAAATTTTTTAAAAATTATTTTTAACATTCTTTTCTTTTAAAATTGAATTCCAAGTTTCCCAAATTCCCCCTCCCCCTTTCCTATCCACTAAGAAAGCAAGGAAAATTATATCAATTATACATGTGAAATCATGCAAAAATATTTCCAATATTTTTTTTTCTAACAAATGCTTTATTAACTTCTGGTTTACACCATTCATTTCCAACAGATTTTGAGTTACAATTTTTTCCCCATTTTCCCCCTACCCACCACCCCAGAATAGCAGTCCCACAAGATATGCCCTCATCCAATCTGCTCTCTCTAATATCTTCTCCCATATCCCCTTTGACTTTGCCATTAGGGCAAGGTGAATCTCTGTGCCCCAATGCCTGCACATCTTATATCCCAATTACATGCAAAATAGTATTAATAATAGTATTTATATATATTTGAAATATTTAATTTTAAAACTTCGAATTTCAGATCCATTCCCTTCCTCCCTTGTCACCTATTCCCTCTGGGAAGATAAGCAATTCAGTATGTGTTGTACATGTATAGCTATGCAAAACATTACCATAGTAGATATATTGTAAAAGACTGCTTATATTTCCCTCCCACCCATCTCACCTCCCACCTGGTCCATTCCCTACTTTGATCCTGTCCCTCTTTGATAGTGGGTACTTCCAACCTCCCCTCCCCCCAGAATGCCCTCCCCTCCATCATCCCCCCTCTCATCCCCCCTTCCCCTACTCTCCTGAGGGTGAGATATCCCATTTAGTATGTATGTGATTCTCTCCTTGAGCCAACTTCAATGAGAATATGGTTTTGCCTTTTTGTCTTCCTGTTCTTCCCCTCCCCTGCAACTACTTCCCCTTGCCTCTTCTACATGAGATAGTTTACCCTACCCTGTCTCTCCCCATCTCCTCTTGCCACTTTCCTCTCTCACCTCTTAACTTCACCCCTTAAGTATCATCCCTTCCCACCAAATTCAACCTGTGCCCTCTATCCATGTATACCTGTAAACATATATACACACATTCACATATGTATTCATATGCCCATATACCCTTCTTCAATTATTTTCATAATGAGGAAGGTTTCATCAGTCACAGTTATTGTTTTTCCCTATAGGAATGTAAATAGTTCAACTTTGATAAGTTCCTTTTGATTTCTTTTCCCTGATTACCTTCTCAAGCATCTCTTGCTTCCTGTGTCTGAATGTCAAATTTTCTATTCAACTCTGGTTTTTTCCTCAAGAATGCTTGAAAGTCCTCTATTCCACCAAATGACCATATTTTCCCCTAAAACAAAATACTCAGTTTTGCTGGGTAGGTGATTCTTGGTTTTAATCCCAGGTCTTTTGCCCTCTGGAATATCATATTCCATGCCCTTCGATCCCTCAGTGTAGAAGCTGCCAGGTCCTGTGCTATTCTGATTGTGTTTCCACAATATTGCGATTGTTTTTCCTGGCTGCTTGTGGTATTTTCTCCTTGATCTTGGAATTCTGGAGACTGGCTATAATATTCCTGGGAGTTTTCTTTTTGGGATCTTTTTCAGGAGGTGATCTGTGGATTCTTTCAACCTCTAGACCCCAGAACACCAACATAGACATGCCTAGGACAAACTGAGAGGTTAGTGCCCTATGGACTGTGGGACCAGTATTTGGGGAATGCGTCGGTTTCCTCCCCTGGGGGCTAGAAGCTGCTGAGGAGACACGCCATTTTGTTTTCAGAGGCAGCTCCAGCTCCTGGCCTGCGAACTGTAGAGAGGTCCAGCGATCAGTCTTGGGGGGTAATCGCACTTGCTTTAACCTCCCTGGATCTGGATTGTGATCTGGGTTGGAGGTCGTGGGTGGGTTCCCAGCTTGCCAGAAAAGGAAGTTGCCCCCTGACACATTCCGGACGAAAATTCCCCTATCTGGCTACAAAGCCATAGTGTGGCAACAAGCCCAAAAGTCAAGTAATTAAGTGGCAACATGCCAAGGCAAAGGAAACAAATTAAACAGAAAAATGCAACCCTAGACTCCTACTTTGGGGGCAAGGAGGGTCGAAGCATGGAGCAGGAAGAGGACTGTGAGGTCAGAAGTCCTACTCCAAAAGCCCCAGGGGAAAACATGAGCGGGTTGCAGGCCATAGAGGACCTTAAGAAGGACTTTAAAAATCAAATAAGAGAAGTAGAGGAAAAATTGGAAAGAGAAATGAGAAGGATGCAGGAAAAATATGAAATGAGGGTCAACAGCCTGACTGAGGAAAACAGCATCTTAAAAAATAGACTAACCCAAATGGCAAAGGAGGCCCAAAAGGGTAATGAGGAGAAGAATGCCTTAAAAAGTCGAATTTGCCAGATGGAAAAATAATCTCAAAAGCTCACTGAGGAGATTCATTCCTTCAGAGTTAGACTGGAGCAAATGGAAGCTAATGACTTTATGAGAAATCAAGATGCTGTTAAGGAGATCCAAACAAATGAAAGATTAGAAGGAAATGTGAAATATCTCATGGGAAAAACCACTGACCTGGAAAATAGATCCAGGAGAGACAATTTAAAAATTATTGGACTACCTGAAAGCCATGATCAAAGAAACAACCTAGAAATCACCCTTCAAGAAATTCTCAAGGAAAATTGCCCTGATGTTTTAGATCCAGAGGACAAAATAGAGGTTGAAAGAATCCACAGATCACCTCCTGAAAAAGATCCCAAAAAGAAAACTCCCAGGAACATTATAGCCAGGTTCCAGAATCCCCAGATCAAGGAGAAAATACTCCAAGCAGCCAGGAAGAAACAATTTCAATATTGTGGAAACACAATCAGAATAGCCCAGGACCTGGCAGCCTCTACACTGAGGGATCGAAGGGCATGGAATATGATATTCCAGAGGGCAAAAGAACTGGGAATGAACCCAAGGGTCACCTACCCAGCAAAACTGAGTATTTTGTTTCAGGGGAAAATATGGTCATTTGGTGGAATAGAGGACTTTCAAGCATTCTTGAGGAAAAAACCAGAATTGAATAGAAAATTTGACATCCAGACTCAAGAAGCAAGAGATCCCTGAGAAGGTAATCAGGGAAAAGAAATCAAAAGGAACCTATCAAAGTTGAACTGTTTACATTCCTATATGGAAAAACAATAACTGTGATTGAGGAAATCTTTCTCACTATGAAAATAATGGAAGAAGGGTGTATGGTCATGTGAATGTGTGTGTATATGGTTACAGTTATATATGGATAGAGGGCATAGGTTGAATTTGTTGGGAAGGGAGGATACTTAAGGTGTGAAGTTGTGAGGTGAGAGAGGAAAGTGGCAGGAGGAGATGGGGAGAGACAGGGTGGGGTAAACTATCTCATGTAGAGGAAGCAGGTGGAAGTGGTTGCAGGGGAGGGGAAAAATAGGAAGGCAAAAAGGTGAAACCACATTCTCATTGAATTTGGTTCAGGGAGAGAATGACATACATACTAGGTGGGACATCTCAACCTACGGCAGAATGGGGGAAGGGGGAGGAGAGGAGGGATGATGGAGGGGAAGGCATCCTTGGGGGGAGGGGAGGTTGGAGGTACCCACTATGGAAGAGGGACAGGATCAAGTCGGGAATGGACCAGGTGGGGAGTGGGAAGAGGGGGAGGGAATTATAAGCAGCCTTATACAATATATCTACTATGATAATGTTTTGCATAGCTAGACATGTACAACATATACTGAATTACTTATCTCCCCAGGGGGAATGGGTGACAAGGGAGGAAGGAAATGGATCTGAAATTCAAGGTCTTAAGATTAAATCTTTCGAATATATATAAATACTATCATTAATACTCTTTTGCTTGTAATTGGGAGATAAGATGTGCAGGTATTGGGACACAAAGATTCACCTTCCTCTAATGGAGAGGTCGAAGGGGGTGTGGGAGAGGATAGGGGAGAGAGCAGATTGGAGGAAGCGATGTCTTGCGGTACTGCTGTTCTGGGAGGGTGGGTAGGGGAAAAACAGGGAGGGAAAATGATTGTAACTCAAAATCTGGCGGAAATAAATGATGTAAAACAGAAGTTAATAAAGCATTTGTTTAAATAAAAAAAAGAATAAAAAACTAAAACTGAAAAAAAAATAATAATATTCTATCACAATAATATACCACAAACTTTGTTCAGTTTGTTCATAACATAACCTCAATTTTCTGTTACCACAAAATGATCTGCTAAAAATATTTTTATACATATAGGTCCTTGTCCTTTTCCTTTGATCTCTTTGTGATACAGACCTAGTAGTGGCATTGCTGGGTAAGAGTATGGACAGTTTTATAGCCCTTTGTGTATATTTCCAAATCATTCTCTAGAATGGTTGGAAGAGTTCACACAACTCCATCAACAATGCATTAGTGTACCTATTTTCCCCCATTCTTTCCAGTATTTGTCATTTCTGATAGTTACGGAATTGTGCCTTAGAGTTGTCTTAATTTACATTTTTTCTAATCAATTATAATTTAGAGCATTTTAAAATAAGACAATAGCTATCTTTGAAGAATGATTTCTTCTTTGAAAACTGCCTGTTTATGTCCTTTGACCATTTATCAATTGGGGAATGGCTCTTATTTTTATAAATTTAACTCTGTACTCTATATATTTGAAAAATGAGACCTTTTTCAGAAAACCTTGATATTATTATTTTTTGGATATTACTTCATTGTCTATGATACCTTTTAATAAAATATAATTTCCTCTATTACTCTTTCTGTAACTCTTCCAGGAATTCTCATTGGGCTTTGATCCAATTAGCATTTCTCTTTGAGGCTTTTCTTGTAGCTATTTTCTCATTGTCTTTTGAGTCTATGTCTTTTTCTTCTCTGCCATGATAGTAGTTTTTTATGCTCAGATTCTTTTTTTTGTTGTTTGCTCATTATTTCAGCCTATTTCTTGACTTTGAACCTTATGCTAACGTTGGGCTTTATTCATCTGGGGATGAGCAGGCACTGTCCCAAGCCTTCAGGCTTTTTCATGCTACTATTTTCAGAGCTAGTTCTAAGGGTCCACAATTTTTTGGTGCTTCCGAGGTAGACTGATCCAGGTAGAAGTGTGGTCATTGTTTTCCTGTTTTGCACTCTGGTTTTTACCCAGGATGGACCCCTGTTTCCCTGCAGACACAAGTATTAGTGTTCCTCTTGGCCCTGAAATTATGAGCAGGTCTCTTCCTCTGCCACAGTCACAAGTGCTAGTCTTCCTCTCCACCTTAAAACTGCAATCAGGGCTCCTGCTTCCTTTTGATGGACCAGAAGTGTTCTCTTCACCCTGGCACTGTGATGCAGAGCTGCTTATGGGCAATAGAGTTGCCAGTTAACACTAGCTGCACCCAGGGCCAGCAAAGAGTCCCCTGTAATCTTTTTCTGACCAATTGTTCAACCCCTTTGCTGTCTCTAGACTGAACGTTCCTGAAACTCCTATATCATGGTCACTTCCAAGTCTTACTGCTATGACTTATTTTGCAGCCATGCCCCTGACTGTCCCCCTCTTTAGTGTCACAGAGCTCTCTTGCTGATCTCCTAAGTTGTGTTTGGCTGGAAAAATGTCTTTTTCTGACCTTTTCTTTGGTCTGCAGCTCCAGAATTTGATTTGAGGAGTTTTAAAAAAGTTATTTGGAGGGAAATATTGGGAGAGTGCAGTTACTTTGCTATATCATACTCTCTGCCATCTTGGCTCTGCCTGTTCCTAATTCTTTTTCAGGAGTACTCTCTCTGGGTAAAAGGTAGAATTTAAGTCAGAAATTTACAAGATGGTTTCTTTAAAAAAATTATCCCAGTTTATAGTAAAACCAAGAATCAGTTAAATGGAACTAAGCTATCAGATACCTCTAGCATGTCAGGCAAATATGAAATTTTAATTTTAGATTAAATTTAAATTCCTTCATGCTGAGCTCCCTAGATGTGGAAAGAAGTAATGCGTGCTTAAAGAGATATTTTACAATGGAATTAGAGTTGAAAAACATTTAAATGACATAAAAGGTAGGCAGAGGTTGGTTTAGTTTAACCTGATGGGAAAGAGAATGAATTAGAATACTTTTCAAGAATCTTACTTTGATTCTATGAAAATGGATAGAAAAGTCTCTTCAAATAAAAGTTTAATGATAAGAAGAAAGTTAAAATAAAATACATTTCAGAAAAAAGTGACAGAATTTCCTCCCCTCTACCCCAAACTCTCTTGTCAGAAGTGTCAGGAAAAAAATTATCTCCATATGAGAAATTCTGAAAAATAGTACTGTGTACAATCTAATTCTCTTCACTGTCTCTTGGGAGATCAAGAATTGTTTTGAGAATCCAAACAAAAAATACTCAGAATCAGTTGCTGAGATAAGCTATTCCTACCTGACCTGCCTTTGCCTACAGACTAGTAAGAAATACTTTCTGTCCTTTTATTTATTTGTTTTCTGAGAAAATAAGGACAAAATAAAATTTTCTATCCTGAGAAGAATGTTTTCTGTTAGGTATTTTCCATATGTCTTTTCAATTCAATTCAGCCTACTATAAGTGAGGCATGTACTAGGTGCTATAGATACAAAGAAGGAAATGGTTCCTGCCTTCAAGGATCTTACCTTTTTCTATGGAGCAGGAGCATGTGTACCACATTATATATATACAGAAATATAAATACAAAATGTTATTATTTCAAGGGGCAAAAGACCTTAAGCACTAACAGGGGGAAGGGTTGAGAAAGGCCTTGTCTATGAATGGACACCCAAGTTATGGACCCAAGGTAGTTAGGGATTCTAAGAGATAGAAATGGGGGAGAAGGGAGTCTATCACAGACATGGATCATGGGTGCAGAGGTGAAGGAGAATGGAATACTGAACATAAGCAGTAGCAGGCAGCTTAGTTTGAATGAAAAGTGTGTGAAGGGAGTACTAGGACATGAGACTAGAAAGGCAAAGGGACTCTCACCCCTCTTATTCAATCTGGTACTAGAAACACTAACAGTAGCAATTAGAGAAGAAAAAGAAATCAAAGGAATCAAATTAGGCAAAGAAGTGGCCAAGCTATCACTCTTTGCAGATGATATGATGATATACTTAGAGAATCCTAGAGGATCAATTAAAAAACTACTTGAGACAATAAATAAATTTGGCAAAGTTGCAGGATATAAAATAAACCCACATAAATCCTCAGCATTCCTGTACATCTCTAATGAAACCCAACAGCAAGGGATAGAAAGAGAAATCCCATTTAAAGTCACTGTAGACATTATAAAATATTTGGGAATCTACTTGCCGAAACAAACCCAGAATCTATATGATCACAACTACAGAACACTTCTCACACAAATAAAATCAGATCTAAATAGTTGGAAAAATATCAATTGCTTGTGGCTGGGTCGAGCTAATACAATAAAAATGACAATTTTACCCAAACTAAACTATATATTTAGTGCCATACCAATCAATTTACCAAAAAACTACTTTTTAGAGTTAAACAAAATAATAACAAAATTTATTTGGAAAAACAAACGGTCTAGAATATCAAGGGAGTTAATGAAAAGAAATTCTAGGGAAGGTGGGCTAGCTATGCCAGATCTTAATCTATATTATACAGCAGCAGTCATCAAAACTGCTTGGTACTGGCAGAGGTGTAGAGTAGTGGATCGATGGAATAGATTGGGCACAGGAGAGCCAGCAGTTAATGAGTATAGTAATCTATTGTTTGATAAACCCAAAGACCCCAGTTTTGGGGATAAGAATGCACTATTTGACAAAAACTGCTGGGAAAACTGGAATACAGTATGGCAGAAACTGGGCATAGATCATTATCTAACACTATATAACAAAATCAAGTCTAAATGGGTGCATGATCTAGGTGTAAAGGATGATACTGTAACAATTTGGGAAAGCAAGGAATAGTTTACCTGACAGATTTGTGGAGAGGAGAAGACTTTAGGACCAAACAAGAATTAGAGAGCAGTATAAAATGCAAAATGGATAATTTTGATTACATTAAATTGAAAAGCTTCTGTACAAACAAAACCAATGTAACCAAGATCAAGAGGGAGGTGGGAAATTGGGAAAGAATTTTTACAACTTGTGTCTCTGATAAAGGACTCATTTCTAAAATTTATAGAGAATTGAGCCAAATCTGTATGAATACAAGTCATTCCCCAACTGATAAATGGTCAAAGGATATGAACAGGCAGTTTTCAGAGAAAGAAATTAAACATATCTATAAGCAGCTCTAAATCACTATTGATTAGAGAAATGCAAATCAAAACAACTCTGAGATACTACATCTCTCCAGTCAGATTGGCTAAGATGACAAAACAAGAAAGTGACAAATGCTGGAGAGGATGTGGACAAATTGGAACACTAATACATTGCTGGTGGAGTTGTGAACTTATCCAACTATTCTGGAGAGCAATCTGGAATTATGCCCAAAGGATTATAAATAATTTCATACCCTTTGACCCAACAATACCACTTCTAGGGTTATATCCCAAAGAGATCATAGGAGTGGGAAAAAGACCCATATGTACAAAAATATTTATAGCAGCCCTTTTTGTGGTTGCAAAGAATTGGAAACTAAAGGGGTGCCCATCAATTGGGGAATGGCTAAACAAGTTGTGGTATATGAATGTAATGGAATATTATTGTGTTATAAGAAACGAGGAGGTGACAGATTTCATCATTACCTGGAGAGACTTATACAAACTGATGCTGAGCGAGAAGAGTAGAATCAGAAGAAATTTGTATACAATCATACCATATCTGTGATGACCAGCTATGACAGACTGGACTCTTTTCAGCAATGCAGTGATATAAGTCAATCCTGAAAAGACTCAAGAAAGAGTGAAATGTGCCATCCAGAGATATAACTGGAAAGAACTGAGCCTGAATCCTGATGGAAGCAAACTAAATTATCTTTTTTTCATTGTTTGGTTTTATTTCTTCTTTACCATCTTTCATCCCACCTAGTACAATATGCCTTTGTAATTGGAATAATGTCTAATATGAATGTATTTGCAGATCCTATACTGGACTATATGCTGTTGTGGGCGGGGGGAGGGAAGTAAAGGAAATTTGAAAATCAAGGAACTATGGAATTGACCCTTGTTAACTGAAACTAAACTAATAAATTAATTAAAAAATAAATGAAAAAAACTACTATGATTTCAGTAAAAAAAAAAAAAGAAAGGCAAAGAGAAGGTAAATTGTGAGGGTCCATTAATGAAAGGCTGAGGATTTTATATTTTATACTAGAGGCATAGGGAGGCAAGTATAGATGGTTTTGTCTGTATCAACTGTAAAGAAATTTCTTCTTTCATAAGAAGGAAAATGTGATTTTTTTTCAAACATAGCAAAAGATTTCATTTTAATGTTAAAATGTTAATGTTCTATTCTTCTGCTAAAGACCTACTCCTTGAAATCTCTCCTTGTGATCTAAAGAGGACGATGGAGTCTTAAAGCCTATGTCAGTGGACCACAAGCTTTGGCACGTCCTACTAAGATGGCAAGGCTTCAGGCATGGGTCTGGTGATAGACTATCTTTTAGAGGACAAGTTATGAAAGGCTCATCAACAGAAGATTGGCCAGCAGGTAATGGATGATTTTGATTTTCATCTCATGCCTCATGTGGATGGGTGAGCATCTGAATTGGTGAAGACTGTACTGACGCTGATCAAGTCATGATTTTTGAAGAACAATATTATAGATATGAGCTAATGAGTTCTCTTACACATTCAAACTTATTTTCAGAACTAGGTTCTAGTTGATTGGTGTCAATTAAGTAGAGAAAAGAGAAGATTTTGTTTATAAATTCAGTACACAATTCCACTTCAATCCATTGCTCACCTGGGTGTTAACAACCTGGGTGCTACATATAATTGATGTATCTGACATGAATTCCAACATATAAAATCAAGCATGTTCAATAAGTTCAATGGAGAGGCCAGTTTCAAAAATGAGCTCAACTGGTCAAGGGAAAAGCTGTGTTTCATACTTGGAGACTAAAACTCAACATATTCAAACTAGAATTGTAGTGGTCAAATGGACAATACTTTTCTGGGAGTTCCTGAGAGAAGACTGATAAAGAGACCTTTTCCTTATGTCAGAGTAGGGTATGTGGACCCTGGTTCTGGCACTTATGGCAAAGAATTAGTTTTTGTAATTTTTCTTTTATAGCAGAAATAGATATTAGGTTATGATTCCAACGCTATTTTAAGGAGAATAATTGGTAAGACCTTGTTAGGTCTTAAAACTTCTGTTCTATTGCTGGGAATCAGTTGACGTTTTGTTTCTGTAATATTTATATTTTCTCTCAAACACACCACCTAACTTTTCTCTTACTCTCTAGGGCACCACTGTTATTCCAGTTACTCAGATTTGCAGCCTTGGTGTCATCCTCATCTGCTTTCATTCACTCTACACATCCAATCAAAAAGGACCCAAAAGTGTCCTTTCTGTCTATGTAATTTCTCTTGCATACTTTCCCTCCTCCCCACCTCCACAGTGCCACCATGGGACCTCATTACATTTCACCAAAACTTTGCAATATCCTCTTATTTGATCTCCCTATCCTAAGTATCTGCACACTGCAAGCCATCCTCTGCAGAGTGACCAGAGTTATTCTTCTAAAGTACAGGCATGACAATGTTATACCTCTACTTAATAAACTTCAGTGACCCCTTGTTACCTCTAGGATCAAATAAAAACTCTATTCACCACTTAAAACTCTTCCTCATAGCCCCATCCTCTTTCCCGTCTTCCTTGGCATTATTCTTTCTGTGGACTCTATGATCCCTGCATAATGCCCTACTTGCTGTTTTGTGCCCCCAATCCTCCATCTCTTGTCTCTTTACCTTTGTTCTGGTGGTGTCCTGTGTCTGAATGTGTTTCTTTCCCACCTCCATCTCTCAGAATTTCTGGCTTTTTTGAGATTCTGCTTGAGTACCACAAGAAGTCTTTTGTGATCCCCCCAGGTACTGGTTTACTCCCTCAGAAAAGTACCTGGCATTCTTTTTTAAAAATTCTCTCTCTCTCTCTCTCTCTCTCTCTCTCTCTCTCTCTCTCTCTCTCTCTCGCTTCACCCCTTAAATGTAAGCTCCTTGGAAGCAGGGTCAGTTTTACCTTTGCCTTTGTATCATCAGCATTTTAACACAGTACCTGGCACATAGTAGTCACTTAATAAATGTTTTTGACTGATTTTATTCTACTTTCATTCTAGGTAGCTACATGACACAGCAGATAGAGCATTGAACAGGGGAATCAAGAAGACCTAAGTTCCAATCCAGCCTTATGTACTTATTAGCTTTGTGACTCTGAGCAAGTCAACTTACCCTCTATTCTCATTAGTTTCCTCACCTGTAAAATGGGGGATAACAATAAACCCCACCTTCCAGGGTTGCTGTAAGGATAAAATGAGATGATATTTGCAAAGCACTTTGAAAAAGTACTACATCAATATTATCTATTATTATACTTTAGCTTTCAACAGCAAATTATTGGGTTTATTTGGACCCAGATGGCCCTCTTTCTCAGGATATTGGCCCCCTGGACTATCAAGTACCACAACAGCTGTCTCTGAATTCAGTCACCCTGTATAAGCATCGCACACGCTCACTTCTGGTGAAGTGTCAGCTTAGGTAATTATGATTATTTTTATAATAAAAAGGAGAGCTCACAGTCAACACTGTAGAAACACACTGACAAGAAACAATTTAACTAGGACAAGCGGACGAGGTTGTGACAAATCTGGAGCAAAGTAATTAAGACTTAGTGTCCTATCTTGACATTTGTCAAATGACTTTTGGGAGGATTTAAGGGTGTTCAACAACATTTCATGTCTCTGTTTCAAGCACACCTGCATAAGATGTAACTAAAACAAGACATGTTTTTCTTTTATTTTCCTTAAAGGATTCAGGATATTAGGCCTGAGTAGGAAAAGAGGTACAGTGTGAGCATCTATTAAAGGACATTTCTACTGCTTTTTAAAAAAAATTATATGTTTGGTTTTCATATCGCCTTCATTTCTAAATGATTCATTTCCTGCTCCCTTCCCCAGAGAGCCATCTCTTGTGACAAAGATTAAAAAGAGAAAAAGAAAAAGGAGTTTAACAGCCAACCTAAACCTCAGATGAGTCTGAAAGCATATCCCACCCCTACAGAGAAGGGAGGAAGACACATTTTCTCCTTCTTTTTTTTCCCTTTTGGAGGGCAATTGGGGTTCAGTAACTTGCCCAAGGTCACACGGCTAGGTTTTGTTTGTGTGTGCGTTAAGTGTCTGAGGCCGGATCCGAACTCAGGTCCTTCTGACTCCAGGGCCAGTGCTCTACTCACTGCGCCACCTAGCCGCCCCACCTTCCTTCTTTAGAGCCAAGCTTGATCATCATAATTACATACCTTTCAGTTTCTTGATTTGTGCCATTCTTTCCACTTACATTGTTGCAATTACTGTGTATATTGTTTTCCTGGTTCTGCTTACTTCAGTTTGCATCAGTTCATATGTCTTCCCATGCTTTTATGTATTCTTTAGCTAGGTGGTACAATGAATAGTGCACCAGGCCTGAAAATGAGGAGACTCATTTTCCTGAGTTCAAATCTGTCCTCAGACACTTACTAGCTGTGTGACCCTGGGTAAGTCACTTATCACTTACCACTGTTTGTCTCAGTTTCCTCATCTGTGAAATGAGTTGGAGAGGAAATGCCAAATCACTCCAGTATCTGTGCCAAGAATACTCCAAATGGAGTCACAAAGAGTGGGACACAACTGAAATTAATTCAACGATAACAGTACCATCACCGACATTAACAGTAACATTCTATCATATTGATGTACTCCAGTTTACTTAGCCATTCCCTAATCAATGGAATTCTACTTTGTTTCTAGACTTTGCTACTACAAAAAAAGTGATGCTATTAATATTTTGGTGTATGTGGGACCTTTCTATTTTTGATCTTCTTGGGGTATATGGCTAGCAATATGATCTCTAGATATAATTATATGGCCATTTTTATAGGGTTAAAGATTTATCTGGAAGGGACCTCAGAGTACATAGAATCCAACCCCCTATATTTTACATATGAGGAAACTGAGGCTGAGAGAGATTAAATGACTTAACCAGGGTCACAGAGTTAGTAAGTACCTGAGGCAAGATTTGAACTCAGGACTTCCTGACTCCAGGACGATAACTCTACCCACCTTTTACTTTCTTAGCATTATTCCAAATTATTTTCAAGAATGGTTGAACCAGTTCATAACTACACTAATGGATGGCTGTATGGGGTCTTCCATATGGTTGTTTATAGAATTATTAGAAATATTAGAAGTTTTTGAGGGCTGTTTATATGCCTATCTTTCAACTCCCTATTGAATATTCCTGTCTTTTAATATTTTCAATTTACTGGTTATAAAATGAAAAACAGAGGAATTTTGATTTGCATTTTTCTTATTATTTGGAACATTTTTTTTCATATGACTGCTTATAGCATGCAATTCTTTGGAGTCCTTTTTGTTCATATCCTTTAGCCACTATCTCTTTGGGAAGTCTTTTGGTCTTAGATATTTGTATGAGTTTCTATATCTTTGATATCAGAGCTTTATCATTCATACTTGACACAGCCTCCTCCCTCTCTCCCCCAAAACTGGCAGCTTCCTTTCTTATCCTACTTGCATTGATCTTGTTAATGCAAAACCTTTTCAGTTTCATGTAATTGCCATCATCTGTTCTATGTCTCCAGTATTCTTTTTGAGAGCCTCTAGTAATGGGAAGTTTCATTACCTCAGGAAGCAAATCATCATTTTTAGCTCATACTGAGCTAAAATCTGCCTCTGTGTGGTTTCTACCTATTGCTCAATGAGGATAAATTTAATCTCTTTTCTTTTAAATATTTGAAGGCAGTTATCATTCCTTCCATAAGTCTTCATTTCTCCAGGTTAACCATTCCAAGTGCCTTTAGACAAGACATGTGTTGTATGGTCTCCAGTCCCTGGTTGTGTTTCCAGTATGCTAATGTTGTTCTTAAAATGTGGTGCATAGACCTGGTTTGGCAAGGTCAGAGTTCAGGGTCACTGTTACTTCCTTCTGTCTTGACACTGAACTACCATCTTCATGCCTATGTTAGTGTTTTGAATTGCTATGTCACATTATTGATTCATTGACCTTGTAGTCCATTCAGATTTCTAGATCTTTTTCATACAATTGTCTAGCCACAGCTCTCCCAAATTGTACCTATGAATTTAATTAATTTTATCAATTAATAAACTAAGGTCTAGGGTCATAGCATCCTGAACATGCTTGATCTCATCTGATCTTGGAAGCAAAGCAGGATTGGGCCTGCTCTATAACTCAATTAGTTATATTCATTAATCAATCAATAAACATTTATTAAGCACCTACCATGTACCAGTCATTGTGCTAGGTTCTGGGGCTACAAAAGGAGGCAAAAGACAGTCCCTACCCTCAAGGAGCTTATAATCAAATGCAGAAGCAACTTTTAAATAAATATATACAAGGCAAGCTGTATACAAGATAAATAGGAAGTAATTAACAGGGGGAAGGCACTGGAATTAAGTGGGATTGGGAGAGGCTTTCTGTAGAAGGTGGGATTTTAATCAGAACCTAGAACCAGGTAGATCAATAGTTGGACTGGGGGAAGGGGAGTGTTCCAGGCAGGGGCCTGCCAGAACAAATGCCTGGAGCCCAGAGATGGAGTGCCTTGTTCGTAGAATAGCCAGGAGGGACCAGTACATGGTGTAGAGGAAGGTAGAAGAAGACTGGGATGATAGGAGGGGACTAGGTTGTGTAGGGCTTTGAATGCCAAGCAGATCATTTTGCATTGGATCCTGGATCTACTTTTTGTTTTTTTAAGCATTTGGGGTTAAGTAACTTGCTCAAGGTTACATGGCTAGTTATTTATGTGTGGGTGCTAAGTAACTGAGGCTGGAACCAATCCCAGGTCCTCCCAACTCCTGGCTCCACGGCTGGTGCCCTTACTCACTTAGCCACCCCAGCCTGGATCTACTTCTTCATACTGTCAGGTTGGTCTAAGTTTATTGGAGACAGAAACAAGGAGAGTAATATTTTGAACATTGTTTACTCCTTATAGACAAGGACTAGCATTTTTGTCTGTATCCCTAGCACTTGCCACAGGGCCTGGTACATACTAGATGCTTAATAAAACTCTTATTGACCTGAATTAATTCATTTTTCTCTTTCTCTCTTTGTGTATACATATATGTATAGGCATACACATCTCTTTATTCCAGATATCTTTCCAGATCCATTTTATCAGTGAGAACTTCCAGCATGGAAACTTTTTCTACAAAATAGAGATCAGCATATTTATTATAAGTTATAGTCAGTCCTAGACTATTGACTAAAGCACTGAGAAGTTAAATGACTTACCCATGGTCACACAGCTAGTATATGTCTAAAGCTGGCCTTGAACTAAAGTCTTCCTGACTCCAATGTCAGTTTACCAATCACTGCTGCATGCTACTTCATATATAAATGTATATCTTGATACATATACATATATATATATATGTATGTATATGAATATACATATATAAACAAAGAGAGAATGATAAAATGGATAAATTAAATTCAACAAATATTTATTAGATGTTTATTATGTGCCAGGTGTTAGAGATACAAAAGAGAAAAATGAGACAGATTTTGCCCTCAAGGAACAAGCAATGTCCAAAATATGGTTCACCTTCATCTGACCAATTACACTTCTCTGACCAATTATCCTAGGTCAACCTGCTAAGCCAAGGAAGTAGAAATTTTACCTAGCTGTTTATTTATCAGAGAATGATAATGACATAAATTACTACATGTCAATAGAATATATTAAATATATATTGATATTGATATTGATATGTACCACAGAGTTAAGAAAACCTTTAAGAAAAGGAGAAATTGGAATTTACCAAGCAAAAAAACCCAAAGGCTTAACCATATTTTTGGATTTGAAAAAAGGGAGAAACAAAAGGAAAACAAATATTAAGATATTTTATCATTCTGTCAGACTCAGAGTCTCTAATAAAAGCAGTTTAAGTTAAATAGGCCATCAGAAATAGATATGTTGACATAGGTGCGACTAATTTTCTGTTTTTAATAAGCTTTATTTTTGGTTTCTATTTGTGTATTTTTGGGCTAGTTGTGCAGGAAACTCTCAGTGAAGAAGCTTGCCTCACCAGTGCAAGTCACCAACTATCCTGCAGATTATATATGGTCTTAGAGAGTTGCCGAGGGCACCAAAAACCTAAGTCACTTGACTAGGATCACCTGGTCAATATATATGAAATGGGACTTGAACTCGGGTCATCCTTACTTTTTGACTCACCCTCTCTCCATTATCAACATATTAACAAGCAAAGCAGAGACATTGCCATGCTGACAGTGTTCCATATAGTCAAAACCATGATTTTTCCAGTAGCAATGAATGGCTGTGAGTCGGACTATAAGGAAGGCTGAGCCCGAAGACTCAATGCATTCAAGTTGTGGTGCTAGAGAAGACTTTTGAAAGTCCCTTGGACAGCAAGGAGGTCAAATCAGTCAATACTTAAATAAATTAATTCAGGCTATTCACTGGAAAGTCAAATACTGAAGCTGACACTTAAATACTTGGGCTATATAATAAGAAAAGAAAAGATCTTGATATTGGGAAAGATTGAAGGCAAAAGGAAAAAGGGGAAGGCAGAAGATGAGATGATAGATAGGTCATGGAAACAATGAACATGAGCTTGGACAGATTTCAAGAGATAGTGTAGGATAGAAGGGCCTGGCATGCTATGGTTCAGGGTCAGGAAGAGTCAGACAAGACTGAACAACTCTCCATTATGTCATTATTAAGTTGTTATAGTTTAGTTAACAGATGGTTATTAGATGGTGGATGCATTTTAACTGGGATATATCAGTCAGTACCTAGCTCTCCTTGGTAAGTTCAAGCTACCTGTCTCAGATGAATTTTATCTTCAGATACTTAAACTGGCAGCTATGTTTACTAAGCAATTGTCATTGATTTTTGGAAGGTTGTGGAGAATTGAAGAGATCTCAAGAAAGGCAACACCTTTCCTCATTTTGTCTCAATTTTCTGAAAGTGGAAAGATAATGGAGGCAAAAAACTATAGGCAACTGAACTCAACTTCATTTCCTGACAAAATTCTAGAAAGTCTTATAAGAGGGATATTTAGTGAACATTTAGAAAAGAAAGCAGAGTTAATGATGATTTTTTTCATCAAGAAAAGGTTTTGCCAGGCTAATCTCATTTCCCCTTTTCACAGGGTTATTAGATTTAGATCAGGGGAATGCTGCAAGCACAGTATGCCTAATTCCCAAAGTATTTGACTCAGTCTCTCCTGATAACCTTGTGGACTGTAGAATAGGAAAGTTAGGTAGATTAAGAGCTTGCTGAATGACTGAACCCAAAGCGTATTCACTAATGAACTGAGTCAACCTCAAAGGAGTTCTTTAGAAGGTTCTATCCCTTTGGGAGATTTATCTAATTCGCTTCCATTCGACATTTGTATTGATGTCTTGAACCAAGGCATAGATGATATGCTTATCTGATTGACAGCTGACTCAAAGCTGGGAAAAAAGTTAGCATGTTGGATGATGGAACCAAGATCCAAAAAAGTCTAAACAGACATGACTACAAATCTGAAATTAATAGATGATTTTGGCTAGGAATAAATATGAAGTTTTACAAATGGGTTTAAAAGTCAATTTCATTAGTGTGAAATGAGTAAAATCTGGCTTGGTAGAAGCTCCTTTGAAAAAGATCTGGCAATTTTCGTGGTTTTCAAGCTCAGTATGAGGGTGAATAGTTTCATATTGTCAGTACATATGAGATGGGACTTGAACTCAGGTCATACCATTCTCTAGCTTACCCTCTCTCCATTATGCCTTTATCTAATTGTTGTAGATTTTTTGATACGTTGTTATTAGATGTATAATTTGATCCTAGACCTTATTAAGAAAGGAATAGTGTCTAGAATGACAGTGTGGACAGTTCCACTGTACTCTGACCTTCGTCTCCTACATCTGGAGGTTAGTTCTGGGTGCTAGACATTAATTAACCAGAGACTCTCCGTAGGAAACCATCTGGGATGGTGAAGGGCTTCCAGATGGTGCCACATAAGGAACAGTTGAAAGAACTAAGGATGTTTAGCCTATAGAAGAGAAGACTTGGGAGGGACATGATAGAACACTTTTAATATACTTTTAGATACTTTTAAGTGTTTGAAGGGCTGCCATGTTTCAGCTCAATGTAAGGAGAGCTATCCAAAATTAGAATGGACTGACGTGGGGGGAAATAGGTGGTACTTCCCTTCTCATCAGAGGTCTCTAAGCAAAGACTGGATGACTTTTGTGGGGTCTGCTGAAGAGGATTCTTTTTTCAGTCTCAGATTGGTTCTAGATGGCTTCTAAGGTCTCTTCCTGCACTGACATCCTATGATTTTCTGATTCCAAAAACCACACAAATATATTAGAAATGCTGATCCAAGAGGCAAAGTGAATGAGGGGCACTGCAATCATTTTTATCAGAAATTGGCTAACTGTACACGATTTAAGAAAAAAAAAATCTAAACACAAACCACAAACAAAATATATTTTAAAGTGTAAGCAACAATACCCAAAGGTTCAGGGTCACAGCTTTCACCCAAATAGCCTTCTGAAATATGCCAGGAAAATATTTCCACATCAGTATAAATGGGCAGTGGTGTATGTAAATGAAAGCAGCTGTCTGAACCATCCTCCACTGTATGCAAGTGAGTACATGTTGACATCACCGTGGGCAGGGTTTGTGGTGTGATCTGTTCTGTGTGTATGTGTTGTTTTTATTTTTTGAAGAAAATTTGGCTCTTTGTGTAGACTCACTTCTTTGTCACTCCTGAGTACAAAGATCTTTGTCTCACCATTTCACAGGTGTGTCTAATGAAAGATAAAGGCCTGTGAGTGATGAACAAACCTGGTCCCTTAGACCCAGATGAGAGCTGGGAACTATTGGACCTATTTCTTTGTTCCCCTTAGAACTTCATTGTAATCCTAATTGATCTTGTAAGTAGAGAAACATCAATACATTTTTACTTCTCACCATATAGAGAGGCACTTAAAGAAAGACATGCCTGAAACCCAAGTGTTCAGGGGTGGGGGAGGAGGGTTGGGAAGCTCTTAGAGTTTCTCCTCCGTGGGAATCATGACAGTTTGAGAACAAATTACAAAGTGAGCCTATTTGTGGCGTTTCAGAGAAAGGCTTACATGGAGGTAAATGAAAGCTGACTTTAAACAAGAGAGAAGGTGTTCATTGACTACAAAGAGATATGATAAGATATAAAGAAAAACCACACACATATGGGTTAGATCAATCCAGTAGCATAAACTGAGAGGCCGATAAATGCTTTGATCTTTATAAGTCATCTCTTTCAGATGTTTTGTGAAGGGTCAATTAAAAAAAAAGCATTTATGTAGCAGAAAGAATGCAACATTTTGGAGCTCGACTAACTCAGTTTGAGTCCTGACTGCGACTTAAACTATGAGTAAATTTTTATAAGTTATTTATCTGCATAGATTTAGAGCTGGAAGAGACATTGAGTAAAGGCAAGTCAAGTCAAGAAACACTCATTCACCACTTTGTGTGTTCTAGGCAGTGAATTAGTGCTGGGGTGACCAGTCCAATTCTCTCATTTTACAGACGAGGAAAATGGGGGGCCTAGAAAGGAGAAATGACTTGCCTAAGATACTGTAGGTAATAAGTGACAGGGCCAGGATTCACTCTCAGGTCCTGGGTTCTCCCAGTCCAATGCTCTTCCCACTGAGTCCTGCTGTATGCTTATCTGTAATTCTGATGTTAGTCCTTTAAAAGA
This sequence comes from Gymnobelideus leadbeateri, assembly GCA_011680675.1. Taxonomy (NCBI): domain Eukaryota; kingdom Metazoa; phylum Chordata; class Mammalia; order Diprotodontia; family Petauridae; genus Gymnobelideus; species Gymnobelideus leadbeateri. Next base: position 856,896 of record WOXC01004558.1, on the reverse strand, counting down.
CTCATGATTTTATCAGCATAAGTCCTTCTGCTACTGTAGCTTTGATACAGATCACAATCCCACCATACTCAGGTTGTTCTGGTTGAAAAAATTCATCCCCTAGTGTGCAGCCTTCTTGGGATGGGAATCTCTTCTTCCCCAATAGTCTCTAGTCAGCCACTGGGCCAGTACCTGCCCCTGGCCCCTTCTGGCTTTGGTTCCACTGACACAGCCTTAAGCCACTTAAGTCACTTCCTAGCCATGATATCAGGAACATGGCATGTCCAAAATGAAAGGGACTTTGGAAGGTATCTGGTCTTGCCCTTTCACTCTGCAGATGAAGAAATCAAGGCTCAGGGAGGAGAAGTGTAGACTTACTACATAAGGTCACCATGCTGTTGTTGTCTGTCCTTTGTTCTTGGATTCAGACCAGTGACATCACATGGGTGATGATTTGTGAGTGGATTGGGTTTAAATGAGGCAGAGCTGCACAAGGTCATCAGCCTCACTCACTTCTCTGGAATCATTGAAGTCCAGTGGCAAGACAAAAGTCAAAACAATTAGTGATGGCCTGGGGTACAGTGGGTGACCTTGGTCTTTTTAAATTAATGTCTTTTCGAGATCTCCGTTTGTCTGAGACAATGCCCATTCAAAGACTAAGGGCTAATACAAGGCAGGGCTAGCGTGCAAATTCAGTCCTCCTGAGTCTAAGTCTAGTGTTCTTTTTGCTAAAGTAAATGTACCACACTTAGTTTTCAAATATTTAGTGAAGTTTTCTCATCTGTAAAATGGGGATAGTAAGGATTGCACTATTCACCTTACCTGATTAAGGAACCAAGTGAAATGATACAGTAAGTTGTAAAAATGCTTCATAACCAAAACGTGCTTCATAAACATAAAATTCTATATAAATTATATTATATCATGTTATATTATATTATAATAGTGACATGCTTAATAAATGTAAATTTACATTATGTTATTGACCTTGTATTTTATTACAATGTATATATTTTGAATATACTTATATATGGATATAATATTTCCCTTGATGAACTCCTTGAGATCTGGGAATACCTCAAGTCACCAAGCATTGATTAAACAATTACTGTGCCAGCTTCTATGGCAAGCACTGACGATACAAAGCGAGGCAAAACCAGATGAACTAGCTTTAGCTCAGTACATCCAGCACATATCGTCTCAACAAGGAGTGGCTTTCAGCTAAGCAAAGAGTTATTCAGATGGTTGAAATGCAGAAAGATCCAATGGAGCCTCCAAGATTCAAAATTAGTAAGAGTTTGCCTGTCCCTGCTTTCAAAGACCTCACTGTCTGAGAGGAGTGAAAACATGCTAACAACTATGTTCAAATAAGATATACACAAGAAAAATTGGAGACATGTCAGGGGAAGGCACTAGCTTTAAGGAAACTCAGGAAAGGACTCATAGAAAGTAGCTGATAGCTGAAGGAAACCAAGGAAGCCAGAAGGTGAAACTGAGTGGGGAGAATATTCTAGATATAGGGGACAGCCAATAAAAATACACAATTAGGAGGTGACACATATCTTGCTTTATTTTTTATCCCTAGTACTTGATAGAGTACCTGGCCCATAGTAGGTACTTAAAAACCATTGTTCATTGATGTATAATGTTGGAAAGATGTGTGCTTTTCCATGATGGACTCTGTTGAGATAGCACATTCATCTCCTGTAATGCCTTGTCATCACCCTGGCATGAATGTTTTTTTTTTTCTGTTTGGTGAATACAAAAATGAAATCCATGACCCTGGTTTTGTTAGCACTATATTATTGAGCTAAATGACTCTCACCATTAATGACAATAGGAAGAGAGCAGAACGAATTTCTACAGTCCCACAGGAAGGAAGGTGTGGTGTGGTAGACCAAGTGCTGCATCTGGAATCAAATTCCAGTTCTGGCTCTTCCATTTACTTGTCAAGTAACCTTTGATAAGTCTCTTGTTATTTCTGGACCTCAGCTGCGTCACCTATAAAATGAGGAGGATGGACTATTTTTGTTGTCATTTTTCAGTCATGTCCAACTCTTCATGATCCCATTTCAGATTTTCTTGGCAAAGATACTGAAGGGGTTTGACATTTCCTTCTCTAGCTCATTTTACAGATGAGGAAATTGAGGCAAACAGGGTTAAGTGACTTGCCCAGGATCACACAGCTAATAAGTGTCTGTGATAAAGTTGGACTATATTGTCCCCTAGATCTCTTTTCTTGTAGTTCTAAATCTATGATGCTTGGGTCAACATGTTCTATAACACATTTAAGTTCTTTGAAAATACCTTAAAGTATCATGTAAATGTTCTCTATCACCACCACCACCATCATCATCATTTAATTTGGTGTTATATATAGAACCTATCACTGAAAAAACTTCTGCTAGGGAAATGAGACAGAGTCATCAGAATTATCATCAGATGTGGTATTGCACCCATACATGGGTAACTCCTGATGCAGTGAGCAGAGACAGCTGAGTGTGCAGTGAGTGACTTTTAAAATTTCAGGTAGAATTTCTGGAAACTTTCCCCAGGAACATGATGTGATATTTACTTTCACTGTCAGGAAGATCTTATACCAAGCCTAAATATCCTGTATTCATTTCGTTTTATTCTGTTTTCCCTGCACGTGGAAAGTAGACAGCCTCTGTCCTACATATCTTCAATCTCATATTCTAGAAGGCAGTTTAATTTCCTTTCAGCCTTTTCTTTTTTTTTATCATATTTTGTTTTTGGAGACAGTGGATCTACAATACTCAACCAAATACCAAACTCATCATGAGAAGGTCAATTAAGACCATATTTTTTTTTTTAGTTTCCCTTCCCCATCCTTCTTTTTCCTTTCAAAACAAGCGGGACAGTGGAAACACAATGCTTTTCTTCTCAAACAGATGTTTAAAATATGACATTGTTCATTAATTCCAACCTTTTCAAAATTCAGTCTGCAGGATAGTCTATATTGATCCCTACTTACTATGCTATTCAGAAGTGGTTCTGGGTAGATGCTCCTGCCTGCCCCCAGAGTTGTTTTCAAACAACTTTCATCCCTTCATCATGTCATCCCATGAACTTGGAGTAATCCCAGTACTTTAATGGATGACAGTACTAAGAGCCAATACTATGGAATATTAAAAGAGACATAAGAGACCTTTAGAATTTTACATATGTATGACTTACATAAAATAAGAAATCAATGCCTCAGCATTATCTGTTAGATACAATTTCAAGCAAGAGCTAGTCTAAGGGTAAAGTGGATTTAGCCCTAATTAAATATGTAGCATTACATCTGGCTCCTGTGTTATTTAGGAAGATAGATCTAGAAGGATCCTCAGGGGACATCCAGTCCAAGCAAGTCTAGCCATCTTATAGTTCAGGAAACTGAGGCCTGGGGAGAATTGCCCAAGGTTACCCAGATGGAATGTAACCGAGGTTTCTAACTCCAGAGCGGATGTTCTTTTCACTGTGGGACCTTAGATATCATTTATTCCAGCCTCCTCATTGTACAGATGAGAAAGCTAAGGCTTTATAGATATAGATATAGAGCAGAAGAACAGTGTCATATAGGACACTAGAATCATGTGGCCATGAGACTTATCACGGACCATGCTCTCTGTGCAAGGTACTTACTCAGTCCCCTTGTTGGGAATCTTATTTTGAAATGGAACTCCGTTTTCTTTTTCACACAGAATCTCACTACCAACTAGATAAAGCCAGTTGTATAAGGTGTGGTTTCTGGAGATTTTGTGGCCTTACTTCTGTTATCTATCTTTCCATTGTGCATTGTTTCACAGTCATTTGGGGTTTGGTTACTTTTTCCCTCTCCACCTGGTAGGCATTTGCCTTTAGAGGATGCTATGAAGATAACCGGTTTTGCATTTTCTGTATTCTACGCCTTATTCACATCCCATGATCCCTTATCTTAGGCAGCAGCTTTCATCTCACAGCTGCAGTTATGGTGTTGCCAAGTGTATTTGTGGCAGTTGTGATGGAAAACAAAACAACTCATAGATTTAGAGATGGAAAGGGCCTTAGAGAAGAACTGGCCCAATTCCCTCCTCTTAAAGAAGAGGAAACTGGGGCGGCTAGGTGGCACAGTGAATAGAGCGTCGGCCCTGGAATCAGAAGGACCTGAGTTCGGAGCCGGCCTCTGACACCTAATCCGCACAAACAAAAACCTAGCCGTGTAACCTTGGGCAAGTTACTTAACCCCAATTGCCCTAAAGGGGCGGCTAGGTTGCGCAGTGAGTAAGAGCGCCGGCCTCGGAGTTTGGATGACCCGAGATCAGATCCGGCCTCAGAAAATGAGCACCCACGCATAAATCAAAATGACTAGCCCTGTAACCTTGAGCAAGTTACTTAACCCCAATTGCTTTAAAAAAAAAAAAAAAGAAGAAGAGGAAACTGAGGGTGAGTGGTTCAGGAGTTTGCTGAAGGCCACACAGGTAGGAATGAGATGAACCAGGATTTTATTGTGTTGTTTTTTTTTAAACTTCAAGCCCAATGCTGCCTCATAAATGTTGCCCCTTTGGTATCATTTTGATTGTGAGGATTTCAGAATATTTCTTTGATGTGAAAGAAACTCTCCTCATGATGCTTTGTATCATTTAACTAAGTGCTAATAATTCAGAGGATGTGGAATTCAGTGAATTGCAATTCATACTGCCACTAAGAACTAAAGAAATATAATTGTCCATTCTCCATACCCTGCTGCTGTAGTAAACCATGAAGGCAATATTTTCCCCCATGATACTTTTGCTTTTGACCTGAAAGTGTTTGGGAACTGTTAAACCTTTCCCACGCCTGTCCTCTGCCCTTCCCCACCTTCCCCTCATTCAAGCAATCAAATGTATGTGTGGATATTGTTTATTATCATAATTTTATCTTTAATACCCTATTGACTCTCTCCTTCCCCATTTTTAACAGGTCTCCATGGCAACAGCCTTAGGGTAGTTTTCTGCCTATGTTGCAATGTCCCAGCATGCTTTGTGTTAGAAATTGTTTCCCTCAACAGCAAAGGTAAACCAAGTATCCAGTGACAATATTGTTCAGTGCAGAGAATCTACACACAAATTGCCACCCTAGATTTCATGGAACAAAAATTTTGAAATATCATGGAGCTACTAATATTCAGCTAAGCTCATAGAAAGAAGCACCGAAGTTGAAGTCCAAGGGACCTAAGTGGTCATTAAGTCTAATCAATAAACAAAAGGAGAGAGAGGCAGCTAGGTGGCGCAGTGAATGGAGCACCAGCCCTGGAGTCAGGAGGACCTGAGTTCAAATGTGACCTCAGACACTTGACACAAAAACTAGCTGTGTGACCTTGGGCAAGACACAACCCCAGTTGCCCTACCTCCATAACAGAAATAAATAAATAAATAAAATTTAAAAAATAACCAAAAGGAGTTCCTAACATAACATAATAAATGGTCATCTAACCAATCAGAGGAGTTCCCTATAACTTCTGAGAAGGCATAAGTGTGCATGCCTACCTCTGTGGGGATGGGGGAATGCCCCTTTGATGCCTCTAGACAAAGATCTTTGTAATGTCATCAAGCTGATTGGAGGAAATCATTGCATTGATCAATGAACGGCCCAATTAACCTCTCATTCACATATGTGGGAGTCTTATCCTTCTCCTAGTTTGTGAAGGTCTTAAAGAAAGAGATCATGTCTTATATAATGTTTGCATTTTTCTCAGATTGTAGCATAGTGTTTTATACCCACTAGGCATGTAATAAATGTTTGTCATTTGATTAAATCAAATTTTGCACCATTGGCTCTAAATTCAGGATTTGAGGTTTTATTGGATATGAGGGGCTTAAAATAAGGCTGACATAAAGTTTCTAGCTATACAGACAGCAAACATAACCATGTCTAGAAATGTGTAGAATATCAGACTCAACACTAAGGAAGAGATTAGTTTACACTTAGTAGAAAGTAATGTGGGATTCAGAAACTTATCACCCAAAGAATAGTCCTAATATGGTCTTGGAAAAAGAGTTAAAGCAGCAAAAATATTTTGAAATACCACCATAACGTTCCCAAGCCCCAAATCCCATGGAGAACAAAGAACAAGACATCACAGCATCACAGGGCTGTGGGGTGTTTATGAGATGATGACTGGGACACACAAAAGAGATTTTATCCTAGACTCCTACGAAAAACAGGCAAATTATGGGCACATGGGTTAATACTCCAAAAATGGGATATTAAAGTTATAAATCAGAAATAAAAGAGCTGTAGTCTTAAGTTCAGTTTGAATAGCTAAACAGAACAAAGGAATTTAACTCTAAATATTTTAGAAACCAAATTGCCCTTCCATTGGAAAAAAATATCTCCCTGACATACTGGTCTTTTTTGAATGTTTTGAATTTCTATTAGTATTTTATTTTGATTTTAAAATTTGTCCAGGTGCTCCTTAGTACATTTATTTGGTTCCCACAATCAACATTGAAGAGTGACTCTAATTTTTGCTTTTAAGAACTAATTAATTTGAGGAGAATTTGTTCTAGCATTTGTTATCTTGTCAGCTGTAATCTCTTGATCTGCTTTTTTTTTTTTTTAATGCCAGCCGGTATTCTAGAAGGGGATCTTTAATTCTTGTGGAAGTGGTAGCTCTTTGTTAAAGTGCTAACTTTTTCCTCCTGCATTGTCTTTGCTACAGCTATTGAACTAGCTCCAAATCACTATATAACATACACAGATATTTTTCAGTGTTTGCAACATTGCTGATTGCTGCTAACTAACACCATAACTAACAAAATTCTCAGCTGACAAACAGCCCCAAATGGAAAGGATTTCTGAACAGATAAATGCATGAGTTTAAATTTCCTCTTTGACAATTTCATGGGAACTTGCCTGCGGAAAATAGTTTATCAGAATCTATTACTAGTGAAATCAATGTATGTCTATATTCACATACATATGCATGAAAAAATTAAGAGGAAGTGATGAAAAAATAAACTCAATCTTATTTTTTGTCTCTTTTATCTTTTATGATCACTTTGTTCCATAGTTTAGGTAACCATTTTCCTTTTAGCCCTAGGTATAAAACACACCCCCTTCTCTTTTTTTATTTTCAAATGATATGGAAATTTAAATATTTATTTTATATTTATTATGTTGGACATGTATTTGGAGTTTATTCATCTGTATATGGTGCAGATCTAATTTCTGACAAACTGCTTTCCAGTTTTCCCAGCTATTCTTATTGAATAGGGGATCCTTCCCTAAGAATTTGTATTCCTAAATTTATTTTAAAGATGGGATGGCTTTTCTTATCTAGTCTATTTAACTAGAGAACTTTTCCTAAGAAGTTTCTTAACAAAAGGTAAGGTAGAGATAGATGGAATAAACAGATTAGGGGAAATCTTTTTTTCCCCATAGACTTGTAAGAAGATGAAAAAGAGCCTGAGGAGTGGGAAAGAATGAACATGAGAGAGAGAGAGAGAGAGAGAGAGAGAGAGAGAGAGAGAGAGAGAGAGAGAGAGAGAAAGAGAGAGATGACTATTGGAGCAAGGTCCTGGGAGAGGTAGGGCCTAATGGGATCCCTTGTACAGTAGGATTAACCGATTAACCTTAGTGAAGAGTAGGGATCCTCTTTTTCTGTGATTAGAGGGAAGGTGATGAAACTGAGATGTTATGAAGAATGGAGATGGTCAGATGACAGAACTCATATCTGTGGTCTTTTGGGGGAACCATCAACATGATGACAAGAAAAAGCAATCTCAACTACAAGAAAATCTTTGCAAAGCTATTCATTCCTTCTGCAAAGAATTGCCTTAGTGGGCTTGCCTTAGCTATTGACCAATTTCTCCTTTTAGCCAATTATAGTAAGCAGGCTAGAGCTTAGACTAATTATTAATGTCCATCCCCAAGATACACATACGGCATAGCAAACTAAACAAAAAACCGATCAAACTAATTTAATTATTTCAATGTTGGAGTATCTGAGCAATTAACAAATAACAGATTTTGCCTTTTTCCACTTTCAAATGTTATGATACTGTTGAATAGACATTTGTAAGTCATAAACACAGATGTAAGGGAATGTTTAGAGCATTACTTGAGCAGGACTTCCCTCTATAACATCCCCCAAACTGGCTACCCAACCTTTGCTGGACAGATCCCTTAGGCCCTCTGCTACATACCTCTATCTAAGTCAATATCCCTTCATTAAAGATTACTCTTTGGGTCTAGTCATTAAACCAGGTGTAAATATAGTCAACTATTGTCATTTAACTTGCTTCCCTCCATCTTACCTATAAGGATAACTTGAGAGATTTTGTCATGTTTTAGCATTTCTCAATTCTGTGGGTCTAATAACCTTGTCTAAAAGGAAATGAGGTTAGTTTGGAATTTCATGTTCTTGATGAAGACATGTTGACACAGTGATCAATACTTTCCTTTCTAAGTGTTCATAAACAAATTCTTTTAAAATACCTTCTAGAATTTTTGCCAGAAATAAAAGTCAAGTTAACCATTCTAGAGTTGAAGTATTCTACCCTCTTCTCTGTTTTGGAAACTGATCTAATATTTTCAGTTTACCACTTGTCCATAATCCTTCAAGGATCACTCATAAGAATTCAGTAATCCCTTTTTCTGTTGAGTCATTTCAGTCATGTGTAACTCTTCTATGACCCCATCTGGGTCATAGAAACATCTGGGGGTTTTCTTGGCAGAGACACTGGAGTGGTTTGCCTTTTCATTCTTCAGCTCATTTTACAGATGAGGAAACTGAGGCAAACAGGGTTAAGTGACTTGCCCAGGGTCACACAGCTAGTAAGTGTCTTAGACTAGATTTGAACTCAGATCTTCCTGTCTCCAGGGCTTGGTGTTCTATCCAATTTGCCACCTAGCTGACTATATATATTTATTATTATTATTATTATATTTTTTTTTTGCTTTTTGGAGGGCAACTGGGGTTAAGTAACTTGCCCAAGGTCACACGGCTAGGTTTTTGTTTGTGTGTGTTGAGTGTCTGAGGCCGGATCTGAACTCAGGTCCTTTTGACTCCAGGGCCAGGGCTCTACTCACTGTGCCACCTAGCCCCTCCCCCCCCCCCCCCCCCCACCTAGCTGACTTTAAATACAGCTTCCATTAAATCCCAGCCTGGTGAAGTTAATTCATAGAAAGCTGCTAGATCCTGTCTTACCATCATCCCTTCTTATGCTTGGTTTTAGTTTGCTATTAGCTGTTTGTCTTATACTTGCCATGTGAAAGTCATAATGTGAACTAGGTCTGTATTTCAAAGAGATAATAAAAAAAGGTAAAAGACCTATGTGTACAAAAATATTTGTAGCAGCTCTTTTAGAATTGGAAATTGAGGGGAATCAATTGGGTAGTGGCTGAACAAGTTGTATGATTGTAATGGAATACTATTGTGCTTTAAGAAATGAAGAGCAGTATGTTTTCAGAAAAACATGGAAAGACTTACACGAACTGATGCAAAGTGAAATTAGAAGAACGAGGTAACAGCAATAGTATATGATGATCTTCTATGAATAATTTAGCTATTCTCAGCAAAGCAATGGTCCAAGATAATTCTGTAGGACTTCTTAAGAAAGATGGGATCCCTGTCCAGAGAAAGAGCTGGTAGAACCTGAATGCAGATGAAAGATACTTTTTCTTTGTTTTCCTTATTTTCCTGGGGTTTTTTGTCTGTGTTTTCTTTCACAGAATGATTTGCATGGAAGTATGTTTGGCATGACTACACATGTATAACCTATGTCAAATTGCTTACCTTCTCAATGGGGGGAGAGGGAGAGAATTTGGAACTCAAAATGTGAAAAGAAAGAATGTTAAAATTGTTTTTACATGTAATTGGGAAAAATGAAATATTAAAGAAGATTTTAAAAAGAAAAAAGAAAATCATAGTGGGAAAAACAAAACCAAAACAAGAGTTAAATAAATCTGTCTTCTCTCCATCCTGCTTTATTATCATCCCCTCTAATCTGCTGTACAGTCCACTGTCTTCTTTAACTTTCTTCTTTCCCCTTTCAAAGCTAAAAAAGCCCCTTTTGTTGTACTCAAAATGTATTGCTACCTCTACTCCTTATTTTATAAATTATGTTAATTTTGAATAAAATACACTCTTCTATGTTTATATTCTAAACATAAGCTCTATTCTGGTCTTTTGAGAGAATTCCATTCTCTTGAGTGAACGTGTATTTACATATGATAGAAAATACCACTTATGTGGCACTGAATAACTTCTCTTATTAGAAGGGATTAGGAATTCCTAAGTTTAATTCAGCTATCTGCTTCATGGTATACCAATGTGGAGAAAACAAAAGTGAGGGCAGATGGGTAATTATGGGTAAATTGATTTATAACCAAAGCAAATAATTTTAGTCTTAATTTTAACTTTCTCCCTCAGCAATCTAGTAGAGCCACTAATAAGGAGCATCATGGCATTAAATTTCCACTTCTTTTCTCCTTTTCACCCTCTGGTAGAGGGCTAATGCATAATGAAATTCCCAAGAGAAAGTCAATAGGAAGAAGAAACGGAAGGAAATACTTTGAGAATTCACAGATTGGCAATATTATTTACTTGGAGACGCTGTCCCCCAGCCTGGAATTTAAATCTGACCTCAGATGCTTGATCACGAAGTGATCATGGGCACAGTCACTTAACCTCTGTCTGTCTCACTTTCCTTATCTGTAATATGGAAATAATAAGAGCGTATATCTCCCAGGATGATGACATTTATAAAGCGCTCTGCTAGTTTTTACTGTTATGTTCATTGTTGTCATCTTTTCTCTCTGACTTGGTGGACATAGGAGAAACGAGACAATCCTCTAATGGCCTTCAGACGACCATTTCTGCCGCTGATGGTCAAGGGGGTGGGGGTGGAAAAGGTCCATAAATGTTGGTAGCACCTTATATCGGAAGAAGCATAAGGATCAGATATTTAGGCTCTATTTGGAATTTCGCTACTTAATAGCTATGTAATTTTGGGCAAAGCACCCTGTGTAAAGTGAGAAGATTAGAGACTCTTCATCTGGGGTCAAGGACTTAAAATTTTTTTTTTTGACAACTGTATTTGGGCATATTTGGTTTCCTTTCTGATCCTATGTATTTGATTTTATCCATTTAAAAACATTCTAAGAAGAGATCCCTAGGAAGGAAGGAAACAAGCCTTTATTCAGGTCCTGCTCTGGGCCAGGCACTGTACAAAGTTCATTGCAAATAGTATTTAATTTGGTCTTCACAACAACCTGGGAGCTAGGTCCTATTTTTATCCTTATTTTACATTTGAGGAAACTGAGGCAGATGGAGGTTAAGGGTCTTGCCCAGAGTCGCACAGCTAGTAGGTGTTCAAGACTGAATTTGAACTCATGCCTTCCTCGTTCCAGGCCCAGAGTTCTGTCCATTGTGCCATCTATCTGCCCTAGGCTTCAGTAGGCTGCCAAAGGAAGGACACAAAGCATGGTTAATAACCCCTGGATTAGATGATCTCTAAGGTCCTTTCCAGGCTGTGACTCAATCATTCCTTTCTCTTCTTATTTCACTTTCTAACCTTAGGCTGTGGCAATCCTTAGCTCCAGCCTGTCGGTATACCTTCATCGACCTTTCTTGCCAGCTCATGTCTCCCTGCCACCCACCCAAGACCAAGACTCTAACTCCTCTCTCAGGTCCCTTAGTGGCAGGGGGCAATATTCCAAGAGAAGAAAAGTTGGAAAAGATAAATTATCTGTACTCTGTTCATGGATTCTCCAGGTGGGGGTGGCCTCAGGGGCTTCCCACTCATCCCCCAATACCAAAAAAACTAATAAAATAAATAAACCACACCTCCTGCTGTGGACCAACAAGTTGCCACAGGACCTTCTTTGACTGGCAAGGTGTGTCGGGGAGTGGTTATAGGAAAAAACAACACTTTCCTCTCCTCTTGTCAGTAAGTTAGTTCTCAGGGCATGTGTGAAAGGCACAAAATGACTAACAATGTAAATGTTACAGGTGAAGTCCAAACTGACTGACGTCAGCATCAATTTAATCTTAATCTTAAATAGAATGTTTTCATTAATATTAGATCTTTCCAAGAGCAACCGGTTTGCTCATTAACAGGTGCTTTCCATATAGGTTCATAGCCAAGAATGTTTGGTTCTCAGGGACACTAATGTAATAGCCCAATTTTCTATTTATTTCTATTTATTCTTCTAAGTTTTAATATGGGAGGAGAGCACATTAGTTGTTTCAAGCATTAGAAGGGCTATCATATGGGAGAGGGAGTATTAGACACTGGAACCAACATGGCCCCAGAGAATAGAACTACAAAAGAAAGGTGAAAGGCTCAGAAAGATATAGGTAAGATTGGTGCCAGGAAACACTTTCTAACAATTATAACAGAACACATATAACATATAAAACACACCATGCAATATCATATATGTAACATATACAACATATAGAAATAACATTTCTAAGAATGCCAAAAAATAAAATGAGCAGCCTTAGGAGGTAGTGGGTCCCCCGCTTTCTGAAAGGATTGAGATGGAGGCTGTCCAGGATGCCAGGGCTAAGATTTCTGTTTAGATGATAATTGGGCTAGAGGATCTCTAAGGGTCCTTCCAGTCCTGAGATTTTTTTTTTTTTTGGTGACTCTCTGCAGTGGACTTGTAGAAGTAATATTAAGATTAAGCACTTTTGTGTTGATATCAGCAAAGGCTTTGCCTATGACTCTAATGTTAATATTTAATTACAAAACCTCCATTAAGACAAACAAGAAAAGAAAAGCAAACAGTATCCCAATCCTGGGATAGGTTGAAAAATCAGAAGCTACAATTTCCTGGGGTTGCTGTATATCTTTGGGTTGTCACCCATTTGTTTTTCTCTCTTATTCTTTCTTTTTTTTTAATAGTATTTTTTCCAATCACACGTAAAGACAAATTTTAACATTCATTTAAAAAATTCAGATTCAGATAATACCTGCATTTTATTGTATTTTTATTTATTTTGTCAAACATTTCCCAATTATACTTTAATCTGTTTCAGATTTTCTCCCTCCTCTCACCTTTCCATTCCCTAAGGCAGTAAGCAATTTGATATAGGATATATATATGTATAATCATGTAAAACATATTTCCATAATAGTCATGTGAAAGAAGAAACACACCAAAAGGAAAAAAAAACCCACAAAAAAATAAAGTGAAAAGTAGTATGCTTCCATCTGTATTCAGACCCTAGCAGTTATTTCCCTGGAGGTGGATAGCATTTTTCATCATGAGTCCTTTGGAATTGCCTTGGATCATTGTGTTGCTGAGAATAGTTAAGTCATGTACAGCTGATCATTGTACAGTGTTGCTGTTACTGTGTACAATGGTCTCTGGTTCTGTTCACCTCATTTCTCTTACTCTTTAAGCGTTCTGTAAATCAGTGGTTTCAAGCTCAAATAGGAAAAAGGACCGCTAATCTGTATATAAGGATTCTCATGGACCACATATTAAATAAGTTTTAAAATGTGATATCTATATTTTATTGTATTTTATTTATTTTGGTAAATATTTTCTAATTATACTTTAATCTGGCTCAAGGGGCCACATGTTTAATATCTCTGCTACAATTTTTGAGGAATGGTATGTATAATCTAAGAGGCAATGTTTTATCAAGTTCAATTCAGTAACCATTAATCAATGAAGCAATTAATTATGTGCAAAAAATTATGCTAGGCACTAGGAATACAATGATAAATTGAAATAGTTCTGACCTTGAGGGAGTCATAGTTTCCTTGGGCAATACTAAATGTATGAATGTCAGTGCCAGTGAATGCCCATATATCAGCAGATCAAGAAAGAACCACACTTAATTTTCCATTTATGTTATCTTGCCACAAATGAAAGTAAAGCCTGCAGAGAAATGTCATTTAGAGGCTGTCAGGTGGTACAAGTGCTGGACCTCAAGTCAGGAAGGCCTGAGTGAAAATGTGGCCTTAGACCTTGGGCAAGTAACTTAACCTTTCTCTGCTTCAGTTTCCTTATCTGTGAAAGGGGGACAATAATACCATGTACCTTTAGGGGTTGTTGTGAGGATAAGATGGGATGATATTTGTAAAGTATTTACAAATTTTAAAGAGCTATAGAATTGCTAGATGTTATTGTTGTTCTTATTATAGTTAAACCTTCCATATCCCTTGAGTTAGGGGTGCAGTGCCCTCCAGGATCTGGAAAATCCCATAAAAGTTTTTGGCTTCCCTTGGTACCAGAGAAGAAATCTGAATTATTATAGTATCAAAAGATAAAATGTGTTGATATTATGAAATATTATACGTATATTTTATGAATTTCTGAGCCTCTAAATTTTTTCTGTGTCATCTCCTGGACTTCACATGATGTCTGAAGTTTCCTCAAAGGTCTTCCAGAATTCCCATTTAATTTCTTATGCTGACTTGTGATATATTGACACCACAAAGGGGCATCACCATCACCATCACCATCATTTAAATATACATTCAGGGATTCTTTGATAGCACCATAATATTGTTCAAGTTCACTTATGTTTTCAGACTTGAAGTTTGGATTTTTAAAAACCAAATCCAGTAGTCTAGAAGCAATATTATAATTGACTCAGCACTATATTTAGGGCAGGACAATGAGGACTTTGCCCCTGAGTTCCTGAATTGTAGAGGACAATGATGATACTTGAAATTTTTGCTACTTGTCCCTAAGCATGCTTTGAACTATTTTCTCCTGGCACACAATTTAAAATTCCAGATTTAAAAACAAAGTCTAGATAACTAAAGAGAGAGGGACCTTCTATCTTCCCTTTATGACATGCATAGCTCCATCTTAGAGACTGGCCTCCATTCCAGTTCAATCAAGGAGTCACATTTTCCTTTTGTCTTTATTCCCTTAAGCTCTTCCTCCTTCTCTTCTTGCTTCTAGACTAATAAAATAGACAGATCTATTTCTGGCTAATAATTATAAACTTCTGCATCAACACTGAAATTCAGATTAAGCCACCTGCAAGGCTAACACTGATTAAAAACTAACTATTGTTCTGGAGGGTCTGTAATGAGTAGGAGAACCTTCTTAAAGCAGGGGTCCTGTGGCTCTCTCTGTGTCTATGCCTTCTGTGTTACAAATTTTGTACTGACGGCTCAAAAATAGCAAGAAGTGGTCCTGTTTGCCATGACAGCCTTTACCAGACATCTGACACGAATGCCCATTTACTCCAACTCATCAGTCATTACTGTTCTTTGCTGGAATTCATGATCAAGGGAATATTTTTGACTCTCTACAAAGATCACCCACAGCAGTGGAATCTTCTGGAGTTTGCCATCTGTCCAAACATTTGGACAGAGAGCTGACTTCTATGTGATGAACAGAGGCCAATCCCTCAAAGGTAGCAGCTTTGGGGCACTACTGAGAATTATGTCTGAACTGGTGAGCTAGAGCTAAAATATATATCTCATCATTGGTCCCCTCAACCATTCAGGCCCTATGGAATTAAGTAATCTAAAAGGAGTTATTTTACAATAGTCACCTACGATTTTTATTGACATTATTATAACCCAGTGACAGATTCATTGTCGTCACCATCCTTACCAAGCGGCTATGCACATGTTAATGTTGTAATTATGGTTCCTTTTGACAAGGATGCATTAAGTATGGAGGCTATGTGGGAAACCCTTTCAGCTTTCATTAATTCAATATAAATCCAGGGCTTGCAGATTCAGCAAGGTTGTCTGGATTGGCTTAATTGGAATTGCTGGACAAGAACATCGATTCAGCTCCACTCAGGTAAAGATGAACGTAACCATGACAGGAGATATTGCATTTGAAGGTCATTGAGTTGTAGTCAGGCAGCAGGAGAAAGGTGGGGGAAATCATGTAAAATAACAAACATTTTACTTAGCATCTGGGAAGGTCCAAATGGTGCAGTATCAAATGACCTCATGATTCTATGATTCTGTGCTCCTGTCTTCCAGGAGAAAATAACTGCATAAGGGCAATGAAACTAGAAAACCCTATTTATGGAGTAAGTATAAATTAACCTCTTGGAATGGGTCTAATCTGGAGGGGGTGAATTCCTAAGTAATTCAATCATTTGCCTTCTTTCCTTTCCACTATATGATCTCAAATCAATAATGATAACTCATGTTTGTCTTGTACTTTAGAAATCCCTTGTATTAGAATGATCCTACAAGGTTGTTGGAACCAGTAATATCATCCCCATTCCATAGATGAGGAGACTGAGGCTATGAAAGGTTAAGTTACTTGTCCATTTTCACACAATTAGCAAGTAACCAAGGCAAGAGCTGAACCCAGATCTCCTGGCCCTAGCACTTGTGAGCTATTATTCTGTTTTTTAAGGTTTTACCTTAGATGAAGGGGAACTGTGTAGTCAGAGTCAGGAGAGCCTGCTGGGCTCTAGCCTCTTCTTTGCCACATTGTGTGAATCATTTCTGCCCCTTGGATTTCAGCTTCCTTATCTCAAACAGCGATGATAACTCACATTTATGGCACTTTAAAGCTTATGAAAGACTTTCTTTGTTAGAAACCTATGAAGTAGGAAGTACTTATTTTAGTATCCCTATTTTACGGCTGAGGTGACTGAGGTATAAAGTGGTTGACAATAAGCAATTTGATCATTTGCCTTTTTTCCTTTCCACCATATGGTCTCAAGTCAATAATGGTAATAACTCATGTTTGTTAGGTTATTGGAACCAGGACTGGAACACAGCTATCCTGACTCCAATTCTATCTCTCTTTAATTAGATGACTTAGATAGTCCTGGTCATGGGATTTTGAATTGGAAGGGGCCTTAGAGGTCATCTAACTTGTATTCTACAGATAATGGAACAGAGGTCAAGAGAGATAAAGGGTTGTATCCACATGTAGGAAGTACTAGAACCCAGGTTCTCTGACTCTAAAAATCACGCTCTTCTCTCTAGTCCATACTCCCAGATCCCTTGTACCTCTCAAGTCACATGAGCCCCTGTTTTGTCTGCCAAATGATCCAGCAACTGGTGAGTCTTTCCCATGGTACATGTACCAGATGATATACTCTGAAAGATATATGCTATCAACCTGTCCCCTTATCTATCCCTGTCCTTGTTCCCCATTGTTTTCAGCCAAACTTCCAAAATATCTTCTCAGAGAGAAAAATTATTGGTGGGACATTAAGTACAAAAATTCTGACCTCTGTTCTCAGCATTATTCTTCTTATTATGGCTGTTAGGTGCGTAGAGTGGGGGATTTGGAGTTTGGAAGACCTTTGTTCAACTCTAACCTTGGACACTTATCAGTTCTGTAAGTCTGGGCAAGTCAGTTAAATGCAGTATGCCTTGGTTTCCTCATCTGTATGAAGATAGTAATAATACTTTCTTCCCTGCACTGATATAAGGATCAAAGGAAATACTGTTTGTAAAGTGCTTTGAAACCTTCAAGAGCTTTCTAAATGTTATTTACTATTATTATGTTAGCAGTAATAGTAATGGTGGTGGCAGCTGTGGTAATAGAAAGGTGGCATCAACATTTACCTTTAAAATTTTTAAATTCTTGCCTTTGTTTCCTTTTACATTGACTGTCACTTCTAAATATACTTGCATCTTTTTCTTAAAGGCGACCAATCATCAAGTAACTACGCTGCTTCTCAAAAGTGTGGATTTCACTGTGGGTTTCCAGGTTTGGCTCAGAAGGAGAATTGGCAAGAAGCCTTTCTTGTAATTTTGCTTCTGCAAATAGATGAAACAAATGATCACTCCATGCATCATCACTAAGCATCAGCACAAAGTGTCTAGAAACATAAAATCAGAGTCCAGATGTGCAGGGTAAGACCAGAAGCATCAGATCACAAAACAACTTCTCAAAAGCAGTTATTCAGTCAGAGTTCCAAATGGAAAGAGACAATTCCTGGTTCTCCAGTGCTGATTGCCTCCCCACTCCTCTCCCTCCCCTGTCCCCCTTATACTGGTGCTGATCTCAGGAATTTGTTATTGTACCCTTCATGGTAGGATAAATGTAACCAAAAGCCTCATGTTGCTAGAGAGCATTTCAAAAGGCAAATCGAAATTAGGTTTAGCACATCTGAGCAGACTCTGCCCCTCCCTCTGACCCCAAGTGTAACATGACATATCTCTTAATATATCCTCTGAGGTCTGGCTTGTGTTTGCTTCTTTTTCTTTGGCAATGACTTTAAATAACCATGTTCTTATTGCAATTCTCAGATTTAAAATTACGTTCTGATAGTCTTCTCAGGGCACACCTAAGAGGCCCTGATTATCCCCAGCCAAATCAATTGTTCTCCCAGGTGACCCGTTTCTGGGAATGTTATTGTTCCTAATAACCAACTCAAACACGGATTTTCATTTAATCTTTTATTTTCCCTTCATTTCACATGCTATTGCTGTTTGTCGTGATATCTCCATAACAAGGCAATAACATTACGTCACTGGGTAAAGCGTGAAGTCGGTTTTGTTTTAATTACCAGTGCCTTTTTGCTCACATTGGAGCCTGGGTTTGGAAATATACAGAATAGCCCTGGGGTTGGCAGGAGGAGGGGGCAAGTTCAGGTCAAAGCTGGACCTGAAATAAAGTCTTTGGGAGATTCTCAATATTTCATGTGAGAGAATCTATTGTCTAGCCTTCTCCTCACATAACAAACCTATCAGGCAGCTAGAGTGGTTGGTTTGTGGTAGAAATCCCAGAGGTGGTTACAATGAAAACACAGGTAAGCACGATGAATCCCTATAAAGCCAACAGATCTACAGCCCCTCCTCCTCCCACCCTCCCCCAAAAGAAAAAGGCAACAACTCCACAGAGAGTCAAGGAAATAGGTGAGAATAGAAATAGACAGTGTTGTCTCTGTCTGGAGAGGCTGCTACTGAGGGTGGGAGTTAGGAAATAGCCTAGCTATTTCTTTGGTCCGGTTTCCTGGCTTTCTTGCTACTGTGAGAATTTTATTTTTTGTCTGGACCTGTGATTTTTGTCAGCATAATGAAATCCTAGTGAGTTTAAATTACTCAGGATAACACAGATTGGTAGAAAGAATTTTGACCCCAGGTTTTTCTTAGTCCGATTTTAGCTTTCTATCTACTATACTACCATGTTATGTCAAATAGTGATACAGTAATACATTCCTGGCCTGACCGTGGAAGTTGGTCTAGAAGTACCTTTCCAACTAGCAAAGTCAACCAAAGGAAATCCGACTTTGTATATGATCTGAATTATTTCTATATTTCATATTCATATGAAATGTGTCATATGACCCTTTGGATAGTGACTGCCACAAGTATGAGAAAGATAAAAGATAAATTTGTAGTGATCTAATTGAGGCATAGATTAAACTTATATTTGCTCTCTTGATGAAAGACGCACATACACAGCATGCACAGATATTCCCTTCCTGGTTCTATCATATAGTAGAGAGAAGTGAAAGCTATGGACTCCAGAAAGAGCTGGATTCTGGGAGCCTGGATGAATGATCCATACAGAAGAGAATTATATCTAAGTAGAATTTTATGGGAATTCCATGCAGGGAGAAAAGGACTCCAGGGCCAGCAGTTGCAAGGTATCCCTTTGCCACATCAATTCTTTGCATATGTGCCCTACTATTGTTACACTTTAATTTTTTGCCCACCCTCCCCAAGAATGCTGTGTATATTTGTGGGAGAGTGTGTCCAGATTTGGGGGAAAATATTTTTGTACTATATTTTCTTACTATACCACCTGAGCAAATATCTTTTCTAAAACACAATTAAGGTTCGTTTTGTTGTTCTTGTTTAGTAGTTTTCAATCATATTCGACTCTTTGTGTCCCTCTTTGGGGTTTTCTTGGCATTGACACTGGAGTGGTTTGTCATTTTCTTCTTCAGCTCATTCTACAGATGAGGAAACTGTGGCAAACAGGGTTAAGTGACTTGCCCAGGGTCACACAGCTAGTAAGTGTCTGAGGTCAGATTTGAACTCGGGAAGATGAGTCTTCCTGACTCTAGGCCCAGCAGTCTTTGCACTGTGGCTCCACCTAGCTGCCCAATTGAGATTAATAGCTGCTGGCTAATAAATACATTCTCATTTGATCCTCGCAACTACCTTGTGAGGAATTATGATGACCATTTTACAGATGAGGAAGTTGAGGTTTCCAGTGATTTCCAGGATAAGGAACAGTTCAGTAAGCAAAGTGGGGAAGGGGACAAACATTTATTAAGCGCCTACTATGTATTAGGCATTGTGCTAAGCTCTTTATAAATCTAATTTAATTGCCACTTTTCTTCTCCAGCTCATTTTCCAGATGAGGAAACTGAGGGGAGCACCATGGTGAGGGCTCATGAATAGAATAGTAATAGAAATGGTTACTCCCAGGTTTACAGACTCCCAGAATCTTGAGAAAGAAATGTTATCAGCTCCCCTTTGGGAACCTCATGCAAGCTGGAGGAGTGAGCTCAAAGGGCTCTGAGATGCACCGTGGTCACCAAAAGGCCTCCTTGAATTGTTATTTTTTCCCCAGTAGGGCAGATGGTTTGCTTTAAGCCATTTACATTCCTTTGTCTTGCTTGAGTGACATATTCCAAGACACGAGGACAGGGTTAAGGTGTCCTGACTATGGCTCTCACTTAGAGTTTCTCTGTGTATCTTCTTCAGCTGGGAAAGGCTGGAACATCTCTTTCTATTAGCCTGGATAAGTCAGGCATGACCCTCAGAGTAATGTGTGTAGGATTCTAGGGTAGGCCAGGAAGCAAGTGACAAGAGCACATTCTCTTTCCTTTACCAGACAGCATGTGGCCCGTGCAGTCTGTTCCCTTAACAGTCTCTTCATTGTTTCGCCAGCCATTCTGCTGATACTGCAGCTCATGTGAGGTGTGGGAGTGGCAGACTGCCTGAGAAAACACCGCACAGTTCTAGAGGAGTATAGCAACTTTTATGGGAACATGAGAGTGGATGGCAGATGGGAGTGATTGTTACGCATTTTCTTTCTTTTTTCCCCCATATAATAATGATGATTTTGTATTTTTAGGGCAGACTCAAATGTCCATTTTTATAAAAGTTACTCAAGACACTCAAGCATACTATATTCATGACTTTGAGTTTGACCTGGCATTAGGAAGACCTGAGTCCAAATGTGGCCTCAAAACACTTACTAGTTGAGTGACCCTGGGCAAGTCACTTAACTTCTGTGTGCCTCAGTTTCCTCAACTGAAAAATAGGGATAATAATAATATCTACTTCACAGAGTTGTGGTAAGGATTAAAGGGCACAGTGGATAGAGTGCTGGGTCTGGAGTCAGTCCTGAATTCAAATCTGACCTCGGATACTTACTAACTGTGTGACCCTGGGCCAGTCACTTAATTCCCTCTGCCTCAGTTTCCTCATCTGTAAAATAAGCTGGAGAAGAAAAATGGCAATTAAATTAAATGTACAAAGTGCTTAGCACAGGGCCCGACACACAGTAGATGCTTAATAAATGCTTGCCCTCTTCCCCCTTTGCTTACTGACCTGCTCCTTCCTCCAGGCAAACCAATTGATCTTTCTAAGCCTCTGCTTCCTCATCTGTAAAATGGGCATAATAATTCCTCACAAGGTAGTTGTGAGGATCAAAGGAGAATGTATATAGATATCTTTGTAAAGCTCAGAGCTTTCATCATCATCACCACCACTGTCATCATCATCCTTGGAGTGGTTGTCCTCTGGGCTAGGTGGACATGAAAAGTCAGGAAAGCTCATTGTCTAGAGGTCGAACTATCTGTGTGACCCTAGGCAAGTCACTTAACCCTGTTTGCTTCAGTTTTCTCATCTGGGTAAAAAATGAGCTGGAGAAGGAAATGACAAAGGGTTCTAGTATCTTAGCCAAGAAAACCCCAGATGGGTCACAAAGAGTCAGATATGACTGAAATGACTGAGCAACATTCTTATATGTTCTTCTGTGTACTGCACCTTGTCTTCGTCAGCAGACTATAAACTCTATTTGAGGGCTGAGATTTTTTTTTTTAAAGCAGCTAGGTGGTTCGAGGCCTAGAATCAGGAAGACTCATCTTCCTGAGATAAAATCTGACCTCAGACTCTTACTAGCTGTGTGACTCTGGGCAAGTCACTTAGCCCTGTTTGCCTCAGTTTCCTTATCTGTAAAATGAGCTGGAGAAGGAAATGGCAAACCACTCCTGTTATCTTTGTCAAGAAAACCCAAGTGGAGTCACAAATGGTCAGACATAATTGAAAAACAACTGTCTGTTGAATGAATGAAGCATCCTCTTCAAAGACAGTTTGCTATAAGACTATTTATAAATGACCTTACTCATGGAAGGAGCAAGATAGCTTTTGGAAATAAAGATCTCCAGAAAAGTAAAGTACTAACAATAAAGGCAAAAAAAAAAGTTCCTTACAAAATTAAATAGTAAAGACCTATGGCTTATTTCCCCCATTTCCTATTCCATTTGCCTTTCTTTTTAGGCCCAGGAGATGTGTTTTTATAACAGGGCTTTTGAAAATGTGCTAAAGTGAAATCTGAAAGATGGATATTTCCTTTTTGGAATTCTAGACACTTGAAATAATGATATCTATGCACTAGAGGAATCATTTCATGCTGTACAGACATAAGTAGGGATTGCTGGGAATATTTTAGCAAAGCATTTGAGAAAGTACTTCAGGCTGTCCTTGTGGATAAGATAAGGAGATGTAGACTAGACCTGGGCTTCTTAAACTTTTTCCTCTCATGACCCCTTTTCCTGTTTCACAATATTCATTAGCATTGTGTGGCCTGGGGGCATGCCCAGTGCAAGCTTTGCATTCAGAACCAAGACAGCAATAAAGTTGCCTGATGCAACATGGGCAAGTGTTGTCAGAAACCTGGGATTCATTTGATTTTAAATAAATTTCTGGTCATTGTACATTCAGAAACCTTTTACTGTTGACAAATTTTTTGTGACCCATAATTTAAGTAATGATAGATGAGACAATACTTTATTTAACTTGATTTGGAACTGTTTGAATGGCCAGACCCAAAAGGTCGTATTTAATGAGTTATTGTCAATTCAGATATAGATCTCTTCTGGAGAGATATAGGTCTAAACCATTTAATAATTTGGGAGGATAGAGGGAATAAATATTCACGTAGTGCCTATTATGTCCCAGGTACTTACTGTACTAAGCACTTTTTTACAAATATTTCATTTGAACCTCATAACAATGCTATGAGTTGGGTGCTATTATTATCTTGATCTTACAGTTGAGGAAACTGAGGTAAAAAGAGCTTGAATGACTTGCCAACGGTCAGAAAACTAGAAGTGTCTGAGGCTGGATCTGAACTCAGGTCTTCCTGACTCCAGGCCCACTGCTCTCTCATCTGCATCACCAGCTGCCTACTTGGATGAAGGCATTTTTTTCAGATGACACAAAGCTGGAAGGCATAGCTAACACATTCAGTGACACACTCTGCATCCAAAGAGATTTCTACAGGCTAAATCGAATGCAGTGTAATTTAATAGAAAGAAATAGAGTGCTCTACACTTGGGTTTAAGAAATTCCATTCATAAGGGCAAGGCAGGGGAGGCACGGCTGGACAGTAGTGGTTCATTGGTAAATGGTCTGGAGGCTCTACTGGGCAACAGGTTCAAAATCAGTAAACATGGCAGACTGCATTAAGAAAGGTACATAGTGCTGAGAAAATGGAAGATGCTAGTCTTGTTAGAACACATCTGGAATAGCACTGTGAATTTTAGGTACCACATTCTAGTCTGACTCTCCATGACCCAGTTTAGGGTTTTCTTGGCAAAGATAATGGAGTGGTTTGCCATTTCCTTCTCCAGCTCATTTTACAGATGAGGAAACTGAGGGCTAAGTGACTTGCTCAGGGTCACACAGCTAGTAAATATCTGAGGCTGGATTCGAACTCATCTTTCTGACTCCAGGCCTGGTGCTCTATCCACTGTACCAACTAGGTGTACAAAATTCAGAGAAAAGTGACCATGATGCCATGTCATATAAGGATTAAATAAAAAAAAAAACCACATAGGTATACTTAGCTTGGTGCAGAGAAACATCATAGCTATTTTCAAGTATTTGAAAAAATGCTACATGGAAAGTAGGTTTATACTTCTTTTGATTGACTATGAGAAATAGAATTTTGCAATAGTCAGAAGTTGCAAAGACACAGATTTTTGGCTCAATATTAAGGGGGAAAAACCTTTCTGACAATTAGAATTACCCCCAAAGAAATAGAATGTTCTTGCTGCTGTGGGTGACAAAGGGATGTTCCTATCTTGATGTCTTCAAATGATGACTGGATGACTGACCTCTGTTGGGATTATTGTAGAGTGATCAGACCTTGGTTAGGTATGAGGTGTATTAGATGGCCTCTGAGGTCCCTTTCATATTGATGTTCTGTGATTCTTTGATCTCATGAATTCCTGAGAAGATGAGAGAGAGAGAGAGAGAGAGAGAGAGAGAGAGAGAGAGAGAGAGAGAGAGAGAGAGAGAGAGAGGGAGAATGACGTTGGTATAAAGTGGCATGTGCTTTAAAACCAATGTATAGGAAATTTGAATGTTACATAGTAATATAGAACCAAGAGGGGAATTGTGTTTCACACACCCCTGTAGGGTAGGGAGGAGGAAACCAGGTGTGCTGGGGCTTAGCAAGCAGTTACCAGGTGAGGGAGAGTCAATATGCCCTTCAGAGACAGTGGGCAAAGCCAGAAATCTATTAGATATTAGATCCACCGGGTTAGGCAGGAATGTATTCTGGAACAACAACTCCAAAGTTAAGGGTGGCAGAGGCAGGGGAGGTATTTCCATACAGAATGGGGTCAGGGGAACCACATGGAAGGAGGAGTCCAAATTCTGGTGGCTTGCTTCATGAAAGGAATCAGCCTGAGGCACCTCGTTTTATGACAGCTGCATTGCTAGACCATCTCTTTATCCCATTCTTTCTGCTCAAGGCAATACAGCTGTGGACTTGGGGAGAGAAAGTGGTACAGTGTTGCTGTGACAGAAAGATTACTTAAGAAGTATCATTAGATCATGCTACTGGAAAGGACTGAGAAGAGAAGGGTGCAAATGTCAGTGGTACTTTTGAATAGAAGGGACTATGACATCATAAAAGGGAAAATGGCAGAACCTTGTCATTCCCTAGCTGTACGATGAGGAAAAGAATAACTGCAAGTAATAAAGCTCCATTTTTGAGCTATGAGGAGATTGGTGGTAAAACTCTCAAAGCAGACAGAAAAGGAGGAAGGGGAGAGATCTAGTGAGAAAGGAAAGATGTTAAGTGTTAAAAAAAAAAAAAAAGGTTGCATTGTATCTAGTGACGATCTAGTGATAATTTTCTATCCAGATTCTAGAATGTAATATTGAGATAGTTAATCTAGAAATGGAGGCAGAGATCACATATACACACAAAAATCAAATAGTTTTATTAAGAACAGGTTGTCCTTGTTAACTCCATTTCATTTATTGACAAGGTTATTAAATTGGTGGTGGATAGAGTACCAGGTCTGGAGTCAGGAAGACCTGAGTTCAAATCCAGCCTCAGATACTTAGTAGCTGTGTGACCCTGGGCAAGTCACTTAACCCTGTCAGCCTCAGTTCTTTCATCTGTAAAATGAGCTGTAGAAGGAAATGGCAAACGATCCCAGTATCTTTGCCATGAATACCCCAAATGGGGTCATAAAGAGTCAGACATGAATAAAAACCAACTAAACAACATACTAAATTAGCAGTTCAGAGAATACTATGGGTGCAATTTACTTAGATTTTTAACCAAGCACTTAATCAAGAAAGAGAGACAAAAGAAAGAAAAATTAAAAAAAAAAAAAAGAAATTTGCTTTATATGGAGTTAATGCAATTCTGTGTAGGATTCCTTAGCTTCCAAATACTGTTTATTGTACATACTAGGTTTTTTGACAAGATTCATCAGGAAAAATGTTTATCTCTAAGAGTCCTAATTTCAATAAAACTAAAAAAAGACCTTATTCAAGAATGTTTTAATTAGGGTAAATTGTATCAATTAATAAATGCAAGCATCATGGAATACTGCTTTTTCTCATCAATACTAGTGGTAACACATGTAAGGAAATAATTACTTAATCTTAGAAAGGATATAAGCATAATCCTTTATATCTGGTCATTGTTTTCCCCTAGTCCAGTATTTTCCTAGCCGTACTGGTAAAAAAAGCTTAGATTCCTTACTATAGACTAGTTATATTATGGGAATGTTATGGAAAACTAGAATATATTCATTAAATTATCTAATAAACACTAAAATTTTTTAAAATTAAAATTTCTTTTTACCACCAAAATAAAATAGAAATCCACATTAAATTATATTTAAAGATAAATACATGTTATGTGATATATATCTGTGTATGTATACCTACACATACATGTATATATGTATGGATATATATAATATATACATACACATGTGTACACACACACACATATATAGCTAATGATAGAAACAGAAGATGATCAGCATGGCAGTTTGTTTTTCACTTAATAATTTTATTTTCTTTGGAAGGAAGGCTATGACTATAAGGTTTTGAACAGTACCAGATGCCAACCAATTTTTTACTTTGATTTCAGTATTGTCAAATTGGTTTCTTACTGACAGTGACTGGAAAAGTCATCAAGCAGGGAGACTTTTTTTCCACAATTTTTTTTTCACTAATAAAGGTTGTTTTTTTTTTTTAAAGAACTCCTTTCACATTAAAAAAAAAAAGATTTTCACTATCCATCTTCAGAAAAAGAACTGATAGAGTCTGAATGAAGATTGAAGCACACTTTTTTTTTAAACTTTCTGTATTATTCTTGGGGTTTTTTTTTGGTCTGCTTTTTCTTTTGCAATATGACTAATATGGAAATGTTTTGTCTGACTGCATATGTATAATCTAAATAAAATTGCTTTCCTTTTCAAAGAGGGAAGTGGGGAGGGAGGGAGAAAATTTGAAACTCAAAATTTTGGTCAGTAGCATACATACACATACACACGTACATATATATATATATATGAAAATTTCCCCCAATTATATGTTAAAATATTTTAAACATTTTTTAAAGTTTTGAGTTCCAAATTCTATTCCTTCCTCTCTTCCTCCCCTCCCTCCCTACCCCAGGTAGTAAGCAATGAGATATAGTTATATATATGTAATCATGTAAAACATTTCCATATTAGTCATTTTGTTCAAAAAGACAAGTAAAAAAAGAGGAATGAAAGTGAAAAATAGTTATAAAATAAAATAATTATAAGGTATCAACTTAGAGCATCAGTTTTGAAAAAATATAATGAAGCAGGAAAACTCAATGCTGGAAGAATTGTAGAGAAATAGGTATTTTCATTGCTAATTCAGTAGAAACTTGCCGACACAAATTTTCAGTATGCGATTAAAATTTCAAAAATAATCATACCTTTTGGCCCAATAATTCAGTTGTCTGTAATCTACCTTGAAAGCATTAATGAGAGAGAAGTAGTACATCATAGCAGCATTATATGCAACTGCAATTGGACACAATCTTTTTCTAACAATGTAGAAAAGGTTAAAAAATTGTGGTGTTTTAATATAGGAGAAAAACCCAATGCCATTACAATGGACAATTATGAGGAATTTTTAAAAATCTGATAGATCTTTATGAAGTAATGCAACCTGAAAAAAAATTCACTCCAGAATTAGAAGAATGGACTAAGTTAACTAGTACTACCTAAGAGGGACAGTGAATGAGATGAATGGGAACTTAGAGGGAATAATAGAGGAAATAATAAGAAGTTATAATATTTTATGTGTTGAAATGAATAATAAATAATGAATAAATTTGTATAATAAATAAGTTAAGCAAGCTTGGTTGTGATGATGGTTAGCATTGTTTTTTAATAAAAACATTTAATACTTTAAAAATCAATTAATTTTCAGATTCCGTCTTTCATCTTCAAATGCTAAGAAAGTACCACAAGCTTAATGCTTGTAAACATTTCTCCAAATGGCACACCATCATCTTGGCGAGTTTCTCTCATTAAGGCTAGGAGCAGAATTTTAGGAAGATCAGGGTTACATATAACAGTCAAAACCTAATCCTTTCTCTTCAGGCTAATAATTGAATTTCATTTCATTTTCATTGTCCTTCCCTGGCAAATCTGAAACATTTATCTCACTGTTCTTTTTAGAAGAAAATCTAGTAATGTCCCTTATTTTTCCTTTTCATAAAAAAAAAACACAAAAATGTATTTGGTGAGTATTTATTGTTTATGAAAAGGAAACCTAAAATACATTTTATTTTATAGCAATCAGAGTTAAGTGACTTTCCCAGAGTCACACAGCTAGTAAGTGGCTGAGGCCAGATTTGGACTCAAGTCTTTCTGACTCCAGGGCTGGTGCTCTATCCACTGTGCCACCTGGCTGCCACCCCTAAAATACATTTTAAAATAGAAGACTAGAGTTCGAGAACTTCCTTGGGTTTAAATCCCAGCACTTACTGGGATTTAGACTTACAGTGAGTAAGTCATTGACCTTGAATAAGTCATTCAGTTTATCTAGGCCTCCATTTTCTTCTCCTGAAAATCAAGAGGGTTGAGCCAGATGATCTAGAAAGGTTCCTTCCAGGTCAGTACTCTTTGATCTGTGATTCCCAGATATCTATATTATGACACAAAATGAACATCATCCATTGTTTGCTGGAATATTCAAGCTGGGGTTGATAAGATCTCAGACTTATTTGGGTAGATTTCTATTTTGAGAGCAGGGACTTTTGCCTTCCTTTCATGTCTGAAGTGTTTAGAACAATTTCTGGCATGTAGTAGGTACTTAATAAATGCTCATTGACTGACTCTGCCCAAGCCCTACTTCTGATGGGATCCACCTGGTATGATGAGGTTACATTGAATACTACCCCTTGCAAATATACTCAATCTTGGAATCAGCCTGTTGATTGGTCATTAATTACAAACTGGTAAAGAAGCCCCAATTTGACTAGCATGTATTAAACTTTATTAAACATGTACAAATGACATTGTAGTGTAGTAGAAAGAATGCTGGATTTAGTGCCAGAGAACCTGGGTTCACATCCCCCTCTGCCCTTTACTACCTTGTTATTGTTGTTGGGGATTTTTTAAACACAAGAAACAAAGTGCTTATTATATGCCAGGAATTGAGGAGACACACAAAAAAGAAGCAGTTCCCATTTTTGAAGAAGTTATTGCCTATTAAAAAATAGGAGGTAACAATATGTATTAAGATAAGTAATGCAAGGGGCGGCTAGGTGGCGCAGTTAATAGAGCACCAACCCTGGAGTCAGGAGGACCTGAGTTCAAATCCAGCCTCAGACACTTAACAAAAAACTAGCCTTGTGATCTTGGGCAAGTCACTTAACCCCAATTGCCCTCCAAAAAGAAAAAAAAAAGATAAGTAATGTCAAATATATCATAATGTGGATGATAATAATAATGATAGCTAACATTTATATCATCATTGTCAATATCATCATCTTACTTGTCTCCTGAGGAATCTGAGGACAGGTCAGAAAGCAACAGTTAGAAATGAACCTGGAACAAAACTGATGGGCTTAAGATCGGAAAAGGAGCAAACAAGGCTGCACATTGTCACCTTATTTATTTAGCTTATATGCAGAGTACATGATGCAAAATGCCAGGCTAGAGAAATCAAAAGCCAGAATTAAGGTTGCTGGGAGGAATATCACCAATCTTAGATATGCAGATGAAACTACTCTGATGGCAGAAAGTGATGATGAATTAAGAAATCTCTTGATGAGGGTGAAGGAAGAGAGTGTAAAAGCTTGCTTGAAGCTTAACATCAAAAAAAAACCCCTAAGATCTTGGCAACTTGTCCCATCCCTTCCTGGCAAAAAGGGAGAAAAATGAAAGCAGCATCCGATCTTATATTCTTGGACTCAAAGATCACTGCATATAGCGACTGCAGCCATGAAATTAAAAAAAAAAAAAACACTCCTTGGAAGAAAGCTATGGGGAATCTGGACAGTATATTAAAAAGCAGAGACATCACCTTGCTGACAAAGGTCCATATAGTCAAAGCTATGATTTTACCAGTAGTAATGCATGGCTATGAGAGTTGGATTATAAGGCAGCTGAGCACCATAAAATCAATGCTTTTGAATTGTGGTGCCAGAGAAGACATTTGAGAGTCCCCTGGACAACAAGGAGATCAAATCATCAATACTTGGGAGAAATTAATTCAGACTATTCACAGTGGAAGGTCCAAAAGTGAAACTGAGGCTTAAGTACTTTGGCCACATAATGAGAAGAGAGGACTCATTGGAAAAGACCCTGATGCTGGGGAAGGTTGAAGGCAAAAAGAAGGGAATGGAGGAGGATGAGATGGATAGATGGTGTCATAGAAGCAACAAACCTGAGTCTAGACAGACTTTGAGAGATAGTGTAGGATAGAAGGACCTGGCAGATTATGGTACATAGGGTCATGAAGAGTTGGACACAACTGAAGAGCAGCAACAAACATTTATATAACTCTTTAAGGCTAGATAAACACTGTGTATATGTATGTGTGTATTTGCATATATGAATATGTATGTAAACATATAGCTTGTGCCAAAAGTCTTAGTGCAGTTTTAAACTTTAGTAGCTTAAAACCCATATAATTTGATTCAAAATGAATAAAAAGCAATTTACCAGGGTGAAATAAAGGGATGAATAGCAATCAGGGAAATCAGGAATGACAACTTGTGCAGCCAATAGTCTCTCTCTCTGTATATATACATATACATATATATGTATGTATATGTATATATGTATATGTATGTATGTGTTATATATATATACATACATACATATATATCTATATTAGTGAGAAGTACATAAGACTTACTTGCATTGGCCATATCTATTTGGGTTGTGATTCATGTACTTATCATGACGTACATTTAAAATTTTTTTTATAGATTTTAGTAACTAAGTATTTTTGGCATGTGAAGTTTTGAGGACCAGAGAAAATTGGATACAGACCTGTCTTCAGGCTGGATGTCAGGAAACTTTGCTCTAACTTTTAAACCTGGGCCACCTGTGAAAAGTTTATCTTGTCACTGACTCAGGGTAGGGGGAGATAGGGGGAACACAAAAGCCTTGGGCCAGTAGCTTACTAGCAATCTTATTGCTGGTTCTGTTCTAACTTCATACCCTAATTCTATTAACTAGTCCCGGAGTGGGTTTACCATTTTCTGCTTCCAGACCTCCCTGTTGCTGATTTGCCTGACTTACCCTGCTTCTACTCATTTGGAAACCCTGCATCTCTGACTATGTTTGGACTTTGACTAATGGTACTGGTATTATGTCTGTCTTCTTTCTTGTAGACTGATCTCCAGATTGGGACATATCTTCATATCCATGTTCTCATATGCTTATCCTTCAAAATATAATCCCAGTCTTGATCCCATGCTCCAATGCCTTGTTTGACCTTGTGTATCTACCACCATTTTGATTGTAATATTATTAGCTAGTATTTAATATAGCAATTTGTGTATGTTATTTCATCTGATCCTTATAACAGTCCTGTGAGATTATTGAGTCCTAGCCTTTCCTGGTTCAGTCTGTTTTGTCTCTACCCAAACCCCACTTCTGATAACATCCATTTAATACCCTGTGGAAACTTACTGAATGTTATCCCATGGACAAAAAAACCCCAACAAAACATATGAGCAGCAACACATGCCAAGAGACCTATGTTAAGGTCTCTTTGACAGTTAATAGTTATATAACCTTAGACAATTCATTTTCCCTCTGGTGCTACAAAATTAGAGTTGAACTATATCTTCTCCAAGTTTTGTTCAGGCTTTAAAGCTTAAGATTTTGTGATCCAGAGGGACAATTTACCGTACACCCATTAAAACTGAGCACAGTGGAATTGCTAATTAAGAGGATCCCTCTGGCATGAGTGGGTAGGGCAGGTGTGGCTGGTTCTTTGGATACTTGCTGAGAAAGCCCACGACAGTAGCTAGTAGAGAGTAATGTTTTAATCACAATCTAGTAAGGTACAGAGAATATAGAGACAAAGTGCACAGGGGAACAGAGGCAGAGGGGCACAGAAGCACACTATGTAAGGACAGGGGTGAGGTGATGGAGGGAGGCAGGCAGGGTGGGGAAGAGAATGCAGAGGGGAGAGAAAAAGAGAGTCACAACCACAGACTGGAGTTGGGGTAGCTTGTGTAGCATGGACCCAGAAGAATGCTCACAGGGAGAAGTTTGGGGTCTTACTTTTATGGGATTTTGGTGGGAGACAGACTTACCTTTGCAGTCTAAGGGTTAGTTCATTAACATATCTACATCATCTCAAGGTTATCCTCAACAGTTGATATTCTCTTGGTCTTCTTGTGGATGCTTGGAGCTTATCTAAGGCTTACAGACCATGGGCGTTTAGCAGGACCAAAGAATCCTTGCAGTAAGTTCTAGCTGGCTTCCCCTGATTTAGCATGTAGTTAATTTATGAGATGATTATGCTCTTTTAATCTACAGGACTGCCTTTAAGTGACTTCTAGGTTTCCCTTTGCAATCTTCCTGCTTTTGTTACTTTATACTGGCTACTTGCAAATCTGCTTCTTATAATGCTAACTAGAAGATGGGGATGGTGTTAAGGGGGACTAGATCAAGATAAGATTTTAACACAACAATTTATATCTACTGGGTTATTCAAGGTCAGTGGTCTCACTCACATCACATATTTATATTAGTAGCCTATTTCCATCACTACTATCTAAGTCTTTGTGCCCCTTCACAAAGATTTGTCAAAATGGTCATCTGAATGAGCGAAAGGCTACAAAATATAATTTGGGGGTGAAGGGGATTGAAAGGATATAAAGATGACTTTTAGGCTACCGATTTGAAATACCTGATCAGTAAACCTTTAAAGAGCATATTCTCTCCCTCTCCTTGACCCTCTCCATCTCTGTCTCTGTTGTTCTGACTTTCTTTGTCTCTTTGTCCCCCCTACCTCTCTTTGCCCCCTTCTTTCTGCCTCCTTTCCCTCCCTCCCTTCTTCTCCCCCCCCCCTCTCTCTCTCTCTCTCTCTCTCTCTCTCTCTCTTTCTGTCTGTCTTTATCTCTGCCTCTCCTTCCCTCCTTTCTTCTCTCTCTCCTTTTCTCCCTTCTCTCTCCTCTCCCTCTCTCTTTCTCTGTCCTCTTGTCTTCCATTTCCTCTTTCTTTTCAAACGAAAGGAGAAACTGTGCCCTAGACTCTCTCTTTATAAACACTAGCAGTAGCTGGAATATTGAAGGAAATGTCCAGATAATTTAGGCTCAAACCACTCATTCCTAAAGAAGAAGAGTGCCCTTTTTAGCTCCTGAGGTGTCCAGATTTGAGGCAGAAGTCTGGCTGGTGGAGGGGCTGAGATCAGCCAGCCTCAGGCAGGACCTATGCCAGGGCCAGTCAGAATGGTTAGGTAAGTAAACTGAGGGATTACCAGTGGAGCTAGATCCTGGGTAGTTAACCAACAGGTGTCAGAGACAAGTGATCACAAGTGGGCTGGGGCTCCGGGCTAGAATACTGATGGATGCTTTACCACAGGCACAGACAGGCTGAGGTGAAATCATGGGCAAGGAACAGGGTTGAAGAGGTCAGAGGACCTGCTTGGAATAGGGTCAGATCAAAAAGACTTATGGGAACGTTAGAAGTGGCCTCTGAGGGAGCAAATAGGTCTTGTACCAATGCCAAAGTCGGCCTTTTTCCGGGGGGGTATCAGATCTTAAAGGGCCAGCCCAAAATGATGTCATGTTCCTTCCAAGGTGACATTTTACAGCCTTCTCCATTTATAATGAAAATATTATGTGAACAACAGTAACAGCAGCAGCAGTTCAATTTATATAGCACTTTAAGGTTTATAAAGTAATTTGCCTACAGTTTTTGGACAACTGTTCCTGAAGACCGCTCCAGATCATTTGGGTAGAAAGAGGTGAAGCCAAAGATCCAGAGGGATGCTTTTTCTGGGTCCCAGTCAAAACCCAGCTGTGGAAATCCTGAGCTTGAAGAATGGAGTACAATGGAAAAAGCAAGAAAACTTGTATAATAATAATAGCTAACATTCATAAAGTGCATACTAGGGGCCAGGCACTGTGCTAAGAACTTTCCAATTATTATCTCATTTGATTCACATAACAACCCAGAAAGAGAGGTGTTTTTATAATCATCATTTTACAGATGAGGAAATTGAGGCAAACAGGGTTAAGTGACTTGCCCAGGGTCATACAGCTAATAAGTGTCTGAGGTCAGATTGGAACTCAGGAAGAAGAGTCTCCCTGACTTCAGGCTCAGCATTTTGTTCACTATGACATCACCTAACTGCCTCATTTGTCAACAATAAGTAAGAGCAAAGTAAGATAGTAGGAAATAGTGAATAGGACCTGGACTCAGAAGGATCTGAGTTTGAGTCTTGTCTCACAGAACTAGCTTTGTGACCCTGAGAAAGTCACTCCAACTTTCTGAGCCCCAGTTTGCTCATCTTTAAAATGAAGAGGTATGTATGGCTTGATGATTTTCAAAATCCTTTCCAGCTGTAAGTCTATGATCTTATGAAGGATGTAGCAGTAAGAACAAAACATCTCAGCTTGAAATTACAAAAAAGTCAGCAATTTTGCCACCACTCTTGATGGATATAATAGAGTAAATGGTAAATATTCATTGTCATAGGAACATAAAATATAATGACCCCCTCATTTTAATGATAGCAATAATTTCTTACTGTATGATAATTTCAGCTTTACAAAGTGTTTTCTTCACAATAGCCTTATGAGATAGCCAGTAGAAATGTTATTATCTCCAGTTTTCCAGATGAGGATACTGTGGCTAGCACTGCTTTTCTCATCTCTCCTCACTCCAGACTATCTTCCATTTTGCAAACATTTAGCAGTTTTCCTAAAACGGGGACATTATAATGTTACTTCCCTAATCAATAAATTGCTGTGGCTCCCTATGACTCCTAGGGTCAAAAACAAATTCCTGTTTGGCATTTAAATTCCTTCCCAATCTGGCCCAACCAGACCTTTCCCAGCTTATTCATCATTTGCCTTCACACACTCTATGGTTCAATCAAACAAACCTTCTCTTTCTTTCTCATATATGATAACTCACACATATGATTTCTGTTCCTTTGCATTGACTCTCTTCAGAAGCCTAGAATGAGAGTATTTCTTGCTCACCTTTGCCTCTAAGAATCCCTGGTTTCTTATAAGACTTAGGTCAAGTACTATCTTTTACATGAAGCCTTCCTACATTCCTCCAGCTGTGAGTGCCTCTCCCCCAATATTGTCTTGCATTTACTTTTATATACATATACATATACATACATATATATATATATATATATATACACATATACACACATGTTGGACTCCTCCATTCATTTCATAGATTTTAAGTTCCTTGAGGGCAGGGATTATTTTATTTGTGTCTTTGTAGTGCTTAGCCCAATACCTGGCATTTGGTGCTTAATAAATATTGATTGAGTCTAAGGGAAAATGGATTCAGCAATTACTTAGGACTAACTTAAAAATGAACTTCTAGATTATAACCGGGGCAGCTAGGTGGCCCAGTGGATAGAACACCAGCCCTGGAATCAAGAGGACTTGAATTCAAATGTGGCTTCAGACACTTACTAGCTGAGTGACCCTGGGCAAGTAGCTTAACCCTGTTCGCCTCAGTCCCTCATCTGTAAAATGAGCTAGAGAAGGAAATAGCAAACCACTCCGGTATCTTTACCAAGGATACCCCAAATGGGGTCACAGTGAATTGGATATGACTGAAGTGACCCAAAACAACAATAGCAACACACACACACACACACACACACACACACACACACACACAAACTATTTCTAAAGACATGAAGCTAAAATGGGGTGAGAAGCTTTGATTTATCAAAGCCTTTTCAGGGAGTTCCTTCTGGAATCAAGTCTGCTGACACCTTTTTTTAAAGGTCTCACAAGGAAGAGAGTATATTTGGAGATTGAAAGAGACATTGGTTTAAAGTTAGCTCTGATGACAATTTGATAAATATTCTGCCCGGTTACCACTAGTAAGATCAGGGTACAATTAAGGACGTTGACATCTTCTTTTAAGAAAAGAACTCATCTAATTTACTGGAATTTAAGAAAAGAAAGGATTTACTAGAAAAATAAGCCAATAGTTGTAGAAATCATTAGGTTCTAAAGGTTTCTGGAAGTGTATTATTAAGTGCTGACCTTTATCTAATCTGTGCCATCATCTTGGAGCAGGAGAAATGGAACCTGACATCTTTGATTGAAAAACTGTTAAAAGGTAGAAAATGCAGTGAGTGTAATCTATAACTGGACAGCTGTCATTCCTGATTGTCTTTATAAGAGTTGGCTTGATTGTAATTCAGACAAATCTTCAAAGTTTTAAACCAGTATGTAATTAAAGAGAAGAGAAAGCAAAAAGAAAGGATCAGAAGAGGAAGAACTAAGGTCATTTCATGCCTGTGAGAAGCAGCATGGCTGAGGAGACAAGAGAGTTGGCCTCAAAGGCAGAAAGCCCTGTATTAAAATAAGACCTCTGTTTCTTCTTTACCATTTTTCATCCCACCTAGTACAATACGCCTTTGTAATTGGACTAATGTCTAATATGAAAGTATTTGCAGATCCTATTCTGGACTATATGCTGTCGTGGGGAGTGGGGGGAGGGAGGGAAAGGAAATTTGAAAATCAAGGAACTATGGAATTGAATCTTGTTAACTAAAACTAAACGAATAAATTAATAAAATAAGATAAACTAAAATAAGACCTCTGACAATACGCTGTTGGGGTGACTGGGTGCTGTCTGGATGACCCCTGCAAAAGCCTCTCTACCGCTTAGTGCTGTAGGCAGCTCTCCAATTCTGCACTACAGGGAAGGTGCTGAGCAGCACAGGTACAGGGAATTTTCTCCTTCAGGGAGTTCCCTATATCATTGACCTCAAAGGCCCAATTGTTATCCCTAGCTCTACCCTCTAGAGAGTAAAATTCAAGATCCACCAAGAATATAACCTGGAGGAGAAAAGGAGAGCCAGGCAAGAGACAGTACTATTTAGCTACTAATGCTGCTAATAAGATGGTTGGTGGCAGTTAGAAATGAAATCACCCTCAGTATATAGTGGTTAATCTTTGATGATAGCTCATGGGAACAAATTGGAAATGTCATTGAAAGAGAAAATCCCCATAAAAAGTTCAAGTTGAAGCCTGTTTACAAGTAAGCATCCACTGATCCACAAGCATTTATTAAGTACCTGTTATTTCCTTGGCACTATTCTAGGCACAGGGGAAAGACCTACAAAAATGCAATTTTCCCTGTCTTCATGGAACTTACCTAGCACCCCATTCCTCCTCTCCCTAATTCAATTGCGCACCCTTTTCAAATTAGCTTTGTTCCTTATGTTCTAGTTTCTTAGGGTCTTTCCCTTCAGAGGCCAAGGACATTTTCAAAGCCTACGGTTGCTAGAGCAGCAGGCTCTCGGCATTGGGATCGGGGAATGCCTGTGAAGCGTGTAAACAGCAACTGGAGGTTGTCAGTTACATTAGGGGGAAGCCACTGAGCCCTGAGCGAAACATTTAATATTTAAAAGCTAATGTGGCATGGAAGCTGGTGCATCTTCTCTAATTCTGGGCTCTAATACTGCTGGTGCCCTGCTGCTAACACATAAAAATAAATGCTGCCAGCAGGTTCGGGAACACAGATTTGCATCAACAGCTCACAGCAGTGGCAGAAATAGGGTTTTCGACATCTTGGGAAATGTGACTTTGCTGAGTAGATTTTTCAGAGTGCTACACCAACCACACAGACCAGGAGACCATTTTCATCTCAGGTTTCTTGAACATATGCTTGTGAATAGTTGTCCTGCCCTTACCCAAGTTATTAGACCAACAGAAATTCTACTTGGTCCACAAAGTTTGCAATGGCTATATCCATATTTATTCTTTCACTCCAGAGCACACCCACCTTATCTTACCGTTGCCCATATTGATAGGATAATATAAAAATCTGTCAACAACAAACATACTCAGAACTCCCAGAAAACTACATCAAAAGAGAATTGTAGGAGAGGCCAAAAACATGCCATCAAAGCTGTAATTAGCATGGAGTCACTAGGGCTTTCCCCAGAGGTGTCAAGATGAGATGGGGCACACCTCCTGGCTAACCACCTCACCTGCAAATGCCCTCACCTAGCCTTAGCTGATCACCTCTCTGTGTTTTATGGTCATCGTGTTCATATTTCAGGGATCACAAGGGCAGAATTGTCCTGGCCTGGGGACTCTTGACATGGGGGGTAGATATAATCAGTGGGGAAATCAGCAATGAAGGTGGCATGTGCCAGATATGATATCCCCTTGCCCCCAGCCCCTGTCTTCTTTATCCACTCCTTTCCACTGTACCCTTTGGAACCCTTCACTATTGTTAACAGACTCCCCTCCTCCCAAATCTCTGTTTCTCACATTCCTTCCATCTTCTGGTTCTCACTGAAAATTAGCTCTCTCCCAAGCACACCACATCTCTTGTCATTCTCTCCAAGTCTGACTAGACCATCTCTCACATCCCGTGATACACAGGGTGAAGAGAAGGAGGAGGAAAAGGAAAAAGAGTTGGCATACTCCTAGCTCCCTGCTGGCACTGGCAGACCCTCCCTCTATCACCATCACTCAGTACTCTTCTCTAGCTCTTTAAAAATCATCCCATCCTGTCCAAGGCCTTATTGCTATCCTCTCTGGGCTCTAAATCACTCTCCCTCCATCCCACTAAGTTCAGTACCTGACGCACAGTTTTCTAATCCCAACCTCTGCCTCCTTTCAAATAGCCTACTGGCCTTCCAGTTCTTCAACTTGTTTTGTAGAAATTTCTAGCTCGATGCTGGTTCACTTCATGCTGTCTCCCTGGTGGGGCTCATTCCTGGCTAATCTTCACCTCCAGCTATTTCCAGGTGCCCATCAATGCTCCCTGTCCATCTCTTCAGTCCTGGTTCCTGCAAATCTCTTCACCTTGTAGCTGGTAATCATTTCATTTTATGCCCTGCTTGGTAGCTTCCCCAGTTCTGCCATTCTCCTCCATCCCCAGCAATTGCTGCTTATCCCTTTCCCTGGAGGACTAATTAGTCTAACAAGTGACCAGTATGGATCAACCTTGTACCGCCTTATTATCATTTCTTTTGTATATTCCCAACTCTAGTCTTCACACATAAGAGGTCCCTCAGAGGCTAATGAACTTTTACTCTTGACACCTCACAAGTGAATCAACTTAGTTTCCAACTTCCTCTTTCCCCCCAGTATCTGGGGGGTATGACTTCACAACACAGCTTCCCACTGGGCATAAGGAAGAGGTTCTTAACGTGTGTGTGTGTGTGTGTGTGTGTGTGTGTGTGTGTGTGTGTGTGTGTAATGGACCCCTTTGTCAGTTTGCTGAAGTCTGTAGATCCCTTCTGAGAATGTTTTTAAGTGAATGAAATAAAATACATAACTTACAAAGGAAACCAGTTAAATTGCAATGCTGTCATGAAAATATCAAAAAGACAAGTTCATGGACCCCCTGGCCTAGGTACTTCTGGGGGAGAATCCTGTTTGTTCTCCCCTCTTTCCTCTCTCCCTCTTCCTCTCACTCTCCTCTCCCCTTCTCCCTCTTCCTTTCCCTCTCTCCCAGTCTCTTTCCCTCCTTCCTTCCTCTATGTTTCCCTCAGGGTAACTGTGTCAGGTCATTCAAATTACTCAGGGCTGTTTCTGAAATGTCTAAACTAGGGGCAAAGGGTAGAAACATTGCCGCCTGAACAATGGAAGGGTGGGGGTGGCAGGTAAGAAGAAGAAAAAAATGAAAGAGAATTTTTAGCCCTTGGTATATAAACAACAAAAGCAATGTATTAATCCATTCAATAGAGTCAAATATTTTACTCTAAATAATGGAGCCATGGCTAGAGCCACAGAGTACCTCCTAACCATGTGTACCACAGCTGCTAATTTGGGGAAGGTGAAGATCCTGATCAGAGTGAGAGCTGTAAACATTGAAGAGTTGCTTTCTCTCTCTCTCTCTCTCTCTCTCTCTCTCTCTCTCTCTCTCTCTCTCTCTCACTCTCACTCTCTCTGTGTATGTGTATGTGTGTCTCTGTCTTTCTCTGTCTCTCTATCTTCATATCCTCTCTTTGTGTGTTTCTGTCTCTATCTCTGTTTCTCTCTCTCTCTCCCTCTCTCCCCTTCTAGCTCCCACTCACTCCATTTTGCATTGTCCTCAAATATAGGGTAAGTGCCATAGGAACTGGGAGCTGGCTTCATTAGGTGCCTATGGCAGGCATCCCCAGCTCTCAGAGGGGCTCCCTGCCTTCTCCCTTCTCCTTACCTTATATTATTTCAGGTAAGATACAGGAAGAGTAAGAGCTGTGGGAGCACAGAATGGAAGTTAACAGGAAAATGAGATTTCCTTCACAGACATTTACTTTACAGCCAACTCTAAAGGAGTGAATCTACTCCATAGCAGAGGGTACACTTGTAATAGTGTAGCTAATTCAGATTTTATTAGTAGATGTGACCCAGCATAATTTGGAGATACCATTTCAGTGCCAGTGTTTAAAAGCTAAGTGATTACCTTTAAAAAAATACATAAGCTACTAAAATGTGCTCTGCTTTGACTTGACTAAAAGTTCAAGACTATTTAGACAACGGCTGGCATTTATGTTCACCCAGGCCAGCAGAAAATGCATCTCTGGAAAAAGATTAAGGAGCTAAATCAAATGATTGAAAGATTAATTAAATCAGAATTTACATGTGATGACACAGAAAAAAGACAAAGCCATATTGATGGAATTGCTTGAATTAGCATTTAGCCACACGGCTGTTTTCTATAATATCATTAACTGTGCTGTCCTGTGTGCCTATGGATCTCATCATATATTCCTGTTCTACTAATGGGAGTATGAGGATCTTGGGCAGCCTTTCACCATTGGAAATGAATTTGTGCTAAGCCATCCATATTCTTCTCCACTTTGTGGATGAAAGCACAGATTTGTTTGTTTTGGTTTATAAGTGATGTCAGTTGTTTGGCCTGCATTAAGTTAATAGTTAATAGCTTCAAGAGGAGATGTAGGGTGTCCCTCAATGCCTGACTCCAGAATTTTAGGGTGTTGCTTAATGTGTATTCCAAAAAAGAAAGAAAAGAATAATTAATATAGTTCCTTAAGAAGGAACCATAGATTATCTGTAACTGAAAAGCTGAAGTTCTAGGATGATAGAAGTAGGTCTAGAGAAGACCATAAAAGGCCATCCTAGTGGCTCTAGGGGACAAGGGATAGGGGATACAGCATGGAATGTGGAATTGGGAAGACCTGAATTCTAATCCTCCCTCACTCAGACATTTACTGCTGTGCAACACTGGGGAAGTCACTTAATGTCTCATCTGTAAGATGAGTAGTCTCATCAGTAAGATGAGCTAGATAATGACTGACCTTTCAAGCCCTTTCTGGTTCTAAATCCATGATCTTCTGAGGTGCCAGTCCAGCTTTTTCACTTTACAGGTGATGAAACTGTGACCTAGAAGGTGAAGTGAATTGCTTGAAAATCACAAAGGGAAGAAAATACATAGCAGAGCTACAATTTAAGCCCAGGTTCTCTGACTCCAAATCCCCCTGCCTCGATTTCCATATGCATTGGAGATGTGTGTTGGAATATGTGTTAATCCAATTCAACAAGCATTAAGCGCCCTGACATGATGACAGGATCTGGGCATGCCCAGGCCTCTGTTGCAATGATGCTGACTGTTTCAAAAAGGTGAAATAACTTCTTCCCTCAAGGACTTTATATGCTAGGAATATAACCAAGGAGCTTGTATTTAGTTGTATATGGGTATACATAACAATCTTAACATTTACATAGTTCTTTAAAGTTCACAAAGTACAAATATTATCTCATCTTCTCATAGCAACCCTTGGTTATTGTTGTTATTGTTCAGTTGTGACCCTATTTGGGGTTTTCTTGGCAAAGATACTAGAGTGGTTTGCCATTTCCTTCTCCAGCTCATTTTAAACTGAGGCAAGCAGGATGAAGTGACTTGCCCAGGATCACATAGATCATAAGTGTCAAGTCAGATTTGAACTCTGGAAGAAGAGTCTTCTTGATTCTAGGCCTGGCACTCTAACCCCTTTACTACTTAGCTGCCCCTATAGTCATGGGACTAGTCCCTATCTCTGTCCCTATACAAGTTGTCACAAAAGTCTTACTGTGGTTTTAATTAGTAATAACTTTAGAGGTATAAATGGTACAATCTTACAAAAAGATCATTTAAAAATCTAATTATTTAAATTTATTTTATACTTATTTAGTTTCTGAATTTCAAATAATAAAATTTTAATTTTAACAGGACAGGTAATTGTGTAAGACAGGCTCTGGATAATGCTTTCTCAGGTCATTGCATCAGTAGAGGAGGTCCTCTTGTTTGGTCACCTGATCTCTCCATTAAACTTTTTCTTGGGGGGGTCAGTAAAAACCATCATGTATGCATTGAAACCTTGTTCTTTGGTTTATCTTTAGGCTAAGACGACAAATGCAATTCTTTCAGTCACTGAACAGCAGTTGATGAAAAGTGTTTACAAAGTTTTAAAATTGAATATAGTGATGGATAGACCAAGAGAGTGGTTTTGTCGAATTTTAATAAGAAGCATATCACTGTTTATAAATTTAAACAACCTTTCAAATGTTATGTTGTTGTTTTTTTGGTTGTTGTTGTTGTTATTGTTGGTTTGGTATTTTTTTTAGGCAAGTCTGTAGCATTTCTATTTCTGAAGCTATTAACGCTTAAAATTCCACCAAGACTTTGGGGACATCCTGTATAAAGCTAATGAGAGAAAGTATAATATAGTCAGGTAGA
This sequence comes from Gymnobelideus leadbeateri, assembly GCA_011680675.1. Classification (NCBI taxonomy): domain Eukaryota; kingdom Metazoa; phylum Chordata; class Mammalia; order Diprotodontia; family Petauridae; genus Gymnobelideus; species Gymnobelideus leadbeateri. The sequence goes on along the minus strand of WOXC01004558.1, from coordinate 814,121 downwards.
GAGCCAGCCTGTGAGCCAGGTAGAACAAGGTTTAAGTCATGCCTCTGATGCACATAGGGCAAATTCCTTAATCTCTCCATGCCCCAGGTAGCAATACATTATAGACAAATTGCTGATCTGCTTTGGTGGAAGGCATTTCCACAAAGGGAAGTCTTTAAGCCATCAGACCACAAATCTGGGCCAACACTGTAAAGACGGTATTGATTGAATGGTTTCTTTGATCTTTGGATCCAGTAAAGGTTATTTTACAAGTGACAAATTTCCCATGATTCTATCATTATACTACATCACAATCTCATTAGCTTACTCTTATTTTAACCATCTTCCAGAGCAGTAGCATTGCTATAACTTTCCCCCTTACATTGGTACCATCTTCCCTGTCAGGGAAAGTATCTTGAATGATATTTTCCTTTTTACTTACTCATGCTAAGAGTTCATGAATGACGCTACATATAATGTATGACTACATATATGAATGATGCAGTGGTTCCCACAATATAAGTAGTTTAGGAATTATTGTTGTTCAGTTGTTTCAGTTGTGACCAACTCTTCATGACCCCATCTGGGGTTTTCTTTTTTCTTTTTTTTTTTTGGAGGGCAATTGGGGTTAAGTGACTTGCCCATGGTCACATTGCTAGTAGGTGTTAAGTGTCTGAGGCCAGATTTGAACTCAGGTCCTCCTGACTCCAGGGCCGGTGTTCTATTCACTGCACTACCTTGCCACCCCCAATCTGGGGTTCTTGGCAAAGATACTGGAGTGATTTGTCATGTCCTTCTCCAGCTCATTCTACAGATGAGAAATTGAGGCAAACAGTGACTTGCCCAAGGTCACACAGCTAGTAAGTGTCTGGGGGCTGGATCTGAGCTCAGTTCTTCCTGACTCCAGGCCTGGCACTCTATCCATTGCACCATCTAACTTTGAACAGCAAATGTTTGTACTCATTAATTCCCTGAGCAAGGTGTGCTACTTTCCCAGTATTGGGAAAGGTTATCTATCCTTTTGAACTCTATTGAAATGTTTCTCTGATGAACTATTCCAGTCCAATTTTTAGCCACTAACTTTATTGTGGTAGCTTGGGAGGAGAGCCCATTACTAGAGAAGAAATTTATGAGCTAGTTCTACTGCCAAGAGTGGACAGACTAGGAAAGTTATGAGTAGAGCTTCCCTCAGCTTCAGAGATTATATACCTACAATTGATTAGTAGCTATTCAGGGGATAATAAGCAGAGCTGTGACTAGGGGTAGAAAGGTAGACATGGAATAAGATTGAGTGGGGGTCACTTTTAAATATTACTATCCACAAATAGATATTCTTCATTTTATTGATAACTTTTGTTTTAACATCAAAATTTCTCAATATATCCCTCCTTATCCCCCTCCCCAGTGAGCCACCCTTTATAACAAATAATTAAATGATTTCAATAATTTGAGGGGGGGGAAGGGAAGGGGAAAGGGAAGGGAAGGGAAAGGGAAAGGGAAAGGGAAGGGAAAGAAAGGGAGGAGAGAAAAAGAAATACAGTTCAGCAATACTAACAAACACATCAGCCAAGTCTAAAATTCTATAAAATTTACCAGATCCATAGTCCCCCACCTCTGCAAAGAAGGGAGGTAGGTAGGTGATATGCATGTATTTTAAATGATGGGAAAATCTACTATCCATAGTAATGTACACCTTATGTTTGTATAGTTATTTGAATCATGCCTATTCCTTTAGTCTATGAGCTCCTCAAGGACAGAAATTGTCTTTTGTCTTTCTTTATATCCCCAAGTTTTAGCACAGTACCTGCCATTTAAAAAATACCTGTTGACTAACTGTTTGACTGACTAAATCCTAGTTATAATGAAGGCTCAAAATCTGTAGCAGACATTAATAATTTTCAAATCTTGTCTCAAATGTAAGAAAGCCATGTTTTCTGCTTAACACTTCAGTTTGTAGATTGATTCTCAATTATTCAGAAGCTAATGATTCAGGTAGGCCAGGTAGGTGGCGTGGGGCCTAGAGTCAGGAAAATCTAAGTTCAAATCCAGCCTCAGACCTTACTAGCTGTGTGACCCTAGGCAAATCACTTAACCCTGGTTGCTTTAGTTTCCTCATCCATAAAATGAGCTGGAGAAAGAAATGGCGAACCACTTCAGTATCTTTGCCAAGAAAATCCCAAATGGGGTCAGGAAGAGTTGAATATGACTGATCAATTAAACAATAATAAAACTGATTCAGGTAGGAACCAGTTTCTGAAGCTCCTCCCTCTTACTAACTGCTTTTTAAGCATCTAGTTATTCATTACCATCTCCTCCAGAGGGTATACAAGAAAAGATGTGAAATACAACTTAGCTATGAAAAAAAAAAGGAAATTTATTACTAAAATTGGGTTCAGTATAATGTGTTGGTATTGGCAGCTTAGTTTAGTAAACAGAGCAGGCTTGGGTTCGGTCCACTATTTTTCTCTCTACATAACCTTATGGGGCAAACAGCCTTTCTCTGGGTTTCAGTTTACTCATTTATAGATTGAGGGGCTTGGGCAAGATGAAATCCAAAGTGCCTCCTCTTCCTGGATTCTTAAGAAAGGCAGTACAGTGAAAAGAACATGGGATCTGGGTTCAGATTCCAGCTTTGCCGCTTACAGCCCCTGTGACCTTGAGCAAGACACTCAAGCACAAGGACCTCTATAATATGAGGTCGTTGTCCTCACAGGTATATAGTCCCTGAGACTCCCTCTGACTTTAGATCTTCAATCTGGTTTTTTAAAGTTCTTTTCTTACTTGAAAAGTCTGTAGTGTATAGGAACATAGATTTAGAGTTGAAAGGCACCTTTGAAGTTATATAATCCCTTTATTTTGCAGATAAGGTCCTGGGGAGTCAAATAACTTGGCTGAGATCATGCAGGTGGAAAGCTACACTTTGGATTGAAACCCAGGTCCTCTGACCTTCATATCCAATGCTCTTTCTACTCTACCATAGTAGGGCTTGCTTTCTTTTTGTATGTGCTACTAACAGGTCATTTTGGTACAAAGAGTTGCTAATTGTGTGTTCTTTCCCCACAACATAAACTTTGGTCAAATGTCACTTAAAAAAAAATCAAGTGAGTTTACAGTCCTGACTTCAGAGACTGTTTTATCATTAATTTCTACTTTCACGAGTTTTTAAATGTTTCCATCTGAACAGTTATCATATGAGCGTGAGGTTGACACCTTTCAGGGAAGTGTCCAATAGTAACTCAAGCGGCTTAGGAATGTGGGCTTTGACAATGCCGAGTTTGAAAATTCACAAATCTTGGTAAACGTGTATGACTTTCCCAGGTGAGAAATGGAGCCCATAGCTATTGTCTCTGATCCTTATCCCCTAACCTTCCTTTCATCAGGTAAGTTCTGTATATCTTCTAAAGAAATATTATTATCTTTTGCTTCCTGGATTCTTTTTTAAAATTTTAGCTTGGGGAACTGAAGCTTTGAGAGGCTGTGACCTTTACGATATCACCCCACAAATCAATGTCATTGTTGGGAGAGGTGTCCAGGACTCTTGCCACAGCCTGGTGCTGTAAACATTAGTTCATTTATCTTCCTATTGGATTTCACATAGCTGAGTTTTCTTTGAAGAGCTCAAGGCAAAGAGAGTTTGGGTCAAACTACTTGTGGTTGAATTGTGCATTTCAGAATAGGATTGAAATCTTCCATGTGGACATTCCATCCATGTATACAAATGAAGTCTGGAAATTTCATTTGGTTTTCCTCTGATGTTTTCCAGTGTAATTTCAATAAGTAAAAACTTGTGTTCTTTAAACTACTTTTTTTTTAAACTGGACCTGTGATTTCATTGGTATAAGATGTTGCTACTTATAGTTTTAGTTGTCTGTAGTGCTGAAAGGTCACATGATATTCCCATGGTTACACAGTCAATATGTGTTTGAGGTGGGCCCTGAATCCAGGTGATACCAACTTAGGGCCTTCTCTCCAGCCATTATGGATGCAAGGCTCTCTCTTAAATTAATGTAAAGTTCTCTCTCTATTTAAGGGCCTTTTTATCAGAAGACTTTTTGTGATTAAAAAAGGACAGAATACATGGTTTTGTGTGTGTGTGTGTGTGTGTGTGTGTGTGTGTGTGTATAAAGAAAGAGATTTATATCAATTGTCAAAGGATGTAAGATATTGTTTCTATTGTAGATGAACATTTTGATACCTAATAGGAATAAAATAACCTTTTTAAAAATAATTATGCTTATAGTATGCACTCTCAAATGGAATTTGGACAATTTTGAAGAGAAAAAAAAACATGTGGTATAGTCTCAAATCTCTTCATGAATTATATAGTATGATGACTCTCTTATGTGGGAATAGTTTAATGTTATAAAGAGGCAGAGAAAGAGCTTTTAATCTCAAGGCACTATGTCAGACTTGCCTGCTTCCTTAAATATAATCACAGCAAATATTTTCTCTCTTTAGTCCGGACTGGATACTCAGAGCTTCTCAGCAGACAGCTGAGTGAAAAAGTGGGGAGAACCACCAAATCATACTTAAAAAAAAATCTAAGTCTTATAAATATATAATCAAGTCAAGATTTCTTCCCATCCCACCCTTCCATTCCATATTCTTGTTACCCTTTTGTAATAATTAATCCCACTCTTTTCTTTTTTGCCCCTGATTTAAAAAAAAATCCTATTTCTCCACTATAAAAAGTTTATGAACATATGGGGTTGGGGGTGAGAGGTGGGGACACATAGTGTCACAGAATGTCTCGACCATGATTTGCTCCTATTTATTTGGGTACATGGCTTTTTTTTTATCATGTCTCTTACAATGTGATGGGTGAGATTGTTCTAGTTGGATGGCCAAGACTTGACCCTTGAAAATGCTTGAGCAGCAGATTTCACATTGTCCTTGGTAAATAATTTGCCTTCTGTGTAAGTAGCTTTGGTGTATGTTATTTGGTGAATCATAATTCATTAAGTTCTTTTAGTAGGCAGAGAGATAAAAAGAATGTCCTTGTTTGTTTTTGGAAGGAGGAGGAAGGCAAGGCAATTGGGGTTAAGTGATTTGCCCAAGATTACACAACTGGTACATCAAGTGCCTGAGTTATATTTGAACTCAGGTCCCCTGATTCCAGGACCCATGCTCTATTTATGGCTCCATCTAGCTGCCCCTAAAAAGAATGTTCTTGTATTAATAAATCATTCATTTAAACTCCATAGTAAAAGGCAAACTGGTATTTTAGTTAGAGTACTTGACCTCAGAGTCAGGGAGATTCAGGTTCAAATCTTATCTCTAATAACCTACTGGCTGTGTGACTTTGGGCAAGTCATCTCTCCAAGTGACTGATGAGATATAGATTTGTACTGGTGGAAGAAAGGAGCACGCTGATAGATCCAACTACATTGGTCTACTTGTATTCCTCAAAAAGCACATTCCATTTCCCACTTTGCCTGCTCTGCCTTCACTACCCCTCATCACCTCTGCCTCTAGGTTTCCCTTGCTTCCTTCAAGAATGAGTTCAAATCCCACCATCTTTGGTAAGGTTTTCTAGACTTACTCAGTTGCTGTTCCTTCCCTTCTTTGGTTACCTTCTGTCTATTCTCTATACATCTTATATGTACCTAGTTATTTACACAATATCTCCCCCTAGACAATATAAATTCCTTGAAGGCAGGGACTATTTTTGCCTTTCTTTTAGCTTTTAGCACATAATACTTGATAAATGCTTGTTGACTGATTTGACTGGTAGTTCTCAGAATGGATATGGTTATAAACAGAATTATCTGTGATCAGATATCATCTAGGGAAGGTTGGATTCAGATTCTGTAGGAATTTAAACTTTAAGAAGGGATTAGAAACTGAGATGTTGACATTATTTTCATTGACTAGTTATGCTATTGAAATAAACAAAGTACATTTCATTGACATTGCAAAGGTCACCCTGAATAACAAGGTGTTTATATAAATGGCTTTGGCCAAGTCTGCCTTTAATATGTTTTGTATCCACAAAAATTGTCAGATTTCTCCTGAAATATTTTTTATTCGTAAAATACAGTTCACATTCTTGGTTTTGCCATAGCCACCCATTTTTGGTAGTAAATCATCCAATCTAATTTCCTTTATAAAATGATTTATTAATGTTTTTTAAACATCACTCTCACTTCCCAGGGGCTTCTCCCCAAATTCTCAGTTATAACAAAGCACAGCCAAGTAAATCAAATTGACATATTCTCCATATCTGAGAATATATGCCTTACTCAGCACCTGTCATCTAAAACATAAGCTATCTTTGTTGATAATCATCCCCTCTGAGATCTTTGAGATGTCCTTACTTTTTTTTTTTGCCGTCTGTAAACGACATAAATAAGAGACAGAGTAGGGTTTATTTGGGTCAGATAATGAGAAAGTAAAATCAAATAATGGAATTGACTATTTAGGGAGATCTGAATTCTTGATTCCTGGAGAACCTGTAGATTTTAGATTTTTTCTGAGTAGTTTAAACATTCCTTTATAGAAAGAATATATTAGGGGCAGCTGGGTGGCACAGTGAATAGAGCACTGGCCCTGGAGTCAGGAAGACCTGAGTTCAAATCCGGCCTCAGACACTTAACACAAAAACTAGTGATCCTGGGCAAGTCACTTAACCCCAATTACCCTCCAAAAAAAAAGCAAAAAAAGAGAATATATTAGATCAGATGATGTCTTGAAGTGTCCTAAAACTATGATTCTGTAGGTCTTTTCATCACTTTTTTTGCAAGCACCCAAGAGTAGCCATATTGTCATAAAAGGAAAAATGTTAAAGTTGGTGAGAGAAACAGAGAGACAGAGAAAGAGACAGAAAGAGACACATACACAGATACAGAGAGAGAGAGAGAGGGAGAGAGAGAGAGAGAGAGAGAGAGAGAGAGAGAGAGAGAGAGAGAGAGAGAGATCAGTATTTTGCAGACTCAGGAATAAGAGTTTAGTGATTTATCCAAAAGGCGATAAGACTCTGTGGAATTGGTTCATTCTAGACAATGTCACAAGAATGTCTGATAATCCAGGATGCCAAAATATTTAATTTTCAGTGCTAAATCCAACTGTGATGCAGACCAGGTATATATGTAGGTTAGTTTGTACATTCTCCTTTGAGAAGGAAAGCTGTTGTGGGCTAGAGGAGGAATATCTTCTGGGTGGGAAAGAGGGTCATCTGATCACCCACATCCTGCCCCTACACTTTCCTGCCTAGCAAGAGAGGTTAGAGGGTAAAAGAGAAAGATACCAGAGACTTTCAAAATGGCACTAAAGCTACAAACTATACTCAAAGGATACTTGGTAGGGGAGAGCAGAAGGGACAGAGCAGGGGAATGAGCTGGAGTGCCATTTTATGGGGTCTCTGAGCTACACACTAGCAATTTACTAGGGGTAGAGTTTTTATATTTATACATATATAACATGTTCCAAAAGTATAGTTTTAAGCTATTAAATACTGAAACAGCACTAAGACTTTTGGAATGTCCTACATATCCCCAGTAGATTGTGAACTCCTTGAAAGCAGGGGCTGTCTTTTGCCTTTCTTTGTATGTATCCCCAGTGCTTAGGACAGTCATTGGCACATAGTAGGTCCTTAATAAATGTTTACTGACTGACTATGAAGGTTGATAAATGGTATCCCTGGGGAGGTAGCATCATACAGTGGATATAGTGTTGGACTTAGAGTCAATAATTGGGTTCCAACCCACAACCTTGGGCTTACTAGCTTCATGACCTTAGGCAGATCACTTGGCCTCTCCATGCCTCAGTTTCTCATTCTGTAAAATAGGGAAGATAACAATAGTACCTTGTTCAAGGTTTACTAGAAGATTAAAACAAGAGATTATATATAAAGCTTTTTTTCCCTTCAAACTTTAAAGTGCTACATCTGGACATCTTTGGGGAGAGCTAGGTTATGACTTACAGATATAAGGGAACACATTTACATCACACTTCACTTGGTCATTCATTTTAACAAGAATCTAGAGGGATGTTTTTGCCACACAGCTAATTCATTGCTATTGGGAACACCTGAGTTCAAATCTGGTCTCAGACACTAGCTTCGTGGCCCTGGGCAAGTCACTTAACCTCTTCCAGACTCAGTTTTATCAATTGTAATGTGGGTATAATGACAATACCTACCTGATACCTCACCTGTTGTGAGGATCAAATGGGAAAATAGTTGTAAAGCACTTAACACAGTCTGATTCATGGGTCCATATACATGCTTAGTCCCTTCCCTTCCCTATACAGGGGAAGAGACTTTCCCTACAACAGGGAGAACAGGTAGGGGAGAGAACTTCCCTACAACAAAAGCCTATGAAGAATTAAACAAACAAATAAAGAACATTTAGAACTAAATAAATAAATAAAAATAGAAGTTTGCTTAATGATAGGCAATTTAAGGAGTGCTTGCTGTCTTCTTCACTTTAACAATGGACTGCCTCTCCCTTATCTTGGTAGAAATTCTGCTCCTTTTCTACTATAACTTGCTAAAGTTATTTATGAAGAAACTCTGGCATTGAACTCATAGCAAATTAAGTATGGGCTTTGAAAAATAATGTTTTGTTCCATTAAATTACTGGCTGGATACAATCAAATTTAATCTGAGAGACTGATGGATCCATGATCTCTCCACCAGGATGAATAGTAGCCCATGTCCATACCTTTGCTTCCTCTCTGAGCCCTTTCATATTAGGCCTCCATACCTTTGCTTCCTGTCTGAGTCCTTTCATATTAGGCCTTCAAAAGAAATCTATACAAGGTGCTGGAGGTCTTCTTTTGGTTATTATTATTTTTTGGATGCCATTATAACACTCTGGCTGTCCATCTGTTATTTGTATTCCATATATGTTCTTGCTGAAAGGCATCCTGGTTAAGTGGGCAGACATCTGACCTTGGAGTCAGGAAGACCTGAGTTTAAATCCTACTTCTGAAACATAATAGTTATGTGAACCTGGTCAAGTCATTTAATCTTTCAATACCCTAGGAAACTCTCTAAGACTAAAAATTACCAATAAGTCACCTGTTCATAACTAAGTTTGACTTAAATCTTTCTATTGTATCATTGGACCAAAAAAACATTCAACTGCTATTTATTGGAATCTTGCTCAGTGCTATTTGTATGAGAAATGACTGTGGGTACAGTGAAATGTCCTTGAAGAGTTTATCTTCTTGTTTGGGAGACCAAACAAAAACATGTGAAGCAATTGGAAAATGATTATTTGTTGTCTTACTAAACTGCTACTGACTCTGACAGAGGTTCAGAGAAAGCAGAGATGAGGGAGATCTGCAGTAGTTGTGGACGTTTTCTTGGAGGAGACTAGTATTGAGCTGGAAGAATCGACAACATTTGGACAAGCAGATGGCAATAGAAATGACTCGGCAGATGGATTATTTAATTGAAATGTTTCTATTAAATCCACACTAATAGGTATTGGACTTACCTAAGGCCCAAAGAAACCCTTAAAAAAAAAAAAGCTGGGTTTATGATGTAACCAAAAGATGCCTCCAGTAGAACCAATTAATTATATGCTAGACTGTAAGTTCCCTGTAGGCAGGAGCTGCAAATTACACTAAAAAAGATAAAATTCCCAGAATGTCTACCATAATACTGGGCCTATTAGGCATACTCATAAAATCATTGTTGATTGATTAGTAGTTGGTTTATTTACAGAAGGATGCCACCTATTACAATTAGGAAGTACAAACCAGTGGCCTTTCTGATCTTTTTGCTATGTCCTCATCCCTCCCAATACACACACACACACACACACACACACACACACACACACACACACACACTCATACACACTTAGGAAAGTAGCTTTTGGATCTGGAAAGAACCTTAATTAAACTCTATCATTTTACAGATTAGAAAACTGAGGCCCAGAGAATTTAAGTGACTAGTCCAAAGTTATGTAGCTAGTATACAACTAACCCAAGATCCCAACCCAGATCCTCAGACCCTAACCTTTCTTTCCTCTGAACCATATTGTCATTGATTTGAGGTTTATTTTTATATTTAGAAGAGCTCCTTCTTACTCTAGATCTGAATACAATCCTTTCTTTTTCAAGAGCTGGAGTCAGGGTTGAGGGTTGAGCTGCCCCATGGGAGACCAGCTGGCTTGATTGTCAATATCAGTAATGACAACTGATAGGATTTCTAGGCTTGATTTACAAGTGATGTCGAATCTACATTAGTGTGGAAGGTTTAAAATAACAGCCATGCATTAGATGGTATTCAGATTTAATGGAAAAATAATGATGACATTAAATCAGATTTTCTTATTATGTAGTGTTTTAATTTGGTGGCACCACTTTCCTTTCGTGATCTGGCTTGTACTGGATTTAGGAAGGTGGGGTCTTCCTGCTGTTATCTGACCTATATCCATTCTGCCTTTTAAACAAGTTCACCTTTTCCTTTTTTTTCTCTTAGAAAGTGCTTTTCACTTCTTAAAACACAATAAATTAATTTAAAAGTAATAAAGACAAAACAGAGGGCATTGTTCTTTCTTACATTATGAAACACTGTTTCTAATGTGTTTTTTTTAAAAAGAGGAAATGCATCATTAAAGATATTGCATTATTTATCAGAAAGACTAATGAAATCCTAACTACAGGAACAATACACTTACAGCATAGCCCAGCCTATAAAACTCTGGTTAATCACCGAGGGAGTAATGCCACTTTTACTCTATTGCTTACAGCCTGAAACATTCTCAACCTTTGTCTAAAAAAGGACTTGAACTTTCAAGAATCCTACCAAGCTCTGCTTCTAGGGCATAGCACTCTATTCCTCCAATAACAGCCAAAGCTTTCATACATAAAGGAAAACATACATAGAGGTTTCAAAGGGTTATCAAAAAGTTTTGTAAGAAAGGAAGAAGTATGCTAAGTATTTTACAAAATTATCTAATTTGACCTTCCCAACAACCCTGGGGGTGGGGATGGGTTGGGGTGGGGGTGTGTGTGTGTGTCTATTTCCCCCTCTCCTTCTCCCTGAAAGCATGACAAATAAGAAAAAACTAAGCATAAATTATGAAAGAATGAGGTTTGTTTTGTGAGTGGGGTAGGGAGGAAGTGGTTAATGGGAGAAGGTTGGGATTAATACAGATGAAAATGTTGGAGAGTCAGCAGTTCAAATTTAATGAATTAATGGGCAGTCAACATTTATAGATAGAACTTTAGCTCCTTGAGGTCAGGGAATATAGGAAATATACAGGAATACATCCATTTTTGTCTTTGTAACCTCAGTGCCTGGCAAATAGTAGGTATTTAATAAATGCTGATTGATTGATTGATTGATATGGTAGTCTGTTATGTTTACCATGACAATGAGGAGGATAGCTTTGATGACAACTAGGGATCCATAATGTGGGAATTTACCAATGAAATAAATAACAATTCTTGCTTTGAAATGGTTGATGGGACAAGAATATTCTAATGGGCATGTAAATGTTGAGAAATTATACCAATAAGGGAAATTGAAGAGGTTTACCTAAGTTCTGAGGAATGCTGGACCACTACTTGTAAGAATCACATTTTGTACTTTTGCTATACTTTTCATGCAGAGATCTCAAATAACATGATAAATATTAGCTAATTAAGTCCTACAATTCCCTGGAGAATAAGAGCAGTATAGAATAAGGAATAATAATGAGGAGGAAGAGAATGAGAGATATTTAAATTGAAGTTGCAGAAGAAATTGAGGTAAACAGAATCCAATTACCTGTATTAGAACTGGATCAGAATCCACATTCCAGATTTAGGGAAAGTGCTAGAGGATCTTGGCTTTGTTGACAAAAATGATAACCATGTAGCATTTCTATATTGGCCTAAAATGTGTGTGTGTGTGTGCGTGCATATGTCTTAAAATTAACTTCCTTTCCATTTCCCATATGTCCACTTTTCCTACCATGCAAATTAAATTCTATATGAAAATACACTTTAAATTGCTGAAAATTACTATCTTCAACCTGAAAATCTCTTGCATAGCCTGCCTTCTCTCTTTCCATCCTTTCTAGCTATAGTTAGGGTCCCTTTCCCCTTCACTCCAGAGATTTTCTTCTACTCTCTGCCCTAGAATATGTTTAAATGATGCACATGAAAAATATGCCCAAGTTGGGGAACAAGAAAAGTTAGAATGGTGATGGTATTGCTCCTTCCCAGTCTTCTCCCATCCTTCTTTGACTCAGTCTGTGCTTTGGAATACTCATGTCTTTTGGGGTCCTGCTTCATTTCACAAAAGTCTCATCGTTTTCTCATTTCAACTTCTATTGAGACTTTAAAGAATGTTAATTTTTCTGAAAAGTAGAAATCACATTACTTTATGCTGAGATAAAAATCCTTCCATTTTGGGCAAATTTGAGTTAAATGTTTGTACCACTATCATTTGCATGTTAAAATAAGAATGAAGAAGGCCTAATTAAAATAAATGGCTATAGGTTAGACTGAACCTAGAAAAGGTTGTTGGTCAGTCATCTTTGAGTAGTGTCCTACTCTTTGTGATCTGATTTGGGGTTTTCTTGGCAAAGATGCTGAAGTGATTTGCTATTTCCTTCTCCAGATCATTTTATAGGTGAAGAAACTGAGGTAAATGGGATTAAGTGACTTGCCCAGGGTCACATAGCTAGTAAATGTCTGGGGCTAGATTTGAACTCAGCAAGAGTCTTGCAAACTCTAGGCCAGGCACTTTTATCCACTGTGCTATCTAACCATCAAATTTAGAAAATACAGGACTCAAAGTTACACTCCCCCCCATTACAGAATTCTTGTAGGACTGACATCACTAAAGAAATCAGATATTTGTATTAGACACCTACTAGATTGCCAAGCAAACAAAACGGTGATTGCTTAATTTTGCTGATGATTGGCTATAGCACACTGCTTAACAGTCTTCAGTGGCTCCCTGTTACCTTTCAGATAAACCACAACTTCTTAGCTTAGAATTTAAAGACCTTCTTAAACTGACTCCTACCTGCCAGAATTATTTCACATCACTACTTTTCATGTACTCTGTGTTCCAGATACACTGGCTATGTCCTCCCTCCGCCCCCCATCTTGGTAATTCCATTTTCTATCCCTGTTCCCCCCTCCCCCCTTTAAGTATTTTTTTAATTTATTGAATTGAATAGGATTATTCTAGTACACTTACTGTTGAACAAGCTATGTGGATATTCTTCTCCCTTGCACAACTCTTTTATGTGAGATAATCTTCCCCATTCTTCCTTTCCCTTCCCTCTTCTCCTAGTATATTCCTCTTTCTCATCTTTCCATTCTTTTTTTTTTTTTGTAGATCATTTGAATGTAACTGACTCATGCCCATGTCCTCTGTCTATGTAGACTCCTTCGAACTGCCCTAATGATAATAAAATTCTCAGGAGTTACATGTATCACCTTCTAAAATAGGACAGTAACCAGTTTAACCTTATTAAGTCCCATATGCCTTCTCATTCAAGTTTACCTTCTTGTGCTTCTCATGAATCTTGTGTTTTAATGTAAAATTTTCTATTCATCCCTGGTCTTTTCATCCACAATGCTTAAAATCCCTCTATTTCATGAAATAGCCATTTTTTCACTGTAGTATTGTACTCAGTCTTGCGGGGTAGGTTATTCTTGGTTGTAATCCTAGCTTCTTTGCCTTCTGGAATATCATATTCCAAGCTCTTTACCTCCCATTCCTTTTTTAATCAGTTTCCTGAACAACTGTAATATATTCTCTCCTCACCTTTGACTCTTTGCTTCCTTTAGAGATCAATTCAGGTGCCACCTCCTCCAGGAAGCTTTTTCCATTTCCCCTAATTGTTACTGCCCTTTCCCTTTTAGATTATTATTATCCTTTTACTTAGCTGTGAGCATTTTGAATATCTCTGATAGGGCAGGAACCATCTTCAGGTTTTTTCTTTGTTTCCCTAGTGCCTAGCATGATGCATTACCTGTAGCACATACTTGTTGAATGAAGGAATGTGTGATTGTTTTAGACTCACCTGGGTGGAGCTTTGCTGCCTTTGTGGATTAAGTGAGGGGCAAGGTTGTATAGGGAGTGGTGTTCTTACAGAGCAGCTGCTGTGTCAGACTCAAAGGAGGAAGACATGAAAAAAATGAGTCAGGAACCAGTACCAAGGAAATCCAGGAATCTGCAGGATGATTATATATCTCATCAGGGACATTCAAGAAGCAGGAAAACACAAGCCAGAAACAGAAAAATAAATTATGAAGGGGGGCTACAATTGGGATTCAAAATACAGTGACAGGTGTCTAATTTACACGTCTAGTCTTTTTTCTTCCATGGGTTTTCCTTTTGCCCACATTCCTATACTTATCAACATCTTTACAGTCTGCCACACTTGTTGATGAGACCCAGCAAGCAAGCAGTGGACCATGACTTTGGTTCCAAGAAAAAATGAACAGAGTGAGCAAATGACAAGCCAAATTCACAAAATGAGTCAATGTTAAAGGGCCATCTTTTTTTTCATGACACACATAGGGAGGGGGTAGCATAGTGTAGCAGAGAGAACATTGGATTTGTAGTCAAGGGACTTGGATTTATAAATTGATTTTAACAGTTGTGTTACTTTCCCTCTTTGGGCCTCAGTTTCCTCATCTGTAAAATGAGGAATTTGAAGTAGATGAACTCCATGGTCTTTTTTAAGCTCTGATTCTATGATTCCTCTTGCATTCAATCTTGAAGGAAATTATATCAGCACCTTGAGAATGGAGTCTCGGTGAGGGCTTCTTCTTCCCACCAGAGGCTTAAAAAACCATCTGGTGTTGGGAATCAGCATCAAATTTCATTTTGGGCCGTGTTATCCCTTAAGCTCTATTCCCTGGGAGGATGTCACTAGTGGAAGTAGCATTAACTCTTTTGTCACTACTGTAGCAAGTTTAGTGAAGTTATTTGATTAAGTATTAGCTTAGGACCCAACAAACTAGCTTATTCATACTTTGCATGATATGACTGTTATTCTCATGTGGTTGGTGGGTACCAGACTCACAACTGCACAATAACATTCCATCTTCCTACTTAGGCAGCCCTGGGTTGTATGAACTGTTTGCTGATGTGACTAACCTATTATCTATCATGACACAGATCACTGTAAAAGATGTAAAATTATCTGATAACTCAAAACAAATGTCCTGTTTCTCATTTTTTATAAAATGCAACTGTCCTAAGAGTGTGTAACACAATAATCAAAATAAATATATGACCTTATTACCATGATAGGCACATGCAATGTATTCTATGTCTAATCACAGATGATATCTGATCTTTGGGTCAGAGTCATATTTTATTTGCACAGTAGGAAGATGGGAATTTGATCTTCACATGCAAATCCCAGGTCTTGGTCTCTCTATAGTGAAGTAATTGGTAGATATATTATATATATACCTATAGATATATTAAATGTAATATATTATAGATGACAGATAGATAGATACTCCTGGCCTAAACTGGCCACTAAAGGTCCTAATTCTTATTTTCTCCTAGCCATATCATGCTCTCTTCTTTACCCCTCACTGTACCTCTCTCATTTTATGTCAAGTCACACATCTGTGTAAGTTACACAGCAAATATTCTTGGCATTCACTCACTTCTATGGATGGAGTCCCTCAAATGCTGCTTCCAGCTTGCTGCAATTTGGCTAGCCTTCTGAGACTGCTCCCCAACTGAAATCTTTGTAAAATGTGTGGTTTGTAAAGGGAGACAAGTTTCCCTTGAAATGGAACCACACTTGAGGGGGCGGCTAGGTGGCTCAGTGAATAGAGAGCATCAGCCCTGGATTCAGGAGGACCTGAGTTCAAATTGAGACTCGGACACTTAACACAAAAACTAGCTGTGTGACTTTGGGCAAGTCACTTAACCCCAATTGCCCTACTTTGCCCCTCAAAAAAAAAAAAGAAATGGAACCACACTCACCCAACAAGAAGACAGAGATGATAAAAGTCAGCAACAAGAGTAATACCCTGGAGATGAGCTCATGATATGAAGTCACGCTCTGTGGATCTAAGAGAGCATCAGAGCACACTACGATAATCGATCATGGGATAAAGAGATTTTTCTGGCAAAAAAAGCTTTTTAGAGCTACAGCATGCCAGCACCAGATGCAATTTACAAACAGGATCGTCTGGAGGACCTCATCAATCACAGAGAATCCCTCTTTTACCTGAATTCTATTTTGGATCTCCTCTGGCACTATGGTGAATATTTTTGATCAGCATACACCCCTGTGCTTTATGACTTGCCTGTAGTTCATTATCAGGATTATATATATAATAGGATTACTTTTGTTATATCTTCTTAGGAATCCCAAATGATCCTGATATATGAATGGGATACACCTTATCAAAGTGGCCAGTAAGGCAGCATTTCCTTCTATTGGGTCCAATGTCTTTTTGTAATCAAGAAGCACTAAGCACAACGGGCTTTTACATTCCCCAAATCTTTCAGTCAATTATGAGATGGCACCAGGGACCAACCATTTCCATCAATAGAGGGTAGGGATCTCTGACTTTCATATTCTCCTGCCTAAATCTACCAATGGACATTAGGAAGAGAGACCAACACCAACTGCTGCCACTGAGGGGAGCCATGGATTCTTGCCATGGATTCTTTCCTTGGATTCTTTCCTTCCCCAAACTCTTCATCTGATTACCTTCCATGTTCCCCACCCTTCCATATCCTGCTGCCATGTTCTTATTCATTGCCAGCTTAATACTGACCCCTAAATCCATACCATTGCTGGAGATATTCCAAGTATCCAGTCTATTCTATTCCATCATTATCTTTTTGGCAGCTCAGTGATAGTATGACCTAACATTATTTCCCAACACCCTCTGGGCCTTGTCATTTGCTCTCCTACTTTCCCTAAGTACTATTGAACCTTTCCATCTGCCATAAACTAAACCTAAACCCTCCTTTACATGTTATCTCTCACACTCAAAATGTGAAAACTTTGAGAGGAAATTGAAACAAGCATGACTTCAATTTTATATTGTCACATATTATTATTATTTTTTTAAAGCAATTGGGGTTAAGTAACTTGCTCAAGGTTACACGGCTAGGTTTTTTTTTTTGTTTGCGTGGATTAAGTGTCGGAGGCTGGCTCCGAACTCAGGTCCTTCTGACTCCAGGGCCGGTGCTCTATTCACTGCGCCACCTAGCCGCCCCATCACATATTATTTTAATAAGCATTTTTCCATTCCATTTCAATTAATGTATTGATGACTCTCATAAAGATTTTTATAGGTGGAAGAGTAGGCATATAGATTCATAAACAACTTTTTTTTTTTGAAGTATTCAAAGGTCTATGATTGCCTTCTCCCTGCCCTTCCTCCATCTTGGATATCTTACCTTCATCTTTTAGATACCTTATAAATTGCTCCCTTGATGGCCTCACAATTATATCACCTCCAGAATGGATTTCCTTTCTATATTTGATCTAGTTTGACTGCTATTTCCATCTCTGCTCTCTTTAATGCTATTTCTGCTTCCTCTGTAAGCCCCTCAGGGACCTTGCTGTTAAGGTTCAAGTGTGACAGTTCCACTACCCTTGATGGAGAAAACAGTGTTTTGCAAGATTTTGCAAATCTTTTCCATTTTTCTTTGGCCTGCAGTTCTCTTTCTGTTTTCATCCTTGGATGCCCCTGGGATGACTTGGTTAGTTAGATATTTTGCCAGGTTTTCTTTTGACAGGTTTTGCCTTCCACTGCTTCTCTGTGCCTTATGAGATGATATTAGTAATCATCATCTATCATCCTTCATTGGATTTCACGTATGAGTTTACAGTCTAGCCTGATATTGTCTTTGGCAGCCATCTCTCTATTTGGAGAGTAGGTCAACTGTTTGATCCCTAAGGTGTTTTCTGGGTTCTTTTAGCCACCCCATTGTGACAATTAATTTACATTGTTGGAACAATATATTACATTACATTTTCCTTACATTCAAATCTAAAGTTTTCTCTTCCTACAACTTCTAGTCAGTGCTGCTGATCTTCCCCTTGGGGATCAAACATAACAAATCTAATTTCCTTTCCCTCAATTTAGCTCTTCAAGTTAGCTATCATGTTCCTCCACTTTAGTCTTCTCCTATTTTCTCTAGGCTAAACAAATTCAGCTCCTTCAACTGAGCTTTTTATGGGAAGGGGTAGAAAGATATGTGTGTGTGGGAAGATGGACAAGAATTTACTAAGTGCCTGCTATGTACCAGGAAGGTACTGTGCTAACTTCTTTGCAAGTATTATCTCATTTGATTCTAATAACTACCCAGGGTGTGGATAGGTACTGTTATTATCTGCACTTTATAGTTGAGGAAACTGAGGTAGGCAGAGATTAAGTGATTTTCCCAAGGTCACACAGCTACTAAATGTCTGGGGCTGGATGTGAATTCAGGTCTTCCTGACTCTAACCCCAATGCTCTCTCCACTGTGCTACCTACCTACCTCACATGACATGATCTTGAGGTTTTTACAATATCATCATTGTTGCTGTGGATGTTCTTCAGCTTTTCAATGTCCTTCCTGAAATGTGCTATGACAAGGACAGAATAAAGAGAACTGTCACCTCCCTAGTCCTGCACACTATGCTTCTCTTAATATAAGGTTCACATCAACTTTCTTGGCTGCTACATCACATTGCTGATTCATCTTGAGGTTGCAGTCCGCTGAGACACCCAGATCTTTTTCAGATGACCCATTTCATATATATGATCTTCTCCATCACATTATGAAGTTGATTTTCTTTTATTAATTTTCTAATTAAATTTTATCTTATTAGTTTTAGGCCAATGTTCTAGGGCAATAAAAATCTTTTTGCATCTTAACACTATCATAACCTTGATCTACTGTTAGCTATATAATTTAAAACTAGAAAGCAATCAGGTTTTTACTGTTTAGTGGTGGAAACAAGCATTTAATAAGCACCTGTTGTATACTTAGGACTATGGCTAAGCACTTTATGAATATTATTTCATATGACTTAGGAGGCAACCAGAACATTTTATGTTTTCCAAATTGATGCAGCAATGTTTAGTCACCTCTATCACCTGGAATCATAAGAAATTGCTTGACTCACATTGTGTAAGTCATGAGTCATCAAATTGTGGCCTGCCAGTCACATTGGTCCAGCTGCCTGGTTTTGTATAGTTTGCAAGCTAAGGATAAGGTTTGCATTTCTAAATAAAGTTTTATTATATTTTTTAAATATAAGGGGCAGGGGGCAGAGTCAAGATGGCAGAGTAGAAACAGGACTTCTGCAGGGCTCCTGCTTCCACCTCCTCCAATTCATGTAAAAGGTGACTCTGAATAAACTTTGGAGCTACAGAACCCACAAAAAGACACAGAGGAGATAACCTTCCGCTGAGGACAGCCCAGCAGGCCAGCAGGAAGCATCCAGCACAACATGTTGGGAGCCATGCCCAGCCCTGTGGGAGCCAGAGGTTTTAGTCTCAGGGTGGCCACAACCAGCTGCCAGCTGGAGGGACTGCAGATCACCAGCAGCTATGGCAGTTTCCAGAATTATCAACTCATAGATACTAAGGACAAAGTGAGAGGTCAGTGCAGTGTGGACTTTGTGAACCAAGAGTTCAGGAGTGTGGTCAGGCCTTTACCCCCTGGAGGGAGAAGCAGCTAACATGCTAAGGCCATGCAGCCGCCACCATGTGGCTGCTTCAGAGCTCCTGGTCTGCAGATTGTAGGGAGACCAAGCAACCAATCTGAGGGGTAATGGCTCTTGCTTTAACCTGCTTGGATCTGTATTACGGTCTAGGGTGGAGGTCCTGGGGGGAATGACCAGTTTGCCAGAGCATGTGGAGGCTTCAGAGAAGGGACCCAACTAATAGCTCCAGCAGTTATGAAAACCCCAGCAATTTGGGACAAAGCTCCCCCCTCTGGTAGCAGAGTTCTACTGTGGCAACAAGCTCAACAGTCAAGTAATTGTGTGGCAACATGAGCAAATGAGGGAAGCAAGGCAAGCACAGTGGTCCGACTCTGGATTCCTTTTTTGGGGACAAAAAGGATCAGGGCATGGAACAGGAAGAAGACAATGAAGTCAGAACTCCTGCACCAGAAGTTTCCAAGAAAAGAATAAGCTGCTTACAGGCCATAGAGGACCTTAAGAAGGATTTTGAAAACCAAATAAGAGAAGTGGAGGAAAAATTGGGAAGAGAGATGAGAACGATGCAAGAAAATTATAAAATGAGAGTTAACAACCTGACTGAAGAAAATAACACCTTTAAAAACAGACTAACTCAAATGGCAAAAGAGTCTCAAAAAATTAATGAGGAGAAGAATGCCTTAAAAAAATGAATTTGCCAGATGGAAAAAGAATCTCAAAAGCTCACTGAAGAAAATCATTCCTTCAGAATTAGATGAAAGCTAATGACTTTATGAGAAATCAAGATACTATTAAACAGATCCAAACAAATAAAAAAAGAGATGGCAATGTGAAATATCTCATGGGAAAAACCACTGACCTGGAAAATAAATCCAGGAGAGATAATTTTAAAATTATTGGACTACCTGAAAGCCATGATCAAAAAAAGAACCTAGAAATCATCCTTCAAGAAATTCTCAAGGAAAATTACCCTGATGTTTTAGAACCAGAGGGCAAAATAGAGGTTGAAAGAATCCACAGATCACCTCCTGAAAAAGATCCCAAAAAGAAAACACCTAGGAATAGTATAGCAAGGTTCCAGAGTTCCCAGATCAAGGAGAAAATATTACAAGCAGCCAGGACGAAACGGTTTGAATATTGTGGAAACACAATCAGGATAAAATAGGATCTGGCAGCTTATACACTGAGGGATCAAAGGGCTTGGAATATGATATTCCAGAGGTCAAAGGACCTGGGATTAAAACCAAGAATCACCTACCCAACAAAACTGAATATATTTCAGGGGAAAATATGGTCATTCATTGGGATAGAGGACTTTCAAACATTCTTGATGAAAAAACTAGAGTTGAATAGAAAATTTGACATTCAGATACAAGAAACAAGAGAAGCATGAGAAGGTAAACAGGGAAAAGAAATCATAAGGAACTTATCAAAGTTGAACTTCTTATATTCCTACATGGAAAAACAATAATTGTAACTTATGAAACTTTTCTCAGTATGAGAATAGTTGAAGGGAATAGAAATGTATATACATATATATATATATATATGTTTACATACATATACATGTCTATATAGGAGGGTATATGGGCATATAAATACATATGTGACTATGTGTATATATATATATATATATGTCTCTCTCTCTCTCTCTCTCTCTCTCTCTCTCTCTCTCTCTATATATATATATATATATATATATATATATATGTACAGGTATACATAGACAGAGGGTAGAGGACCAGTTGAATTGGAAGGAGTGATACTTAAAAGGTGAAATTAAGAGGTGAGAGAGGAATATAATGAGAGGAGATGGGGAGAGACAGAATGGGGTAGATTATCTCATACAGAAGAGGCAAGGGAAAACTGTTACAATGGACGGGAAGAACAGGAAGGCAAAAGGGAATGAGTCAACCCTATTCTCAATGAATTTGGCTCAAGGAGGGAATGACATACACACTAAATAGGGTATCTCACCCTACAGGATAGTAGGGGGGAAGGGGATGAGAGGGGGGACGATGGAAGGGAAGGTAGGGTGGAGAGGAGGGAAGTTGAAAGCAGCCACTTTTGTAAAGGGACAGGATCAAAGTAGAGAATAGAACAAGTTAGGAGGTGGGATAGGAGGGAGGGAAATATAGTCAGTCTTCTACAATATATCTACTGTGGTTGCTTATCTTCCCAGTAAGGGGTGGGGGGGTGACAAGGGAGGTAGGGAAAGAATATGGAATTCAAAGGTTTAAAATCAAATGTTCAAAAATATATATTATTACTATTATTATTTTCCATGTGACTGGGAAATAAGATACGTAGGCATTGGGGCATAGAGATCCACAGTGCCCTACTGGAAAGCTGGAAGGGGTATGGGGCAAGATATAGAAGAGAGCAGATTGGGGGAGTGGGTATTCAGTGGGATCGCTGTTTTGGGATGGTGGATAGGGGAAAAATAGGGAGAAAATTTGTAACTCAAAATCTTGTGGAAATGAATGATGTAAACTAAAAAATAAATAAAGTCATAAACTACAAAAAATATATATAAGGGGCAGCTAGGTAGAGCAGTGGGTAAAACACCATCCTTGGAGTCAGGAGAATCTGAGTTCAAATTTAGCCTCAGACATTTACTAGCTGTGTCACCTTGGGCAAGTAACTTAACCCCGACTGCCTCAAAAAACTTTAGGCCATACAAAACCAAGTAGCAATAAGATTTGGCCCTCTGACTCCAGTTTGCCAACCCCTTGTATCAGTTGTCCAACTCATGCTGGTCTTGGTACTTGTCATTATCAAGGAAACCTTTGAAATTTTCTCTTCAGCCTGTGTTTATCTGATGCTTCTATTTTTAAGAAGAGAGGAATATCTTTCCAATAATCATTTTCTTTTTCAGTAACTAGGATGAAGCTGCATTGGTGATAAACCAGTATGATTAAATCTCTCAGAAAATTCCTCTCCTTGTGACATTTAATGTATTCTCAGGATTTATAGTACAGTACAGTATTTGTTCCTTTGTAAATAGCACATATTGTGCTATGTACCCCACTGTGCATGGAGAATTACAGAGGATTCTGTATTCACTAAAAAATGTCATTGCTTAATATATACATTTATTTATAATTTATAGGAATAGGGAAAATTAGTTTTATCAACTTGAGATTCCACTAAGTGTTGAAAATTCATAGTTTTATTTCCCATTCTGGAGTTACAAATTCAGTGTGGCTCTGAGAAAAGCTTAAATTCTCAGCTGCTAGAGTTTTGGGTTTTGTTTTGTTTTGTTTTGTTTTGTTTTGTTTTGTTTTAATTTGTGGGGTGGGGTGGGGATGAGAATTGATTTGAAATAAATTCCAGGTAGATCTAGAAATAGGAAAAGACTTTAAGACAGAAATGTGCTGTCCATAGTGGCATGAATTGTAATCTCTGTTACTGGCAAGGTTGAGGCTAGTAGATGACTTGAGTTCTGGAGTTTTGAGCTACAATAGGGCTAACTCTCTCTCCTGGATCTCTGCCTTTTCATGGCAGAGAGGCTTGAGTAGCTCAGTGAAACTATGAGCTATGCCATTCGTGGTTATCAAAGATTGGCAGGCCGTAGTGGAAAGTTCTGACAAAAGGTGATCCACTGGAGAAGGAAACGACAAATCTCTCCAGTATCTTTGCCAAGAAAACCCCATGGCAGTATTAAAATGCTAAAAGATATGACATGGGAAGATGAGTCCCTTAGGTCAGAAGGACCTGGCTTGTTATCCAAAGGGATGGATACGACTGAAGAACAGTAATAAGGGCTAACTCACAAAATCCAGCACCGATAAGGTGAACCCTGGAGAGCAGGGAGGCGCACCAGCCTGCCTAAGGAGAAGCAAAGTAGATAAGACTGAAAATGTAACAGGTCCAAGTTTCCAGATGATTACAAGTAGAATCAGACTCAGTGGCTGCTTAACTGCACTTCCAGTATGGGAGAGATAGGAAAACCTATTCTGGAAAAAAAAAAGACAAAATGTTATGTTTGCATTGCATATGCTTTAATTAGAAAAACATGGTATTTACATTAAATTACCATTGAAAAACAAAGGTTTAAATGGAAAAGAAAATATTTTGTAAAACTTGGCAAAGTTTAAAGGAGCTTAAAACTTTAGTTTACTGAAAGAGAAAACAGCATCCCAAACCAGCCCCCAAACAAACATCCTGCTAGTGCCACATGCAAAAAATCCTTCCCAGCTAAGAGACATTGGACTTGTAAAGGAAAACTAACACTTTCTAAAAACAACCCAACAAACACAAGTTCTCCAGGTTTTGTGAAAATGAAAAAACCCAGCAGGTTCCTTACCCTCTGGTCATGTCCTCTGAATGTTGCAAAGAAGGATCAGGCTAAGAGCACGAGCTCCATTCTTTCCTTCCCTTGTATTTGGCTTGAGAATTGTTTCTGCCAAACCCTTGACGGAGATCGAAATCCATGGAGTCTATAATTTGGATTTTCACAAATCCTTGTAGTAAGTTTTAGAGTAGATTTGTTTTTCTTTATAATTTCACTTTCTCTTTAACCTGAAAGAGTCAATTTAAACTAGATATCTAATTATTATTCTCTCCCTTCTCAGATTATCTTCATATTATCAGATTATCTTCATATATATATATATATATATATATATATATATATATACACACACACACACATATAGGAATACTCCCCCCACCCCAATAGAATCTTAGGCTCCTTGAGGGCAGGAATTGCTCTCACTTAAAAATAAATAAATTATTCCAAGCACCTGAGTTCCTTGCATGTATTAAGTCCTTAAATGTTCGTTGAATTAAATTTCCAGATACCCCAAGTTAAAATTGATCCATTTCTCTTCAAATTTCTTATCTCTCTCTGCCTGACATTTTTAAAAAATTGATTCTATTCTCTTTGGTATCATAGGAGGGAACAGGAAAAGCTGGAAGAAATGACTTCAGTTTTTTTTGCGCTGGACCTCCTTTCTTAGTATCATGATGGCTCTGTTTCTGGTGTTTATGTAGGCGGCCGTTTATGTCCTGCTAGTACCCGCCCCTACCTAGAATATACCAATACAGAACATGCAATGCTAAAAGGTATTAGATCAGATTCTATCAGGTACAGTTTATTTGACTCATGCCACAAATGAACCTGCCTCCTTTTCCACTTCTGGAAGGAGAATGCCTGGGGCAAGCAAAGCAAAGGGGCAAAAGTACCTGGCAAAATAACAGTCAGAAATACCTGACATGTCAAAAATATTTATAGCAGCTCTTTTTGTGGTGGCAGAGAACTAAAAATTGAAGGATGCTCAGCAATTAGAGAATGGCTGAATACATTGTGGTATATGAATGTAATAGAGTACTGTTGTACTATAAGAAATGATGAGCAGGCAGATTTCAGAAAAACCGTGAAAGGCTTACATGAACTGATGCTGAGTGAAGTGAGCAGAACCAGAACATTATACACAGGAACAGTAACATTGTACAATGATCAACTATGAATGACTTAGCTCTTCTCAGCAATACAATGATCCAAGACAATCCAAAAAGACTCATGATGGAAAATGCTAACCACATCCAGAGAAAGAACTGATGCAGTCTGAATGCAGATCAAAGCATAACTATTTTCACTGTCTTTGTTTTCTTTGTGGTTTTTTGTTCTGTTTTTTTTTCTTTCACAACATGACTAATGTGGAAATTTGTTTAACATGATTGCACATGTATAACCTATATCAGATTGCTTGCTATCTTGGGGAGGGGGAAATAAGGGAGGAATATTGAAAACTATATACGTCATTGGAAAAAATAAAACATTATTTACATTTTTAAAAAACATCCCTGACATGGACTTGTTTTGTTGTTTTTTTAAGAAATGATATCTTTTTTGTTTTCCTTAACTTAATTTAAAAAAAAAACAACATACTTAAACAGAACAGTTCTTAAGCAAAATGATACATTAACTTCTCAATCAGGTTCAGCCAGCCTTTCTAGATTTACTTCCTATAATTTCCTATCTCACCCTATATTCCAACCAAACTGGGCTAGTTGACTTTCAGTAAACTCAGCCTTTGCACAGGCTGGTTGCTGTTCCCCATACTTGGTATGTGCTCCCTCTTCATCTGCATTTTAAAAATTCTTATTTTTGTTTAGGGCTCAGCTCAAGGCTCCTGAGCTGGAAGAAAAGACTGCAAACTTTTCTTGGTCCTGCTAGTTACTAGAATTTTCTTCCTCTTTGGATGACCTTGAATTTACTTACGTGTTCATTGGATGTATCCTCCAAAAATATAATAAGCTCTTTGAGGGTAGGTCTAATTTTTGTCGTTGTTCTTGACTCTTTATTATTAGTGCTTTTAAGACCTTACAATATAATAAAAGTATGTTGAATTAAGTTTCCCAGTGGTCTTCCTCAGATAGGCCAAGGTCTTGTCATAGGATCAAAGAGTGAAAGTTGGATGGTACCTTAGAGGCTATCTTCAGATATATAGAGGCTATATTCTGACTCAATCTCTCATTCAACAAAGGATGAATTTGAAGACCAGGGAAGGTGGTATAGTAGAATATTTGGCCAAGAGACAGAAAGATTTGAGTTTATGTTTGATTTCAGACATTGATTAGCTCTGTGACCTTGTGTAAGTCATTCTACAGTTTCCTCAACTACAAAATAGGGCTAACAATAGCACTTACTTCCCAAGGTTGTCGTAGAGATTAAACGAGATAATCATTGTAAAGTGCCTGGCATATAGTAGGTGCTATATAAATGCTTATTTCATCCTTCTCTACCTCCCTTTCCAAAGTTATAAAGTAGTATGGTTCAGAACTGGCACCTGCCTGTGCCTTAATGATATGTGTCAAAATAAGAGACCAAAAAAAAAAAATTCAGATATACCATAAAGAAGCCTTTCTCACTTGGATGCCAGTGTCCTGGGAAGGATGAAGTCAAGTTTGGCTCAATGATCCCCAAATATTAGTCATGGGGGCAAAAAAAATGTGTTCATAAATCTTTACCTGACACTTTTTTTAATACAACTCCCAAACTTACACGTTTGTTTATTTTTCTTAATTAGAAAAAAAAATATCCTCCCATCAGTAAGTTATTAAGAAAATGAGACTGAAGTATTCTTTGTTTGGGCACCACCACTCTTAGTTCCAGAATGAATATTGGTCATAGGCCTGTTTTCACTTTGCAATTCTATTGCCTCCTTTGCTGGAACAGGCAAGTGTAAGACTGGGCATTGGATCAAGAACCTTGATCCATTATCTCTTGGTCTTTCTAATTGAAATTACATTGTTGTTTAATTTCAAACACATTTGGTGCATAACAATTAAACACCAGATTCATTGGGTGGCCTCTTTTGGCGATACCTCTCAAATCAAGCCAGTGAGCCTTAGAGAAATAGAAAACATAGTCACAATTTCTGTAAGGGCAATAGCCCATATTATCATTCAGGGGTTCAGACCAGAGAAAATCTATTCTAGAGATTATGTCTTTTTATAACTACTTTTAAAATTTGTTTCCTACACTTTCAGACAAGGTACATGGGGCTCCCAGAAAGACTGTTTTCTGAAGATCTCAGCTGAAATTACAGATATTTTGACTCAGTTAATAATAAACTGTTCTTTAACCTATTTTAAAATTTTAGTTCATGAAGTAGTAGGGAAATGTAGCAATCTTAGAGTATAAATATGCCTTAGTTATAAGCCTTGTTCTCATACTTTACATCTTCTGAATTTTGACTTAGGTTATAAATGGGGTTAGCTAGAGACTGACTTGATGAAGAGCCATCTCTGTCCTTCCTCTTTCAGAATTCTCCTTTGACACTGTCTTTGGTCTGTGCCCATCCTGAATCCCTAACTCAGGGACTTATCTTTCTAACTGTGAAGCCTCTCATGCCCTTTACTACATGTTGTAGCATGATTCAGTGGAAAGATCGTTGTTTTGGAATAAGAGGGGATGGGTTTGAGTCCTATCTCTCCCTAACCACCTATATTATGTTGGACAGTCCCTTCATCTTTCTGGGCCTCAACTTTATCATCTATAAAATGAGGGGGTCGGACTGAATGGTCTCTAAGATATCTTCCAGCTTTAAATCTATGCTCCTAAATGCCCTATTTTCTAGACTGGCATTCTATGCTCCCCCTTCTCTTCCACCTTGCCCAGCCATTGCAGATTTGTCAAAACCATGATCTTCCCACTTATCTTACTTTTTCTCTTGTTCATTCCTTCAGGGATACACAGATTAGAGATTAGCTAGCCCAGTCTCCCTCATTTGGTAGATGAAGATACTGAGACTCAGAAATGCATAGTGACCCACCCAAGGATCATCCAAGGAGGAAATATTTGAATACCTTGGATTTGAATATATTCCTATGAGCCCAAATTCTGTGATCTACTCATTAATCCTTACTTTCACATGTGTTTACTAAAGTGACAATGAGCCAGTTGAATAAACAAAGCTACCTACAAGGGGAGAGGGACAAAAGAGAGCCACGGGGTCTTTCTTTCAGGTAAAATGTGCATTGTAACAGTAATCTTATGTTTGAACTGAGACAAGATATTTGTGCACCGCAGGCAAAAGTTTGAAAACTGTTCTCTTCCCCTCTTCATATCTGAAAAACTGGGCTTCTTGTGTCCATCACAGTTTTTAAGCCTTCTCTGCATCACCTTTGATGCATCCCAAAATAACTATGTGTCACAGAGAAGAATTTCCTAGCTTTTAAGATATAGGCATTAATTAGAAAACTATTCCCAAGTGGCATCCCTCTTTGTATTGCATCTTAGGTGGTATCTGTCTGCCTTTCCTTCAATCTTTCCCAATATCAGGTCTTTTCCAGTGAATCCCATCTTCTTCTTATGTTGTCAAAGTATTTAAGCTTTAGCTTCACTATTTGGCCTTCCAGTGAATAATCTGAATTCATTTCTTTAAGTGTTGATGTTTTGGTCTCCTTGCTGTCCAAGAGACTCTTAAAAGTCTTCTCCATTACCATAATTCACAAGCATCGATTCTATGATACTCAGTTTTCCTTATAGTCCAAATCCCACAGTCCTACATTGCTACTGCAAAAACTATAGCTTTAACTATATGGACCTTTGTCAGCAGGGTGATGTCTCTGCTTTTTAGTATGCTGTCCATTATTTCCCATAGCTTTCCTTCCAAGGATCAGGCATCTTTGGATTTCACTATCTGCAGCTATTTGGGGCCCAAGAATGTAAGATGTAACACTGCTTCCATTTCTTGTCCCTCTGTTTGCCAGGAAGTGATGGGACCAGTTGCCAAGATCTTAGTTTTTTTGACGTTAAGCTTCAAGCCAACGTTTACACTTTCCTCTTTCACCCTCATCAAGAGATTTCTTCATTCCTCTTCCCCTTCTGCCATCCTCATGCTGTCATCAGTGTATCTGAGAAAAGAGGAGGGCAGAGGATAAGGTGGATAGACAGTATTGTGGAAACCATGAGTATGAACTTGGACAGACTTGGAGAGAGTAGAGGATAGAAGGGCCTCGTGTGCTGTGGTCCATGGGGTCACAGAGAATCAGACACAACTGAAAAACAACTGCCTTGCCTGCCCTTACCTCTGGCTGAGACTGGTTGAGAGATTTCTGAAGAAGGTCTATTCCTCCTGTTCTCCAAGGCTAAGGACACCCGGCCATTGTTTGCATTTCTTCCACTTGTAGGGCTTTTATTCCATTATTTCTTCTCTCATATATTAAACCTCTCCTTCTCCATGGTCTCTTCTCTCCCTTCCCCTTCTTTTCTTAGGGAAGTTTTATTTCATTTTTTAAAGTGATTACAGGTAGCAATGAGAAGACAAGCTTCTAACTCTTAACAAGCTTACTTCTTTGGGGAGGGAGCCACCAGAATAACAAAGGCTTAGGGAACTTAAAGATCCAATTAGAGTCCGTGGAAAACAGCTTTATGATATTCCACTGAACACTTGAAGTCTCCTCTCTATTCTGGCTGGACTTCAAAGACAGAAAAGCTACTGTGAAAGTGAGTAGAGAGAGTTTATGAGAAAGCAGTTAATTGAACCAATTCTTTCTTCATCTTCTCTTGTGGCAAGCTTGATTTTCAGGAGGGAATTTTTTCTGCAGCAGTTTTTGCTACCTGTGATTACCTAATTAAACTGCTTTGCTTACTCCAACTTGAAGTTCAAGAGATTTGTCCACAACTAGATTTAAAACCAGGAAGGTTTATAAGGGAATAAGGATTTATGATGAGGTCAGGAAAGCATAAAATGATGAGGTATAGGCTTAGAGGTGCTTGAGACCCCAAAATACCAACAGTCTGGGTCCTGCCGAATGAATTTGACTCAAGACTTCTCTCAGCCAAAGAAAAGCAAAGATTATTGCCTTAGTGGGTAGACCCTAAAGGAGCCTCAGTATCTGCGACGCTTGTATTGGACTAGTGGGCCAGAATCATTGGAAAGTGAGTCTGTGCTAGAATATTCTCCGGCCTTTTCTTTTTCTCATGGAGGCAAGGTGGGGTCTTATACACAGAAAGGTTGTGGGAGGGTTCTAGGGGTGGTCTAGAGGAGGAGTTTGGGGAAGGTCTTCAGGAGGTGTCAAATGAGCTCAGACTCCAGTAATGAGAGATTAAGGGTGGGAAGTAGCTGGAGGCTACCTGGAGGTGACAGACAATGGAGGGCGAGGCCAGTTCAAAGGCTGTAACGGATTTGGATATAGATATTTTGGGAGGATCAAGGGTAGGAAGTTGCTGGACAAAAGAGGGCTAGGCTAGTAACAGGGATTTGGGTTTAGCCACAATGAAAGGTTTATGGCCTCAGGCAAATGCCTCATCAAATGGGAAGATTCAATCAGAGTTCCAGGGGGTTCTCAGAGTCTGTACCTCATCATTTATATAGCTCCTGGTATTATCTTCCCCATTTTACAGTTGAAGAAATTGAGTCAACTAGAGGTTAAGAGACTTGTTCAGGGTTACACAGCTAGTAATTGTCTGAGGGCAGATTTGAACGAAAGTCTTCCCAGCTCCCCGGCTAGTGCTCCATTCACTGAATCAGCCAGCTGCCTTGGTAAGAACCTAAGACTGAAGAGGTTACCCCTAAAGAGGGTTAGGGTTGCTCTGGAGACCCCAAAATACCAACACACCGGGTCCTGCTGAATGAATTCGACTCAAGTCTTCTCAGCCAAAGAAAAGTAAAATTTATTTAAAATTCTCCTGTATTGGACACAGAGTAAGCCTGTGCTAGGTCATTGTATGGTGCTCTCACATACATGGAGGGAAGATGGGATCTAATATACCGAAAATTGTGGGAGGAATCTAGGGGTGATCTAGAGGAGGAGTTTGGGGAGGGTCTTCGGGAGGAGTTAATGAGGTCAATGAGTGATTAAGGGTGGGAAGTTGCTGGAAACCACCTGGAGACTACAGACAATAGTGGGCTAAGCAAGTTCAAGGGTGGATTGATATTTTAATAGGCTCAAGGGTGGGAAATCTAGTAACAGGTTTGAGCCCAGCCACAATGTAAGGCCTCATGCAAATGCCTCATCAAATAGGACGATTTAATCAGAGTTCAAGGGGGGTTCCCAGAGCCTATACCTCAAAGACTCCAGGAGAGCTCAAGGGGTCTTCCAGAACCCATGCCTCATCAAGACCACACAAGTGGCCATACACTGATGACATACCGACCAGATGTGCCTTTTGGTGGAGACAGTGGAGCTTCATCCAGAGAAACTAAATGACACTGTATCCTTATTGTGTATCCTTGCTGTGTTTGGGCAAAGTAAACCTCTTTGGTTCAATGTCTCATAAGTCTCATAAGTGCCTCATTATGTCCTAGCATTGCACCTGAACTAAGAAGGTGTTGGGATGGGGGGGTAGAGGCAGAACCAAAAGCTAACTAGAAGCCAGAGTTTCAGGAAGGCAAAGTTAAGGATGCTGTTGTCACTCTGGATACAATCTCTTTTAGATTAAAAAAGAATATACAAGAAAAGTACAAAGGAAGCTTCAAGATATCATTTTAATGCATTTTATGCAGAAATCAAAAAGAAAAAATAGATGACAAAGATTTGCAAATACACAGCTGTTGCAGAGAAATTCCATTATAAATTCCAATACGATGCTGAGGGATAAGCATTTCTCCCTTTCTTTCCTCTTCTCCCCCTCCCATGTTGCTAAACTTTATTTGGTTATCTTCAGCTCTCCAATTTTTAGTCCATTTCTTTTTGTGGCTCACTTTTTTTTGATGATGAATACAACAAAAGTGGAAAGAAAGGACTTAAAATGAAAAAAAAATGCCACTCGATAGACAAACCTGAGTATCATTTCCTTCTTTGTGGTTATGGGAAATTCTTCTAATTCTGTACAGAATCCTGCTGTCATGGGAATATGGAAACTATGCTTAGGCAGAACTATTCTATTGAAAAGTCAGATTTTTCTCCTCCCTATTTATTTTTGTGCCTTTGTATATGAGAGGCAGTTTGGTACAATGGAAAGCATGCTGGATTTGGAGTCCAAGGGCCTGGCTTAGAAGGCCAGATTTCCTTTTTTCTACCTGCCTAGCTATGGGGAGTCACTTTATCCTTCTGGGGCTCAATTTACTTTTCTGTTAAGTGAGAGGATTGGCATGAAGATATCTTCCAGTTCTCAATTTAGAATACTACATGGTATGCATGTTTGTAAGAGAGAAAGAAGGGAAAAGGAGAGAGGGAGAGAAGGAAGAGAGGAGGAGAGAGGGGAAGAACAGAGAAAGAAGAGAAAAGGGAGATCGAGAGACAGAGAGTTAGAAGGGTTGGGGATATGGGGAGCATGTCAGTCAACAGTCAATCAATAAGCATTTTCTATGTTCCAGGTACTGTGCTTAGAGGCAGGTAGGTGGTTCAGTGGATTGAGAGCTGGACCTAGAGTCAAGAAGTCTTGAGTTCAATTTGGCCTTATATCTTTACTAGTGGTGTGATCCTAGGCAAGTCACTTATCCTCTGTTGGCCTTAATTCACTAGATTAATCCCCTGGAGAAGGAAATGGCAAACCACTCCAGCCCCTTTGCCAAGAAAACCTTGTGAACAGCATTGGTGTACTATGGTCAGTTGGGTCATGAAGATTCAGACACAACTGAACTACAACAACCAGGTACATACAAATAAAAGTGCAAAGAAAGACAGCCCTGCCCTCAAGGAGTTTACATTCTGATAGAGGAAGACAGCATAAAATGGAGCTAAGAAAGGAAGGGAGACAGTATTCCTGAGGAGGCATGTTGGTAGAGTCTAGTGAGTTGGAGGCAGAGCCAGCAGAGGAGGAAAGCATGATTATTTTGGTCCCTCTTCAAAACAGAGGCCATGGGAGGAACTCATCAGTGGGAGAAGGTGCCTGTTGTGGTTACTGTTGTTTGTCCTTCATCCTCAAAGAGGACCCTGATGCAGAGGTAGCAATGGCAGCTTAATTAAAGTTCTAATGCCCTAAATCTGTGATCCTGGGGAAAGGGAGGGAAGGGAATAAGCGTTTCAATAGTGCCAGCTCTGTGCCAGGCACGGTGATAAGCACTTGTTACAAACGTTATCTTGTTTGAGCCTCACAACAGCTGTGCTAAGTAGGGGCTGTTGTTATCCTCATTTTAAAAATGGGAACTAGGGGCAGCCAGGTGGCACAACAGACAGAGTGCCAGGTCTACAATCAGGAAGACTTGAGTTCAAATCTGGCACCAGATACCCTGGACTTCACTTAACTCTGTTTGCCTCAGTTTCCTCATGTGTAAAATGATCTGGAGAAGGAAAATGGCAAACCACTCCACTATCTTTGCCAAGAAAATCCCAACTAGAGTCATGAAGAATCAAATATGACTGAACAACACAACATGAAGGAAATTAAGGCATGCAGAAATTAAGTGACTTGACTAGGGTCACATTACTAGGAAATGTCTGAGGCCAAATTTGAACTCAGGTCTTCCTGATGCTAGGCCCAGATCTGTATCTACCACACCACCTGATGCCTTGAAGGAGCCTATGATCCTTTCTAATGATGATGAGTTTTTCTAAGGTCCTTTCCCATTCTGATCCATAAACTGATTTCATGTCCATGGATATTATAGCCAAGAAAAGTAATATGGTCCCTTGTATTCCAGAGGAAGGCCTTTCCTTTGCTTTTAGGAAATGCACTTTTGGAGTTGTTCCTCTAGCACAGAACCTGGATAAACTTGCACTTGTCAGTTTTCCTTCCTAATACTTTCGAGAGCTGTCTTGTCCCTCTCTCCTCTCATTTTATAAAGTTTCTGTCACATTGTGAACCAAGCTGCCAGAGAATGGTCACAGACTGGGCTGGTAAAGAGCAGGAAATTTTCTTGGCTTTGATGATTCTCTTCCAGTGAAAAGGAAATTGCTAATAAAATACAGAACTTGTCAGTACCAGCCCACTAATAATAAAATTTCATATTTTTGGTCAGGCTTTGAGGTTGTTTTTTTTTTAATAAGCAATTGGGGTTAAGTAACTTGCTCAAGGTTACATGGCCAGTCATTATTTATGTGTGGGTGCTCATTTTCTGAGGCTGGATCCGATCACGGGTCATCCCAACTCCTGGGCCAGCATTCTTACTCACTGTGCCACCTAGCCACCCCCCAGGCTTTGAGTTTTACCAAAGACTTTTCTTCACAAGTATCATTATCCCCATTTAAAAGATGACGAAACTGAGGCTGATAGAGGTTAAGTGACTAGCCCAAGGTCATACAATTAGTATCCTGTAAGAGCCAAGATTTGAATTGCAATCTGCTAACTCCAAATTCAATAAGCCTTCCATAGCATCTGATGTCTCCTTTAAAGAGATGAGCCATCATGGAGTTTCATTAAAAAATCTGGACCTATGATTTATTGCTTGTCTGATCTCTAGAAAGTGACTTAATCTCTCTGGGCTTTTGTTTTCTAACATATAAAATGTGGGGGATGAATTATGATAGCAGGAAGAATGAAAGCTGAAAGCTTATGTCCTGGAGACTGTTGTAATGAGTGAACAGTAGACTGGTGACTCAGAAAGATGTCAAGATGGGTATGCTATATACTAAGACAGTTTCTGATAACTATTTGGTGAAAGTCTGACATTTGACTTAAGAAGGTCACTAGTGCTTACTGAGGAAGGATGCTGAAAAAGATTGGCCAATCTAGATGGGAAGAGGACAGAGCTATTCCCTTTATTTTCGGGCTTAATTTATTACATTTTTCATTCCACAAACATTTATTAAGCTCCTACTGTTTACTGGGCTCTGTGGTAGTCACTGGGGATCTAGACACAAAAAGGTCAAAAGGCAGTGTGAGGCAGGGACATGAGTGCTATATTTGGATTTGAAGTCCAAGGACCTGGGTTCTAATTCTACTAATGTGACATTTCCTACCAATGGAACCTTGACAAGTAACTACTTTTTCTATTCTGTTTCTTCATTTTTTTTTTTTTTTTTTTTGCTTTTTGGAGGGGGGAAGGCAGGGCAATTGGGGTTATTAAGTGACTTGCCCAAGGTCATGTGGCTAATAAGTGTTAAGTGTCTGAGGTCAGATTTGAACTCAGGTCCTCCTAATTCCAGGGCCAGTGCTCTATTCACTGCATCACCTAGCCTCCTCTGTTTCTTCATCTTTTAAATGAGGGATGAGGAGGAGATGACCTCAGAAGTCCTTTCTAGTTCCAAATCTGTGATTCTGTGAACATAGTCCAAAGCTGAGAGTAAATTGATCAATCAACAGAACCAGGCAGTATTCAAGGTTCAGGGTAAAGGGACAAAGGTGATGCATTCCTTGCTTTTGAATAATCTTTGATCAACCAAGGAAGATAGACTGTACAATCTAGGCACATGGAGAATATATATGTATATACATACAAACTATAAAAACGATAACTTGGGAAGGAAAGGCTCATGTAGGAAGTGGCTCAGGTTGAGACTTGGGGGAAACTAGGGATTCTAGAGGTTGAACTGAGGACATAGTATGTTCCAGGCATGGGTCCAGCATCATGTATGAGGAAGAGGAAAAAGACGCACTTGGCTAGACCATGGTGTTCATGTAGGAGACTGATGTGCAATAAGATGGGAAAGGCAGGTTGGGACAAGGTTGCACAGGGCTTGAAACAGATACATTTAGATTTGATCCTAGAGATAGTAGGGAGCCCTGAAGTTTATTGAGTAGGAGAGTGACATGGTCAGATTTACACTTCAGACAAATCACTTTGGCAGCTGTGGGGAGAGTGGATTGGAATAGGGAGAGATTTGAGGCAGGGAGAGCAATTTGGAGGCTTTGGAGGCAGATGTGGTCAGTGAAATACCTACCTAGATCAGAATCTCCTTGGCTTTGACATAAGGATATAATCAACAGCAAAACATATCTCATTTTTTGAGATTTTTGTCTTAATTATATGCATCATACCTCTTTGTTGTTGTTCAGTCGTTTCTGACTCTTTATGCCCCCCCTTTTTTTTGAGGGAGGAAGACAAAGCAATTGGGTTAAAGTGACTTCCCCAAGGTCACACAGCTAGTTAAGTGTCAAGTGTCTGAGGCCAGATTTGAACTCAAATCCTCCTGACTCCAGGACCAGTGCTCTATTCACTGCACTACCTAGCTGCCCCTGGAGGTTTTTTTGTCACCGATACTAGAGCGGTTTGCTATTTCCTCTTCCAGCTCATTTTACAGATGAAGAAACTGAAGCAAACAGGGTTAAGTGACTTGCTCAGGGTCACATAGCTAGTAAGTGTCTGAGGGTAGATTTGAATTTGGGAAAATGAGTCTTCTTGACTCCAAACCCAGTGCTAACCTAGCTACCCCATCACACTCCTACCCATATTCTAATCCGATGATGTGGAGATGCTCCTCAGTTCTAGAAGGCATGAACAAGTACCAGATCTAGTATGCAGATCAATCAGGAGTGGCAGCTGGGTGGCACAGTGGATAGAGTGCCAAGCCTACCGTCAAAAAGATCAGAATTCAAATCCCACCTCAGATACTTACTATGTGACCCTGGGCAAGTCATTTAACCCCATTTGCCTCAGTTTCCTCATTTTAAAAATATGGATAATAACAGCATCTACTTTACAGGGTTGTTGTAAAGATAAAATAAAACAACTTATGTTCATAACTTTACAAACCTTAAAATCCTATATAAATGCTATTGTGGTAGTTGTTTTAGCTATTTTCTATTTCTGTCTGACTCTTCATGACCCATTTGAGGTTTTCTTGGCAGAGATACTGGAGTCGTTTGCCATTTCCTTCTCCAGATCATTTTATAGATGAGGAACTGAGACAAACAGGGTTAAGTGAGTTGTTGAGGTTCACACAAACTAAGAAGTGTCTGAGGCTGGACTTGAACTCAGGTCTTCCTGATTCTAAGCCCAGTCTTCTACCCACTGTGCCACCTAGCTGCCCTATATAATTGTTACTTCTTATTATAATGCTAATTATAATTACAAGGTAGCTGGTGTTTCAGTGGATAGTACACTGGGTCCTGAGTTGGGAAGACCTGAGTTCAAATCCATTCTCATACATTTCCTAGCTACAAGAGCCTCAGCAAGTCACTTAAACTCTGATTTCCTGATAAAGAGATCCACTGGATCACCTGGAGAAGGAAATGGCAAACATCTCTAGTTTGTTGCCAAGAAGACTCCATGGACAGTATGGTCCATGGGGTCATGAACAGTCAGACATGCCTGAATGACTGAACAACAATAAAATGGCAATTACTATTATTAAAAGCATGTTGTTCAAATGCTAGCCCAGCTAACTTTAGAGAGGCTCGTAACCAGGTTACGAGGGTAAGGACCAGGGGGTAAGGACTTTTTCAGCCATAAAAACCTCTAAAGAATGTCTACTGAGTCATGACGGGACTACAATTTACAGGGATGTTCACAATGATAAAATCACACATTCTTGAAGGAAATATAGACATGAATAGAACAGCTAACATTTACATCACAATTTAAAGTTGTCAGAGCACTTTATATACCTGACCTCTATCTCATGAGGTTAGGACTAGAGTTATTACTCTTCCTGTTATGCAGATAAGGAAACTGAGACTCAGAGAGATGAAATCACCGACTCTTGATCAATTAACTAAGTGACAAAAGGGATTTTTGAACCTAGGTCTTTCCTCACAGAGTATAGACCTCTTTTCACGTGTTGCTTCACCAGTTTGGAAGGAAAAAGTTAGGACTTTAGGAAGTTAGGAAGGAAAAAGACAATTTCTAGGAAGTAAAAGGTCCAAGGACCTGTGATTGAGGCCAAGGTGGATGGTTTTGCCTTGCTACTTTCCTACCTCACTAAACTCCAATGCCTCTGGAAGAGAGAGTGAGGTTGATGACTTTGCACAGCCCTGTCTCAAATCTGATTCACATGCAAGTCAAGACTCCTGATGTCATTGGTCTTCTTTGAGAATGAAGGACAAACAACAACAACAATCTCTAAGAAAGATAGATCTTAGCTGGGTCATGGTTGATTTGTCATCTTTAATAGACTTACTGACCAGTTTACTTAATATAAGAGGTTGCCCACTATTTACACTTGTAAAGTTAATTGTTCATCCCCCCCATCATGTTATGCTTCTAATTCTTCAGTTTATTATTCTTTCTTTTTCCTCACCCCTTCTCAGAGAAATGAATATTGAATAGCAAAACCTAATTTTGAGGTAAAAGGGGAAAGCCAATATTACTTGGTGAAAACATAAATTAGAAAATTAAAAAAGAAACAGTTTTATTACTTTCATGTAAATCATGTATAACATTACAAAGTAATCACCAAATGGGGTCAAATAAGTGAAATGAGAAAGTTAATAAAATGTCATAATTCATGATGTCTGCATTATATAATAAGGGTTTGTGAACACTGAGGTCTTAAATAATACAATAATTGTCAGAATGAGAAGGTGAAGTCTTCTGGGAGAAATTCTCAATTCTATCTTTGATGAGTGCTGCTGATTTTAGGCTACATTTTCTTAATTCAGAAGGGTAACCCTAAAAATTCATAGAGGAGAAAATTTGTTTACTACCTGCATGACTTAAGGCAAATCACAACCTCTCTGTTTCTGCATTTGTACAATAAAGGAGATAGACTAGATAACCTCTAAGGTCACTCATCATTCCAAGTCTATAACTTCTAGAATTTTTTAAAAAAATATTTTTTCCATCTATACATAAAAGCAATTTTTAACATTATTTTTTTTTAATTTGAGTTCCAGGTTCTTTTCCTTCTTCCCCTTTTACCCTCATTGAGAAGGCAAGTAATTTCATATAGGTTATACATATGCAGTCATGCAAAACATATTTCCATATTAGTCATTTGTGAAAGAAAACACAGACAAAAAATAAAAAACAACCCACAAGAAAAATATAGAAAATTTTTAAAAAGTGTGCTTTGATCTGTATTCAGATTCTGCCAGTTCTTTCTTTGGAGGTGGATAGCATTTTTCAACAAAAATTATTTGTCATTGCCTTAGATTATCATATTGCTGAGAACAGCTGTCAATTCCCAGTTCATCATGGTACAATATTGTTCTTTCTGTGCATAATGTTCTGCTTTACTTTGCATCAGTTGATGTAAATCCAGGTTTTTCTGAAGATATCCTGTTCATCATTTCTCATAGGACAATAGTATTCTATTACAGTAATATGCCACAGCGTGTTCAACCAATCCCCAATTGATGGGAATCCCCTCAATTTACAATGCTTTGCCACCACAAAAAGAGCTCCTATAAAAAAGTTTTGTACCTATGTATCTTTTTCCTTTTTGCAAATCTCCTTGGGATGCAGACCTAGTAGCAATATTACTAGATAAAAGAGTATGCACAATTTTATAGCCCTTTGGGCATAGTTCCAAATTGCTCTCTAGCAATTGTATCACAACTCCACCAATAGTGTATTAGTGTCCCAATATTCCCACATCCTCTCCAACATTTGTTATTTTGCTTTTCTGTTATATTAGCCAATCTGATAAGTGTGAAGTAGTATCTCAAAGTAGTCTTAATTTCATTTCTCTAATCAATAGTGATGTAGAACATGTTTTCATATAACTGCCTGTTCATATCCTTTGACCACCTATCAATTGAGCATAGGTTTTTTTTTTAATTTATGCCTTTCTGATTTATCACAAATCCTAAATGAGTGGGGTCAGAATTAAGTAGGTGTTTACTATATTGTATAAGAACTTTATCCTTGGCTTGGACTTTACCCATTCTGAAAGTGATTGTAAAGCTTTCCTTAAAGCATCTGTTTTATTATTCATGTGCTTTTAATAGCATCTCAGTGATTGTTTTTCATATGTACCCTAACTTAAGTTAATGCTGAAGGGATTCCAAGCAGTCCCCCTCTTAAATTTTTAAGTAGAGAAAGAGTTGCACAACAGTGTAAGTTTTCTGGGGCAGCATTGACTCTATGGCAAAACAGAAATGGCTACCATTTCACATGTTAGTTTACAAATTCAATCTAGTCACAAATGCTTTAGATTCTTGCAAAAATGCTAGACTTAGTCACTGTCTGCAGTAAATTGAAGTAACGCATTCTTTCTTTCCTGATGCCACACTTTGGTCTGTGAATACAAGACATTGTAAGAACAAAGGTGAGAAATTCACCATCTTGCACCCTCCTTTTCCAAGTGAAGGTTAAGAACCAAGAGATGTTGCTTGTTAACAAATAATGAGCTAAAATCCATAAGGGTTAGAGGGATAATACAAATATAGTGGACACAGAGACCAACAGGGTCCCAAATTGTTTTTCTTCTCTTGTCAGTGGAGAGGGCACTGAATTTGAAATGACAAAGACTTGGGCTCAAGTCCCATCTCAGACACCTTTCTCACTCTGTGGCCCTTGGCAAGTTACCTTTTCTGTACTTCAGTTTCCTCATCTGTAAAATGACAGAGTTGAGCTTGACAGCCTCCAAGTTTCCTTCTGATTCTAAATCAATGATCTTAGAATCTGGATCCTAGTTAGTATGTAGGTAAAAAGGAACAGAATTTTGAGAAAAATAGCAAGATATGACAGCTGTTAGGGGAGTAATGAGAAAATGTTAGCCTGCCAATTGCTTGAGAATAGATGACATAATTTGTATGTGCAAGTAAAGTCATGTGAAAAAGCACTTTTGGTCCACACTTATTTAACGGACCTAAATGGACTCCTTAGGAAACAGTCAAGTTCAAACCATAACCCAGTAAAACATACTGGGTTATTCTGTAACTTTGAAAGAAACCTGGATTCTATTGAGGACTCGCCCACTGAGTCAGTGACCTTTGAGAAGTTATTCATTTTTCTGAGTTCAAGTCTTTCCATATGTGAAATAGGAATAAAATCACAGATTTTTGGAGCTAGAAGGGAAATTAAAGGCCATTTTGTCCCACACTTTCATTTCATAGATGAAGAAACCTAGGCTGTGGTCAAAGCAACACTTCTTTATAACACAGGCACCATACTTCAGGTTCTTAACTTTTCTTGTGTAAATTATGAATAAACTGTTAAGAATGACTTAAATTTTTATAGGTGAGTCTCTAATTTTAATACTTACAGCAAAACTTAGAGAATGAAGCATGGATACAATGTGATCTTTAAAACTGGTAATGGATAACCACCTCAAATCCCTATAAAATATGACTTTAAACAAACGTTAGAGCTATAGAAACCACAGAGTGACAGAGAGAAACAAATCTCCTGCTGAAGGAAGGCCATCAGGCCATCAGAAGGGTCCATCACAGCATGCTGGGAGAAGAGCCCAGCCCTGAGTAAGCCCCCGGTTTTGGCCCCAGGGTGGTCCTGACCAGTGGCTGCAGCAGACTTTGGGAGAGTAGATCCCCAGCAGCTATGGCAGTTTCCAGAATTATCAACTCATAAATGCCAGAGGCAAAGTAAAAGGTCAGTATAGACTTTGGGAACAGAGGGAATGAGTGTGGTCCAGCCTCTACCCCTGGGGTGAGAAGGTGAGAAGCCATGGAGGCACTGTGGTGTGCAGCTGCTGCTGTGTGGCTACTTCAGAGATCCCAACCTGGAGATCTTAGGGGTCCAAACAACCATTCTGAGGGGTAATCACTCTTGTTTAACCTGCTTGGATCTGGATCACAGTCTTGGGTGGAGGTCCTGGGGTGTGTGACCAGGTGCCAGAGCCTGTGCAGTCTTCAGAGATGGCAGCAAATTAATAGCTCTGGCAGCTGTGAAAACCCCAGCAATTTGGGACAATTCTATCCTCTCTGGAAGGAGAGTTCTACTGTGGCCAAAAGCTCAAAAGTCAAGTAATTGAGTGGCAACATGAGCAAGCAAAGGAAGCAAAGCGAGCACAGCAATCCAGCCTTAAATTCCTTTTTGGGGGACCAAAAGGATCAAAGCATAGAACAGGAGGAAGACAATGAAGTCAGAACTCCTGCACCAAAAGCTTCCAAGAAAAATGTGAATTGGTTAAAGGTCATAGAAGAGCTCAAGAAAGATTTCGAAAACCAAATAAGAGAAGTAGAAGAAAGATTTGAAAGAGAAATGAGAATTGTGCAAGAAAATCATGAAAAAAGAGTCAACAACCTGACTGAAGAAAAAAAATAGACTAACTCAAATGGCAAAGGAGGTTCAAAAAAGCCAATGAGGAGAAGAATGTTAGATGGAAAAAGAATCTCAAAAGCTCAGTAAAGAGAATAATTCCTTCAGAATTAGATTGGAGAAAATGGAAGCTAATAGCTTTATGAGAAATAAAGATACTATTGAACAAATCCAAACAAATGAAAAAATAGAAAGCAATGTGAAATATCTCATTGGAAAAACCACTGACCTGGAAAATAGATCCAGGAGAGATAATTTAAAAATTATTGGACTACCTGAAAGCCACGATCAAAAAAAGAACCTAGAAATCATCCTTCAAGAAATTCTCAAGGAAAATTACCCAGATGTTTTATAACCAGAGGGCAAAATAGAGGTTGAAAGAATTCACCAATCACCTCTTGAAAAAGATCCCCAAAAGAAAACTCCTAGGAATATTAAAGCCAGGTTCTGGAGTACCCAGATCAAGGAGAATATATAACAAGCAGCCAAGAAGAAATCATTTGCATATTGTGGAAAAACAATCAGGATAATACAGGATCTGGCAGCTTCTACACTGAGGGATCAAAGAGCTTGGAATATGCTATTCTGGAGGACAAAGGAGCTGGGATTAAAACCAAGAATCACCTACCCAGCAAAACTGTTTCAGCAGAAAATTTGGTCATTCAATGGAATAGAGGACTTTCAAGCATTCTTGATGAAAAAAAAAAAAAACAGAGTTGAATAGGAAATTTGACATTCAGATACAAGAAGCATGAGAAGGTAAACAGGGAAAAGAAATCATAAGGAACTTATCAAAGTTGAACTACTTATATTCCTTCATGGAAAAACAATAATTGTAACTTATGAAACTTTTCTCAGTATGAGGATAGTTGAAGGAATATAAACGTG
The DNA here is from genome assembly GCA_011680675.1 of Gymnobelideus leadbeateri. Lineage (NCBI taxonomy): Eukaryota > Metazoa > Chordata > Mammalia > Diprotodontia > Petauridae > Gymnobelideus > Gymnobelideus leadbeateri. Next base: position 771,204 of record WOXC01004558.1, on the reverse strand, counting down.
TATGTGTACACACACACATATACATATATATGTACATATATATGTCTATATAGGAGGGTATATGTGCATATGAATACATATGTGCATATGTATGTGTACAGGTATACATAGAGGGCACAGGATCGAATAGGAAGGGATGATACTTAAAAGGTGAAATTGAGAGGTGAGAGAGAGAGATAATGAGAGGAGATGGAGAGAGACAGAATGGGGTAAATTATCTCATATAGAAGAGGTAAGGGAAAACTGTTCCAGTGGAGGGGAAGAACAGGAAGGCAAAAGGGAATGAGTCAGCCTTACTCTCACTGAATTTGGTTTAGGGAGGGAATGACATATGCACTAAATGGTGTATCTCACCCTACAGGAGAGTAGAGGAGAAGGAGAAGAGATAATGGATGGGAGGGCAGGTTGGGGCAGAGAGTAGTTAGAAGCACACAGTTTTGACGAGGAACAGGGTCAAAGTAGAGAATAGAACAAGTGGGGATGGGATAGGATGGAGGTAAATATTGTTAGTCTTTCACAATACATCCACTATGGAAATGTTTTGCATAGCTACATATATACAACTTATATTGAATTGTTTATCTTCCCAGTAAGGGTGGATGACAAGGGAGGAAGGGAAAGAACCTGGAATTCAAAGTTTTAAAATCAAATGTTTAAAAAAATTATTTTTTTTTTTTTTACATACAGCTGTGAAATAATATGTATAAGCACTGGGGTATGGAGATCCATTTTGCCCTACTGGAAAGTCAGAGAGGGTAAGGGGGAGGATCTAGGAAAAAGCAGATTGGGGGAGGGGGTATTCAGTGGGATCACTGTTTTGGGGTGGTGGGTAGGAGAAAGATGGGGAGAAAATTTGTAACTCAAAATGTTGTGGAAATGAGTGATGGAAACTAAAACTAAATATAAAATTTAATTAAAAAAAAACCTGGTAATAAAACTTGTTTATGGTGGTACACCCCTCTAATCCCAGCTACTAGGTGAGGCTGAGGGTGGTAGATTGCTTTAATTTAGCAGGTCTGAGCTGCAGTAGGGTTAGATCTTTAATAGGGTGTTTGTACTAAGTTTGACAGTGATATGGTGAACCCTCCAGGAGTACAGGACTACCAGGATACATATAGAGGAGCACCAACCTAGGTTGGAAATATAGATACAGTTAAGGTTTCCATGCCAATCAATATTTTAATCAGTCAATGAATTACCACTAATGCAGATAAGCAACTACATCACATAATTTATAGTCTTAGAGGGTTACCTGGACACTGAGAAATTAAATGATTAGTCCCTGGTAACACAACCAGTGTGTGTCTGAGACAGGACTTGAACCTAGGTTTTCCTAGACATCAAATCATGCTTTAGCTTTATATCCCAAACTGCCAACCAGCTATTCACTTAGGCCTTTACCACTTGCCTACTACTATTGACCTGATCCTCCCCACTTGGACCAACATCCTCTATGTTGGGCCTATTTTCTGGACCTCCAACCCTAAATCTTCCTGAATCCATGCCCCACTCCCTGGAGAAGTTGATTCATTCTCATTTGGAGCACCTGCCCTAGGACCCAAGCCAGCTGAATAGTGACTAAGTGCTAGTCCAATTAATGTGTGAGGTCTACTGAAAAGTCTTAGACACTAAGCCTTCCTCTCCCATCTAGCCATTCATCCGGGTCATTTCACCACTGGCCTGCTCCATGACCTGCTCTTTTCCCTACATCTACAGAGCAAAGCTCCCTACCCTCTATGAATTGTTTTCTCCTATTAGAAAAGATATTTCTTGAGGGCAAAAGTCACTTCTGTAATCTTTGTATCCCTAATTTAGCATATGGTAAACACTTGAGAAATGCTTTTTTTTTCTTTATTCCTTCCTGATTCCAAGGTTATTATGCTATGCTTTCCCTCTACAGGGACTTTAAATTGGGAATAATAGTCCTTACACACTGCCAACCTTAAAGGATTGTTGTGAGGAAAGTACTTCAGAAACCTTATTGCTTTCACACGACATAAAATCGTGTAGTTCACCTATGTATTTAAGATAATACTGTTCCTCCTCCCCCTCCTCCCCCCATGCCCCTTCACCTTTGGACTGGATATGTGATTTCATGAATCTAGAAGAGTCCTGGTAAGGAAATGCCTTCTTGCAATACAGAGCAGCATGTCTTCTGCCTGGGGAGTGCTAAAGGGCTGAGTGCCTCCCCCAGGGTCACACAGACAATTTGGGACAGTGGTCTGCAGGTCTTCTTGGCTCTGAGGCTGATTCTCTAATCACTACGGCAGGCTGCCCTACCCACCCACCACCACCACTATCATCATCATCATCATCATCATCATCATCATCATCATCATCATCATCATCATCATCATCATCATCTTTATCAATTAACAGACTCCAGCATCTAAGCATCAATGGGGCAAATGTTTGGAGATTCTGGATCAGACATTAACAACTGAGAGATTTCCAGAAGGAAGAAAGCAGAACAAGTTTCTTAATCCATAGATATTGATAGACCAACTACTATTTGTTTGATGTAGTGATAGACCCTGAGAGGAATACCAAAGAAGTCTAAGACATTGCTGTCTATTAATAATAATAACAACACTTATATAGCATTTGAAGATTTGCAAAGCACATGGTATATATTAAAGCAAATCTAAAGAGCTTTCAATCTAGATGGAGAGACAAAACTAACACATGTAAATATTAGGGATCTATCTGAAACAGGATATAATTAAAAGGTGTGGTGTGTTTGTAAGAGTTCAGAAAAGGATTAGATTATTAAAGGCTGCAGCGGTCAGAGTAAGCTTCGTGTAGGAGTTTAAACTTAAATTGGACCTTAACCTGTCTATGTCTGTCTTTGAATATATAAAATAGGGAAGCTCATGCCCGTCCCATGTCACTGGATTTCCATGAGGATCAAATAAGGTGATTTTTGTGGAAATATGAAAGTGAGATTTTTGTGTTTGGTTTTTTATACCAGACCAGGGATTTCATTCATTTTCTAGATCAGACCTATAAATAAATCTCCTTCTACCAATTCAAATGCCACCTGTTTTCCAATTTATAGTACTAGATAATTCTTTGGGTCTTTGCCAAGTTTGAGTTACCTGTCCATAGTCATACAGCCAGTGTGTGAGAGGTAGGACTGAAACTCAAGTCTTCTAGATGCCGAGGCCAGGGCTCTACCCATTCAGGAATACTACTCTACAAATGCACATACGATGTATCACCCAACTCAACCTTTTGAAATATTTTTTCGGGAGTCTGTGTGTGTGTCTACACACACACACACACACACACACACACACACACACACACACACACACCAAATAATATAAAATATAAAAAAGGTTTAGCTGGATACTAGTCCCTGCTTTACCTGGGTATTTACCCTAGTTCAGTCTCATAGATAGTAAATAATAGAGGCAGAACCCACCCTCCAAGCTTCTGAACACAAGACCAATACTCTTTTTGAAATTCCAAACTACCTTATAGTCTTAAAAGAGAGCTTAAGATGGAAGACAAAATCCAACATAAGGGAATAAATGACTAATAGTGGAATGTAAATAGGGGTCAATGTTAGTAGTTAAGGCAGCTAGGAGGCCCAGTGGATAGAGCACTGGGCTTGGAATCAGGAAGACTCATCTTCCTGAGTTCAAATCTGGCCTCAGACATTTACTAGCTGTGTGACCTTGGGCAAGTCACTTAATCCTGTTTGCCTCAGTTTTCCCTTCTGCACAATGAGCTAGAGAAGGCAATGGCAAATCACTCCAGTATCTTTGCCAAGAAAAACCCAAATAGAATCACAAAAAGTAGGGCTCATCTGAAAGAAGTGAACAGCAGCAATGTCAATAGGGTTTCCTCACAGAGAACTTCAACTCTCTTGCATAATGTATGTAGCTAACTGATGGGCCTACACATAAGGCTGTATTTCATCTAATTTTTTGTGTACAGAGAGATTCTATAGGGCCTATTTACTCCTTAGTCAGTATTGGATTTTTTGAGGAAACCCTTTGACCTTGCAGTCACTTCAAGTTGTGATTGTGAATGAACCTGAGCAGGACATTCTTTTCAGGTAGCAAATGGTAATTTATACCCCTTGGAGTCAGTAATATCTAAATTCAAAGCTGGTCAGCATTATCCTTGGGCAAGTCACTTAACCTCTGCCTATATCAGTTTGCTCATCTGTAAAATGGGGATTATAATAACACCTAACTCTTAGGGACGGCTAGGTGGTGCAGTGAGTAGAGTGCAGGCCCTGGAGTCAGAAGGACCTGAATTTGGATCCGGCCTCAGACACTTGACACACACAAACAAAAACCTAGTGGAATGACCTTTGGCAAGTTACTTAACTCTAATTTCCCTCCAAAATGCAAAAAAAAAAATAACACCTAACTCTGAAGGTTGTTATGAGGATCAAATGTGATAATATTTGTAAAGCTTTTTGTGTAAAGCTCCCTACAAATGCAAGCTATTACTAGAAAAATATAGTTTTTGTTTTTGTTTTTTTGCTTTTTTGGAGGGCAATTGGGGTTAAGTAACTTGCCCAAGGTCACACAGCTAGGTTTTTGTTTGTGTGTGCCTTAAGTGTCTGAGGCCAGATCCGAACTCAGGTCCTTCTGACTCCAGGGCCGATGCTCTACTCACTGCGCCACCTAGCCGCCCCCAAGAAAAATATAGTTTAATACTATTATGAACTGCTTTCTTCTGGATTTTCCATGCTTCTGTCATATTAGTCAATAAATAAAGTGGCTTATTGTTTTGGGATGGAATCCCAGACCAGACCCTTATTCAGCAAGGGTTGGAGTCAACACATGTTTTTCTTTCAGTCTTTTTTTTTTTTAAACTGCTATTAACGCTTGCTATAAACTAGTCTGGGTGGATTAGCACCTGCTCCCTGCCTCAATGCACATACCCTGTCCATTTAGCTACAGTGCAGTCTCCCAGAGGGATAGTAAACATATAAATACACTGGGAGGGGCTTGGCTGATTCAACAGGGATGGTTGCAATCCATTCTGATGTCTTTCAAGTGTAGCACACCTGCTACACCTGCTGCTCTCTTCCTCGCCCCCTTTCCCCCTTTATTTTAGGTGCTGGTGTTTGATTCAGGTAAGTGCCTCAGATATTTGAAACTACAGTCAAAATAACTCTTCTCTCTGAGGGACTAAGATGAAATTACTTATGTAAACTAAAAAGTCTCAAAATAAATTCTTTGAATGGAACACTGTGTATTAGAGTTTTCTTTAGGTCTAAGGTCATGAGGGCTTGGATAACAATTTGGACAACTATGGTCCTCTTCTACTCTTCTGCTGTATTCATGTGGGCAATGGGTTGCTGAGTGTATGAGTACCAGTTAGAAGGGTTACCATCACCTAGATCCCAGCCTAGTCAGACATGGCAGATTCAGAAATTCAGGTTTTCAAATTAGTATTCAACAACAAATATTTATTAAAAAATAATATGTTGTTATATACTATTCCCCAACTCTTCCCTTCAATTCAATTTAATGAACTTTTGTTAAGGACCTAAGCAGGTACTGTCCTTGGCACTGAGGGTGCAAAGACAAAAGTAAAAATATTTCCTGCCCTCAGGGTGCTTACATTCTACTAGGGGAGAGCCCAAAGGTTATAATTATTCCCCCATTAAGGGCTTACAATGAATTTTCCTCATAACAACCTAGTGAAGTCCACAGGGCAAAGATTATACCCATTTTACAGATGAGGAAAAGAAGACTTAGCAGTTCAGTGACTTGCCCTCTTTCACTCAGTTAATAGATATTCAAATGTTCCATGCATTGCTTATACTACCCACCTTCTTTTGCTTGATGACCAGTTCATTCAAGCTCATCTCTAATTCTCATCCTCTTTTCTTGCTTTTATTCACACTATGTCCCAGGGTTGGGATTAAGCCTTCTTAATTCCCCCCTATCTCCTTCCCCACCCAGGGGTGTGCTGGAGCCAACAAATACTGACTCTGATCATTGAAATTTTAATGTGAGTATTTATACCTCAGAACTCAGCAAATGCCATGAATCAGGGCTTGATTTATTTTTGTTGTTGTTGATTGTTCAGACATAAGAAAGTGATGAAGAAAATATTAATTATGCAAACAAAAATTTAAAATGTGTCATGTGCACATTTTTTCCCTGAGAGTCAGTTGTTAAATACTTATCAGCAAACCTCTGTCCACGTTCCTGTTTCCAACTGGTAAAGTAACTTCCTTCCAAGTTCCAATTCTGTTGCAACTTTCTCCATGAAGCCTTCCTTAGTGGAAGTGGTTTTTTGTTGTTGTTTTTCACATGAGATTATTCTCTCTTAAAACCTCTCATAGCACTCACATCCCATCCAGCACACTACCCTGGACAACTTGCCATCCACTTCCACCTCTTGTTCTGGGAATAGTAAATTAATCATTTTTGCCATTGCTTCTGGAAAGGGTATGACAATTGAATGACCTATGACTCTATTCACCATCTCTCCATGTAGCCATCCCAGATCTAATCTCCTTTCTTTAGGTACCATTCCCCTATATGTTCTGTCTCTGCCTATTAAAATGCTGGGTCCTTGAGGGCAAAAGCTACCTTTGTATTTTTATCCATTGTACCTTATAGTTCCTAACATTATAGACATTTCATAAATGCTTTTTTATTCCTTTATTTGTTTTTCTTTTCTGAATTTGCTTTGGGAATATTCTGACTCATAAAAATTATCTGTGAAGCCTGAAGTCCTCCCTAAAAATGCCCAAGGTCATTTGAGGTCAGTCATTACTCAAAACCTTTGCTCATAGACTCCCACAGATGTTCCTTTTGCCAGTCAACAAGGAGACATGTTAATTCAGAGAAAAAGGTACTTAAACTGCTTAGCAAAATAGGTTTCAAGTACAATTCCCTCCATATACACAGATTCCTACAGTCCTTGGGTGGAATCCTGCTTCTGATTGCAGTTCCCCTTCATGGTATGCTTGGTGCTGGTCTGCAGGCTGATTGTGAGTCCTCCATGGCATTACCTTTGTTGGACTGACTTTTTTAGGTCCTTCACTCACTTCTAAACACTTTTGTACAAATTTTATCCATGTTTTTTGTAAAGATCTCAAACTCCTCAAGGACAAGACTTGTGCTCATATGATTTTTATATTCCCTTTGCCTGGGTCAGTGCCTTTCTCACTATATTAACTTAATAAAAGATTATTGATTTTAATTGAATTGAATTGGGTTTTGAAATTGTCCAACCAGTGTTAAAATCAGAGAATGATAGAAAATATTATCATCCATTCAACAAGGATTATTAAGCACTTATTATGTACCAAACACTATATTAGATGCTTGCTAGGGTTTTAAAGACAAAACCACACCAGTCCCTGACCTTGAGAAAGTAGGTTGAGTTATGTTACCTTATTGAACTAATTGTTTTCAGAAGATGAAATATCTCTTTCCTTTTAAATTCACATATGTCGTTTAGAAGCCACTGGGTTTCCTGGAATTGTTATTAAGGATTTAAAAAATGCTAACAGTTATTTTCAGGTATCATGCCTTCTATTAGCAGTATCTTGTCTCACCTCTCTAGATAGGATCAGAACTTTGATGTTAGTGCATACAGGACACTTGCTTAAGTATCCCATTAGATATTTGTGTTAGAATGCTGACATTCTGTCCGTTGGTGTTTTTCTCCCCTATCCTTCCTCAGCTTTCCACTCACCATATTATCTGGAAAATGATTTAGGGTGTGTCTGTTGCCAAGAGACTGAATATTCTTCACATAATAATATGCTTAAAGAATAATTGGAACTGGCTCTGGTACTTCAAGGTAAGGATCTGATTAATAGATATGAAGCAAGTACTCCAGCTATGGAGAAATATGACAGAAATATGTAGCAATGTGAGAAATATGAAAAGAGTGTTGAGACACGTTCCATCAGACAGGGCAACTAGGAATTCTGAGCAAAGGACAGAATTTTCTAGAAGGATGACTGGTCTTCAAAACTTAGGTAAGCTCTTCTCACCAGGGAAGTCTCTCTCTCTCTCTCTCTCTCTCTCTCTCTCTCTCTCTCTCTCTCTCTCTCTCTCTCTGTGTCTGTCTCCTCCTCCTTCTTCCCTTCCCCCCTCCAATCTTCTCTTCACTCTCAGCTTCTGCTATTGTTAGCTTCATGAGATAATACCATACTTTTGATTCCTTCATCAAGTGTTGAAAATGCAGCATGTCCCTAAACTAGAGACCAGAGAAGGGTTTGGAGGACTGCCGATGATGCTGGTAACTCTGTCTCACAGATTTCTCAATTGTTTTTCTCAGAAAAGGGACAGTTATGTCCAAGGTAATGGTAAATGAGTATCACAATGACAAAAAATGATTTTGTAATTAGGAGTCTGACTTGCTTTCTGAGGAAAGAAAGGTCCCTCTAGAAGTTATGGCATGACTAAACATGTCCCTGGCTGAAACAAAAGGGCCTCATAACTGAATAAAATGAAAACCAAGGGACACATTAGAAGAAAAAGAGTAAATCTGTCAAGTCCTAGAAGATGGTGATCATATTGAAAGGTAGCATGGTGTAATGGTCAGAATCTTGGACAGAATAAGAAAGACCAAAATTCAAATCCCTTATCTATCATCGTGTCTATTAATGTATTTTTGCTTAATGGGAAGATTTTTTCCCCACCCATTAATAGCCCCATTCGATCCACTTAAGTCACATGGAAGCCTAAGACACATGAGTTTGAGTCACATGAAGCCTGTAATGGGAAGAGCTTGCTGAATGGGTAGAGCAGGAAGGTTGGGACAGAGCCCAGATGAAGTTGGTCAGAGCAGTTAGAGCTGAGGGAGAAAGAGGAAGCAGGCCGCCAGCTGTGAATGAGAAGGTGTTTGTTAGTGGGACAGCCCTAACAGGGGAAAGGTTTGGGGATGGTGTTACCCCCTGCATTATTATTATGCATAGATTTCTTTGTTGCTATGATCAGTTTGGCTCTCTGATGTTAGAATTCAGCTTTCTGGTGTTTGAATAAATGTTTTGGTTCTGTCTTCCATGTGGAGAGTCTGTTATATTTTGCAATTCAGACTTACACTGCCATATTCATAGCTGCCATAGGTGTTGTGATCATTGTGCTGGTACTACAGACACATATTAGTTGTATGATCTGTGCAAGTCACTTAATCTGAGCCTCAGTTTATTCATATGTAAAATGATGAGGTTGGACTAGATGGATTCTAAGGACCCCTTTATCGCTAAGTCTATGATCCTATTATCTGATGTTTTTCTTTGCATTAAAAGTAGGAGATTCTGTTATAAGCTGGACTAAAATTTTGTTGCTTCCTTCTCAAGACTATCAAGAAATACAATCACTATCCACGAACGCCCCCCTTCCGTTCAATTTAATAAACTTTGAGCAAGTACCTACTGTATGCCAGGCATTGTGTTGGACAGTACAGCTACAAAGACAAAAATGAAAATATTTCCTGTCCTTAGGGGGTTCATGAATATCAAGAGTTGGAAGCAACAACCTTTTGGTCCAAGTCCTAGCAGGATCTCCCACTTCTAGGTCTTGAACTATAATACTATGAGCCTTCTTTGAGCACAGTAAATTTGGAGTCAGAAGGCCTGGGTTCAATTCCACCCCAAACACTTACTAGTTCTGTGACCACAAGTAGATCATTTAAATTCTCTGTGACTTAATTTTCTTATCTGAAAAATTTGGAGGTTGAACTCAAAGATCTCATTGCTTCCAGTAAATCTACCATCCCATGAATATATAGATAATAAAATAAATGAAACTAGAATCCTTGTTTTCTTGTCCTACACAAATCCTTACCCAATCTGGGTGATAGGTATGGGCTGATGTGAAAATCAAACTGGGGGCAAATGCTTTGTCATGACCTATTGGTCTTTGGACCACAACCAAGAATAAATCCTCATCAAGCATTATTTCATATTGACTGAACATACAGTAAGGTACTGCTGATAACTCAGTGACCTTATTAGCACATCTTCACCATAACAATTGTGTCTTTTTTTCTGAAAAAACACAAACCCCCAAGCTTCATTGTAATATTTAGTAATGCTTGAGACATAGCACTTTTTCTACTGAGGATTTTAAAACCTTTCACAAGCATTATCTCATGAATCCACAGTGTGACGGCTGTGAGGTAGGTGGCAAATATGAACAACCCCATTTTATAGAGAGAGAAATTGGGACACTGTGAGTGTGACTTGGCCCTGGGCTACATAGAAAGTCACTGGAAGAGCTAGGAATAGCAAACAGGTCTCACTGACTTGTAGACTCATCCTCAGGCCAGGAGGTCTGAATTCCCAAGAGCTTAATACTGTCTTGGTGATTAGAAGTTGTCTAGTCAAAGGCAACATGATGTTTAAGCTTTTTCCTTGTTGGATAATTTCCTTACTTCCCATACATGTGGTTCCCCCCAGTGGAATATAAGTTCCCTAGGTGAGGGGCTGTTTTGTTTTCCTTTTTGTATTCCCAGCTTTCTATATTGAATGCTTTTTTGAACTGAATATATCTTATAGATATCAAGACTGACCCATAGATTTAGACCTTAAAGACCACAGCTAGAGGTCTCTTAGTATCCAATCCCTTCATTTTATAGATGAGGGAGGCAGTGACTGTCAGTCCACTGTCTCTCTTGAGAGAATGAGCTCCTCCAAAGTAAGGATATTTATTTCATTCTTTGTTTTTGTATGCCCAGCACCCAAAGTTCTACTGGTAGCAAATAGCAGACCCTTCCACTTCTGGCTCAAGGTCAGGTCCTGTGCTCTTTCTACTGTATTGTATATCCTTTAAGCTCCTCAGGAACTGAAGGAGCAAGATTTCCAGGCTGACAAAGGCAACAAAACTCAAAGAAAAAACAATCCCTGAAAATCCTAGGGACGTTTTTAAGGAATCTTTTCATTACACTCAAAGAACTGCTTTAAATAAAAGCAAGACATTGAATCACTAAAGGGCCTTGCCTAGAAGCTTCCTGATCTTCCTTTACTGATAAAATAAAAGAAAAACTTTTGTTTTTTTCCCCTCTCTCCTAACTAGGATACTCCCAAATAGTGTAAAGTAAAATTGCAAGCCAAGGCCATTTTTGTAGCAGCTACCCTGGCAGGAGATATACTGCAGCTCTTAAGCTGTCTCCAAGAACAGTGAAATGTTTGACAGGCAAGTGCACCTTGACTACACTATTTGATCCAGGGACAAAACAAACTGAACTTGTCTGTGATGCAGACATTGATTGCACTTAGGAATCTAATGTTTTCAACTTGTCTTTTTTTGGGAGAAAGAAAAGATTGAAGAAATGTGATTTCTATAAAAAAATATTGCCTCAGTGAACCAGCTCTTTATCAGTCTGAGGAAGAGGCCCAGAGTGAGACTAAAATGTCCATCTCTACACCCTACCCCATGCTTTTATCACACAGTATATGCTAAATAAATATTAGTTAAAGGAGTATTCATTTCAAGTATGAAATTTCTAAGAACTCTGACTTACAAAATGATCATCAAGGATTCCAGAGGATGGATGATGAGAATTGCTGTCTAATTCCTGCCAAAGAAGTTGCAGAATATGAATGTATCTATCTATCTATCTATCTATCTATCTATCTATCTATCTATCTATCTGTCTGTCTGTCTGTCTGTCTCTGTATGTCTGTGTCTATCCATCTATATCCATATCATTTATATTTTTTGACATGGCCAATGAAAGAATCTGTTCTACTTTGTGAGGCATATTTTTCTTTTTTTTTTTCCCAGTGGGGTGATGAGTAAGAAGGAGAGAAAATAAAGTTCTGTCAAATAAAAATAAATTTTAACTAAAAAAGAATATTCATTTTATGCTTCTTTATTTTATCTGAGAATAATACCATAAAGGACTACATGGGGGATGGGGAAGCAAAGAGGATAAACAAGATCTAGTTGGTGAGACCCTTTTGCTTATGAAGTCAAGATAGGGAACTTGATCCCTAATTTGCCGAAGTATCTTGGCTATATTCCATGGCCATAATGAGCACCAGCCAGCCATCTTGAAAATGTATGACAAGCATTATGTGGTGTGAAGGCTTGACTGAGTCAATGCAAATCCATTACAAATTCTATTATGAGGGCAAACCATCGGAATAAAAAATAAACATTGACCCTCACTGACAGTGAGTCGCTAATGTTTTTGTGTGTGTTTAGATGATAGTGCATGAAGTTCATCCCAGTTCAGCCCTTGATGAGGTCATTGGTCCACTGATGGATGGACTGATCTGTAAGCAGAAATAACGAGAAGACCCCTTGGGAGTCAAGATTTGCCATTGTAGGTGATTCCTATTCAAGTATAGGTAGCATACTTGATACCCTTCCAACTCTGAGATTCTGGCATTTCTTAATGCCTACAGTTCTTTAGCAGAGTCAGTCAGTCAACAAGGATTTATTAAGCACTGTGCTAAGTGCTGGAAATACATATATAAGTAGAAAGAAAGAAAATACCTGACCTCAAGGAGCTTAAGTAATAATAGGAGTAGATAATGCATAAAAAGAAGTGAAAAGGTAGGGTGGGGGCAAGGGTATCAGGTGAAGGGGCATGGTAAAGAATGTCTGGAGTATAGTATGTAGAGGACTGATACATGACTGGCCTGGGTACCCTCCTTAAATGGAGGTTCTGGGAGGAACATTCAATCCGAGGGAGAAGTCAAAGGGTACTCCCAATGTGTGAATCCAAGTCTGTAATGAGCTTCAAGGTAAAGAGTTGGGGCATGGCAGAGGAAATCAAGAAAGCAACCTAGTGAGGACTGAGGCAGAGCAGAATCTAAAGGAAACGCAAAATTTGAATGTAGCAGATATAAAAATTAGGTAGAGTCTGTGGAGTCAGTATGGAGACTTTTTGGCATATTTTGTATTGAGTATAAAATGACAGAGTAATCAGACCTTTGGTAGCACACAGAATAATTCAGGAAAAGGACAAGAGAAAATTTTGTCCACGAGTGTGAAAAAGAAGAAATAACAGGGCATGAATTCCATTTAATAGGCAACACCAAGACTGAATCTCATGACCAAAAGACTTAATTTTATGCAAAGCAATGCCCTGTTTAACAAATATTAATTACTTTGGCAAAATGACTGTTGTTCTTATTTCAAGTAAAGTCAAACTCTACAACCCAGTCTGGCTCAATGTGGTATATGAGGGAAACACAGGTGACTCCCATGCTCTGAGCTTGAGAGAATCACTAGGGAAATAAAGAGGGTAAGTTGGTTTGGGAAAGGAAGTGATGAACTCAGTTTCAGAGTTCTTGAGTTGGAAAATGCTGATGGGACATGCAGAGCTGTAGCTAAAGAATTATTGAACCTAGAGAAGATCTAGTTGGGGGCAGGCAGAGGCAAGGAGAGTCTGCCTGAGGTACAGGCAAGCTGGAAGAGGCAGTCAACCCCCAGGGAATCTAGCCTGCTCCCCCAAAGTGTGGTCAATGGCCTCCAACCCCTGGGAGGAGGGAAAGAATCTAGATGAGGCAGAAACAGGTGGGGAGAAAGATAGCCATCCAGAGAGAGAAGCTGACTTGCTAATTAACTTATGTAACTTAAATGAGGGCAGACACGCCCAGTTCTTTGGATATTTTCCAGGAAAGACCACAATGGCATCAGGGAATAAGATTTCAGTCACACTTTAATAAGGCACAGAGAGTTATAGGACCAAATGGCTCAGAGAGTACAGACACAAATGGAGCAAGGAGAGTACAGAGATAGATAGTGTAGGAACAGGGATGAGGTGGTGGAGGGAGGCAGGCATCACGGGGAAGAAAATGAGGAGGGGGGCAGAGTGTCTTACGTAACCACAGATTAGAGTAGGGAACTGTATGGATCCAGATGGAAATGGAGGAGTTCTTCAGAGGGAAGGAGTTTGGAGACTCATTTTTGCAGGGTTTTGGTGGGGGACAGACTAATTCTTATCTGTTCCCCCTTGAAGTTAGTTCATTAATGTATTCACATCATCTCAAAGTTCTCAGCAACATTTGGTGTTCTGCTGGTCTTACTGTGGATGTCTGGAACTCATCTGAGGCTTTCAGTGCATGGGCAGTAAACAAGACTTTACAGCAAGGGCTCGCTGGCGTCTCTTAATTTAGCACATCATCTCAGGATACAATTTTTCATTAATTCATGATACAGCTTGCAGGTAACTGTTGTGGTACTTTGTTCTATGTGATAGTCTGTAAGTGACTTCCAGGTTCCCCTTTACGATCCTACTTCCTGCTACTGTTACTTTATACTGGCAACTTGTAAACTTACTCAGATAATTAGAAGGGGAAAGAGTGGTCAGGGGGACCAGAACAAGATACAATTTCACAACAGATGTCATGTGATGAGACTCAAAGGTGGCATTCCGGGCCAGGTGAGAGAATGGACTGGTCATGTCACATGACATAGACCAGTGGAGAATGGTGGGCTAGAATGCCACCTGAGTAGGAGGTGAACTCTGACTTTCAGTACCCTGGGACAAAGCTCCAATTGCCCTACTCAAGTTTGAGTTTGGGGAGGAGACATCTAGGGTCATCTGATTAGAGATAACCAACAGATAGTTGGAAACATAGGACTAAAACGTGAAATATGTTTCTTTTGGGCTATCTCAGGGTTTACCAATTCTAGGTAGAACAAAGAATGTCAAAATAGATATATCAAAGAACTGACTACTGTAAAAACTGGGGTATGAAGCTTTGATTTATAGAGACTTTGACTTGCTATTTTAAAACTTCAGGTATGTATATTTAAATTGGGAATGAAAAAATCCATTTTTCTAAGATTAGGCCAAGTCAAAATTTATTGTTGCTATTATTCAGTAGTAATGTTTTGTTACTAAGTTTGTTTTACATATCTAAATATTACATCTAAGATTAATGAATTAGGTCTTTAAGAGAGTTATTGGGAAAAAGCATCACTTTATACACAAATGTAGCCCACTGATACTGTGAAGATCCCATGAGAGAATAAATGAATGGATAAAAAAGATGGATTAAATGAGATTGTAGATTATTTTTTAAAGTGCTTAGACAACAGGATTGCGTATTTAACATCCTTCCTAGAACTATTTGAGATGTTCGATACTTGGCATTTCAGCCTGTTTCTCTCACCCTGAATTTAAATGGTAGGTGATGAAAGGGCAAGAAAAAAAAGTCACTGGATGTAAAAAAGTGTAAAAGAGTTATTGTAACTGCTTCTTTGAAGTGGTTTCTGACCTTTAGCTTTCTCATCTATAAAATGGGTATGTGTGGACTCTCAAAATATTCCTAGCTAATTACATTTAATACATAATTGATAGTTCTTCTTACTCTACTTTCTGAGGACTTCATGACATTGGAAAGAGCACTGGATCTGGAATCAAAGGACATGTGTTCAACCTCCAGGTCCAGAATCGTAATTAAGGTTTTGCCACAGTTCACTGAAATTTATAAAGTACAAAATTTAGTAGGTACTCTCTTTTAGCAGTATAGATGCCACAATTGTTAAGTGGTTTTCTTTCCATTTGACAGGACAGGGTGTGTAATATTTACTCATATTATTTTCATGTCATGGATTACAAATTCTTCTCTAATGAATTATTTGTGTCATTTGTCTCACGTGTGTTTTGTGTTGCTCTACCCTAGTGACAAAATTGCTAGTTGTAGCTATTCTGTTTTTTGCCTTGCTTGGAGAAGGGAATGGTAAACCACTCCAGTGTTTCTGTCCCCCAAAACCACAATGGGATCATAAAGAGTAGGGCATGACTGAAAAGTGACTGAAACAACAACTGACCTTGGACAAGTCACTTAATATCTTTGGACCTCTCATCTGTAAAATGAGAGGACTAGACTAGATTACCTCTAAATCTCTGATCCTAATATCTTAAATTTTGCTCTAGAAACATATAACATATCACATCATACCATATCATCATGTCATATCATCATTCTATCCTATCTTTCCTATCCTATCCCGTCCCATCCCATCCCATCCCATCCCATCCCATCCTATCCTATCCTATCCTATCCTATCCTATCCTATCCTGTCCTGTCCTGTCCTGTCCTGTCCTATCCTATCCTATCCCATCCCATTCCATGCCATCCCATCTTGTCCCATCCCATCCCATCCTATCCCATCCCATCCCATCCCATCCCATCTTGTCCCATCCCATCCCATCCCATCCTATCCTATCTTATCCTGTCCTATCCTGTCCTATCCTATCCTATCCTATCCTATCCTATCCTATCCTATCCTATCCTATCCTACCATATCCTATCCTACCTCATCCCATTCATTCTATCTCATCTTCTTGGAGATTAGAGGTATAAGAGAACTTAAAGGTCAACTAATCCAACTCCTTCATTTTGTAGATGAGGAACTGAATCCTAGAGAGGTCAAATGACTTGTCAAGGACCTAGAGGTAAAAAGTGGAAGAGTTCTAACTAGCAATTTTGGCACTGGAGACTAGGAGCCTAGGAACTGAACCCAGTACTCAAGCTTCAGATCTAATACGTTTTGCATTGTGCCTCTAACAATTTTAAAGATCTGGGCAGTGGTACTCTAGGCAGTCTCAGAGTGAAGACAAAAACATACTAAATATCATTCAGGGGTGCCAGCACAGTTGTAAATACCTGAGCCTTATTGTCTTTGGAATTTAGACATGTTATTTTACTTTCTTTCCTCATCTGGTATTGGATTGCCTTGAAGAAGTCTAGCAGTCATATGCTTCATCTTAGACAATTAAAAAATGAACACGCATTACCTCCTTAGAGAAAACTATTACACCAGTTTTTTTAAAACTCCATAAATATATTATGTGTGTACTAAATATGTGGGCTTGGTAAAGAAGGGCCTAATGGATGCATTTTATCGTAAACAAAGGAGATTTACATATTCACTTATTGATAGTGGCATTCTATTAATAATTGAACCACAGTTTCAGCCCAGGATCCCATTCTTCAAATGTGGTCTGTGATGTATTGTGGAATATGCTTTGTGTGGGGAGGTGTTAGTAGAGAAAAGCATTGTTAGAAATTCACAACTGCCCGTTCATTTTAGAACATCATGTATTTTAAAGAATCACTCATTGGACTCATAAGTAATACAGAATTCATTTGGGTTAAAAGAGGGAAAAACTATTGTTTCTTTTAATAGAAGGTCAAAATGCATACCTACCAGCATGTCTCTGCTCAGTTAGACTACCAAAATCACTAATATGAAAATATTTTTAGTAGCTTCTCATGCAGATAAAATGATATTAATAACAGGTGTCATTTGGCACAAGTTTCCTATCTTTTAATAATCACTTGAGCATCCTAGAGGGTTAGCAATTACATTTCATTCAACCTTAAATGTAAATATTAAAAAATATAAGAGATTTTTACGAATTAAAAAAAGGAAATACACAGGCATTACTTTCTTATCCACCCAATTCCTTAGCACAGTACCTGGCACATAGTAGTCAAAAATAAATATTTATTGACTGACAAACAAAACAAATCCAAAAAGAATAATTCAACAGTAACTTGGTTTAGTTTAGAAATTGAAAGATTATAAGAAGTGGGGCTTGAATATAAAGGAGGCAGTAAAGGTCTATGTGGCCTTGGATAAATTCGTAGAATTCTCTGGGTCCCAGTTCCCTGGAAGGCTCAAGTAGAAAGGAGGCCACAAATCCATTTGATTGGTATTTCTCTTATCTTATAGTCACAAGAATGAACTGGAATGAACTTTATAAATCATTAAGTCCAACTCTTTATTTGACAGATATGGAAACTGAGGTACAGAGAGGTTAAGTGACTTGCCCAGGACCACACAGCTGCTAAATATCTAAGGCAGGATTTGGAACTGTGACTTTCTTAATCCAACTCCAGCACTTTGTCCACTACACCATGTTGCCTGAGTCATTGTTTTTTCTGTGATTTAGAGCAGACGTGTCAAACACACATGGGGTCTGCAACACTCTTGAGCACAGCCCAAACCAGAATAAAATGCAATTGGTAAATATTTAACAAAATAAATAAAAACACAATAAAACACAGCTAGCGTTACATTTTAAAAACTAAGTCAATACACAGTCTACAGGGATCCTAATTTATGGTTAGTGGCCTCCGTTTCTGTTTGAGTCTAACGCAATGGCAGTAGAGGACTGACTCTCTGCTCCCTTCATCTCTGTTCTCTCCAAGCAGCCATAAAAAACTGGGGAAAAACTAATTCTCCTCCTGACTGAAAGGAAGAATGAGGGTAATGGGGGAAATACAGTATTGAGGAGGTGGTAAAAACAGAATATTGGTAATACCTCTTTTGGACTAAAAGCCCCCAAAATAAAACAAATTCTTACCTCATATATTTAGTGTGGCACAGTGGAAAGAGTGCTAGGTTTGGGGATAAAAAACGTGGGTTCAAATTCTCACTTTCCCAAATACTCACGTGACCTTGGGCAAGTCACTTTGCCCCGTAGGTACAATGGAACATCTGTACTCAGTCACCTCAAAAGTACTTTCTAGCTTCAAATCTAAGATCCCAGGATCCTCACATTTCTCAGAGGGTGGAGTAATAATAATTATCCACATTTCATAGATTTAGAGCTAAAGCAGGTATATTTTTAATGTCCTATTAGAATTCAAATTTCCTTCTGATCCAGGGCTCTATATATCAAATGACATCACCTTCCATTTACTGATAAGAAGGTTGTCATTGCCAGTTATAGTGCTATGCAGATTACTTAAGATAAGCAATAATTTTTATATGGTTTCATTTGTGACAGCAATGGTCATGCATATGTGCTTCTATGAAAACTCTGCTGTCTCAGAACATCTGACGTTGAACAGATGAAACCAATTAATCTGTTTTCTCTGACCTTTATTTAGTTCTTTATCAGTTAGATACTAGATTTCATTCCACATACAGGTGTTTTATTGTTCTTTTGTTGCATTTTTAATTCTGGGATTTTTTTTTTAAATAGTGGACCCTGCTCCATGCAAATTTGAAAAAGTTGTCTGTTTTAAAGAGCACACTTCAATGACTGTTAGATATTCTGTGTGATTTTTAGTGTGGGGAAACAAGATATTTCCATAAAGAAATAGCAACAGTTACACTGAAGCTTAAGGAATGTATAGTTAAATAAATGCCAAGAACTGACAGCATATTGCTATAAGACAGCATAATTAATCATCTAAAAATAAACAAAGTCATGTTCAGAGGAACCTGTCAGCTAGAGAGGTTGTTATTGATTTCTCTCTAGTAGTGGATAGAGTACTAGTCTTAGAGTCATTACCTAAGTGAACCTAGGCAAGTCAGAACCTGTTGGCGTCAATTCCCTCAACTGTAAAATGGGGATCGTAATAGTATCTACCTCACAGAGTTGTTGGGCAGCTAGGTGGCTCAGTGGATAGAGCACTGGACTTGGAATCAGGAATACCCATCTTCATGAATTCAAATCCAGTCTCAGACACTTATTAACTGTGTGACTCTAGGAAAGTCACTTGGCCCAGTTTGCCTCAGTTTCCTCATCAGTAAAATGAGCTGGAGAAGGAAATGGCAAATTACTCCAGTATTTTTGAATAGAAAACCCCATGGAGAGTTGGATACAAATGAAAAACAATTTAACAACCCAAAGTTGTGAGTGTCAACTAAGACAATATCTATGAAGTGTTTACTTAGCACAGTGTCACATATGGGAGCTTAATAAATGCTTGTTCCTTCCCCCCTTTCCACCCTTCCCTTATACAGTATGGTGTAAGTTTCTTGAATTTGGAAGAGCAGTGAGAAGGCCATGTTCAAAAAGCTGCTAAATATTGCTATGAAGAAAAAAATGCTTATCATACTTACTACAAAGACAAGAGTACCAACTTTTAGAAAACAGGTAATTTTTGCTATCGAAACTCACTTTTTAATTCAAGGATATATCAAAACCACTGTCAGAAGACATCTAGGTGAGCATGTAAGATCTGGATAACTTCATCAGACTATAATATGTCCATTCAAAAATGTATTGTATTGGGGATTTTTCTTTTACTTTCAGTGAGCCTGGATAAACATAATTGATGTACTTAGAAGCAGGAATATTCCAGAATTAGAAAAATTCCCAAATGGAGATGGATACTGAAATATAATCTTATATAGAGAAACACACCATAAAAAGTTAAGAAATATATCTAAGAGATGGAAATGAACCTGTTTCAATGACTTTGGGACTCACTTGATTTAAACCCCATGGAAAATGTATGGGTTGTTATCAAATTTATGCTGAGAAAAATGGACTGTTCATCAAAGGTAAGTTTAATAGTCCATGTGATAGGATAAGTCAAAGAGCATTTATTAAGCACCTACTACATATCAGTCACTGTGATAAGCACTGGTAATTCAAGGAAAGATGAAAGAAGGTGCCTACTCTCAAGGACCTCAAAGTCTAATGAGGGAGAAAACATGAAAACAACTATGTACAACCAAGCTATATACAGGATAAATTGGAGACAATCTACTGAGAAAAAGTACTAGCTTTAAGTGGGATTGGGAAAGGCTTTTTGTAGAAGGTTGGATTTAGCAGAGACTTAAAGGAGGTGAGAGAAGTAAGGAGACTGAGAAGAAGAATAGCTTTCCAGGCAATGGAAAATGCCAAGAGTTAGGAGACTGACTGTTTTGAAGGAGAAAAAGCAAGGAGGCTGGTGTCACTGGATCACAGAGTACTCAGGGGTGAGTAAAATGTAGGAAGACTGAAAAGGTAAGAAGGGACCAGGCTATGATGCCTTTAAAAACCTAATAGAGGATTCTTTATTTGATCCTACAGGTGACAGGGATTTCTAAAGGAGTTTATTGAAAGGGGAGGAGGGATGATAGTACTGCTTTTAAATGATGAATATGACAGCTGAGTAGAGGATGCAATGCAGTAAGGAAAGACTTTTTTTTTTGCGCTTCTTGGAGGGCAGTTGGGGTTAAGTAACTTGCCCAAGGTCATCACCGCTAGGTTTTTGTTTGTGTGTGCGTTAAGTGTCTGAGGCCTGATCCGAACTCAGGTCGTCCTTCTGACTCCAGGGTCGACGCTCTACTCACTGTGCCACCTAGCCGCCCCAGTAAGGAAAGACTTTTGTCAGGGAAGCTGACCAGTTTAGGCCAGCGCAATAGTCCAATTGTGAGGTGACAGAGGCAGTGTCCGAGGACAGAAAGGGATGCATACAAGAGATATCATGGTCTCATGATGACAAAATGTATCAAAATCTTGTCAACTCAATATAAAATAATAATAGCAAATTTTTTCAATATTGCATATTACTAATTTTTGGAGGTAATATTTTTGGTTTATTTTATCTCAATAAGTTTTATGGTTTATTATATCTCAGTAAGTTTCTAAAATTATATCGGAGGACCAGGCAAAAGCTAAGAGGGTCTCAAAGTTGTTTTAATTTGCATTTCTCTAATCAGTAATGATTTAAAGCATTTTTTCATATGACTATGAATTGCTTTGATTTTGATTTCTTCATTGGAAAACTGCCTGTTCACATCCTTTAACCATCTATCAATTGGAAAATGACTCGTTCTTTTAGATTTAAAAAGTTCTTTATATATTTGAGACATGAGACCTGTATATGAGAAACTGTTTATAAATTTACCCCCCTCCACCACCGATTTATGCTTTTCTTCTGATCTTGGCTACATTTGTTTTATTTGTACAAAACCTTTTTAACTTAAAAATAATCTAAATTATCTATTTCACACCTCACGCTGATCTCTGTCTTGTTTATTCATAAATTGTTCACCTATCCACATCTATAAATCAGATAGGTAACACCTAGCATGTTTTTCAGATTTTCTTGTAATATCTCTCTTAATATCTAGGTCACATATACATTTACCTTATCTTGGTAAAAGATGTAAGATATTGTTCTGTGCCCAATTTCAGCCAGACCGCTTTTCTCAACAATTTTTTAAACTGAGTAATGAATTATTATCCAAGAGAACATCATATACAGTAACAGCAATATTGTTTTAAGAAAAACTTTGAGTGACTCTTTTCAAATATTATATATATCCAAATTTTAAAAAAAAAAGAGCTATGAAGGAAGACACTATCAGCATCCAGAAAAAGAACTGATAAACAGAAGTTTGTATGGAATTGATTTTATATATGTATATGTATACATATATGTGTGTATGTGTGTGTATAATATACACATATGTGTATATATATATATATATACATATTTGTGTCTAATGGTAGTTATCTCTAGGGGGAGGGAAGAAAAAAAGGAAAAATAAGAAAGTTACATGAAAATTTTATTATATATTTAAAAGGAATAGCAAGTTGTACATAATAGATTTATAGTTTCATGTGCAATCATCTTTTTTATTCTACTGTTATAGAAATGTTTGTTTTATTTAATAAATTAAAAATAAAATAATAATAAAATAAAAATAATAAATAAAAAATTTTTAAATGCTAGACTTGTGATCTATTTCTTGTTTATGTTTAATATTAAAAGAAAAAGAGCTAAAAGGGTCAGTTCCACTTATAGCAACATCTAGAGATCTTCTAATTCATGAACTGATTTATCACTGAATCAGTATATACTCTAAGGGTATGATAAGATTGTAGTATAAAGGGATAAAATCCTAGGAATGAATCAGTCAATTTTCTAATGTTTTGTCTCTGAAGCTCCTGTCCCTGTAGATTTATAAAAGTATAGACATTTCTAACATTTTTGCTTCATTTGTTTATGATTTATTCCCTGCCAACTTCCAAAATAGACTTAAATCAACAACACATAATCTTGGCAATGAAGAATTACAGTTTTCTTCACAGAATCACAGGATTTTTATGTTGAGAGGGTCCTTGGAAGCCATATAATCCAATCCATATCTGAATAAAAGTCTCTCTAGAATATCAATGAAAAATCTTTCCTTAATGACTCTTGGTGATCATCCCAAAGCAGCCTACTCTACTTTTTGTTGTTGTTTAGTCATTTCTGATTCTTCATGACCCCATTTGGAGTTTTTTCTTTGGCAAAGATACTGGAATGATTTGTCATTTTCTTTTTCAGCTCATTTTACATGTGAGGGTACTGAGGCAAACAAGGTTAAGTGACTTGCTCAGGGAAACACAACTAGGGTGAGGCCAAATTTGAACTCAGGAAAATAAATCTTCTTACCTTCAGGCCCAGCAGCAATATCCACTGTACCATCTAGGCTGTTCAACTCCTGGACCATCTCCACTCATCCTGATGAGTATCTAGCTACTGGACTCAGATGGCTCTAGAGGAGAAAGTGAGACTGGTCACCTTGCACAGCCCTTCCTCACTGAAATCAAAGTCATGTCATCATTTCCCTGATGCTGTGGTCCTCTTTGAAAGAGAAGGACAAACACAATCAGCTTTAATTATTAGAAAATATTTCTCTGTATCAGACTTAAATCCACCTCTCTGAAATATCCTTAGTTACTCCTGGTTTTACCTTCTGAGGGCAAGGAAGATATGTCTTAGCCCTCTTCCATAAAACAGCTCATCAGATACAGCTATCATTTCTCCTCCTAAGTCATCTCTTCTCTGGATTAAATGTTGCCTGATTCTTCATGGCATCATCTTGAGGCTCTTTGTCATTCATCCTCTGTAGCTTTTTCAGCCTATCAACATCCTTCTTGTATTGTGGTGCCCAGAACTGAACACAGTATTCTCAGCACACCTTATTAGGTACAGGCTAGAGTGGAACTATCAGTGTCAGTAATATTTGAATGCTAAGCCTTATATTTTTATGTTAAAAAACCCCAACATTGCAAGTATGATATAGGGAGACATGGTTAGACAACAGTTTGAAAAAGATTTGGGAATTTTAAGTAGGCTTCAAGCTCACAATATAAGTCAAGAAGGTAATATGAAAGAAAAAAATGCTGATGCAATCTTAGGTTTTGGTTTCTAATGCAAATGAAAGAGAGAGAGAAAGAAAGAAAAAAACAACCAAAAAAGGAGGCAGCGCTGTGGGGATACCACCCTCTATTTCAATCTGTTGTTTCCTTTGTTCTATATCCTTACCATAACAACAGCAAAAATAAGTGTAATAATAATAACAACCAGTACTTATATTATGGTTTAAGGTTTGTAACACACTTTACAAATATTTCATTTTCTCCTCAAAACAATCTGGAGAGGTAGTTACTATTATTATCCCCATTTTATAGTTGGAGAATCTGAGGTAGATTGAGTTTTCTGGGTTCATACAGCTAGTAAATCTGACCAGATTTGAACTCAGTTCTTTCTGACTCTAGGTCTAGCATTCTATCCATTCTGCAACCTAGCGTGTGTGGCCAGCAGTAAACTCCCTAGGTATTGAACCACCCTACAAATTAAGTGGTCACTTAAAAAATTATTTATTTACTTTTAGTTTACAACTCAGTTCCATAATCCAGTGGTCACTTTTCACAATGTTCTTATGATTATTGTTTCAGAAAACAATTTGGCTTGATAAGAATTAGGTCCAGAATTTCTGTTCCTCTCATTGTTACTTCTACCTGAGTGAGTTATTATGTCAAGCCAGGAAAGTCTGAACCTCTTTGCTCTTGGCAGAGAGAGAACCTCAGCAGATATCTAGAATCCCATCAACACTATGTTATGCTTCCATGCTAGACTTGTGATCTATTCTTGTTTATGTTCACAGGACACAAATTATAAGCAAGAAAGCAGAAAATTAAAAAAACAAACAACAAGGGTAACAAGCAAAGTGATCAAAGAGGAAGATTTGATTGTGTAGATATAACCAAAATTGAATGGGATGGGATTCACAACTGGAATATGATCCTAGACAGGCAGACCTTACTCAAAATGAATAGGATAAGTAAAGACAGAGGGAATAATATCTATTAGGGTGGTATATGCATGTGAGGAAATTCATGAGCTAGGGTTGGAGGGATGGGAAACACGCTGGAGACAATTTGGATGAAGATTTAATGGAATTAGAAATAGAAGGGATATTTCCATTAGACTCTGAGACTTATTATACTCTGAGTATAGTACAGTGTGTAGTAGTGAATAAAATTTGAAACTTGGAGTCAGGATCATGCAATGGTTCTGTATCCTCTTTACTCAGTTCCTCCTGCTTGTTGATAGATAGAGGCAGTTAGCGCCTTCCTTTTCAGTTTAAAGCCATTTTGACTAGTTAGTCAACCACCATTTATTAAGCACCTGCTATGTGCCGGGCACTGAGTTAAGCTGGGGATATAGACAAAAACAGTGCCTGCCCTCAAAGAATTCACACTCTAATAGATTGTTAGATTTGAAAAATTCCAGACAGATATATTTTATCAGATTTTCTTATATCCACTCCAGCCTTGATTGAAAGAACCTTTCATTTCTGTCTTTTAAGTCCTGATCCACAAATCCAGAGCCATTCTCAAGCTCCATCTTTATAACTTACTTTTTTACTTTGCAAACATCTACCTTTCTCTTCTGAAGTCACCATTTGCTTCATTTTTTAGGAGTGAGGGAAATACTACTTGTGCCCTGAAGATCTTTAGTTACTTATTCAAGACTTCATAATGCCTCAGCCATGCTTTCTATCGTCCTTCTAGAAACACCATTTATGCTCAGTCTACAGGGTGTCCAAAAAGTCTTAGGCCAGTTTCAAGCTTCAATAGCTTTAATCACTTGAAACTACCCTAAGGATTTAAGGACACCCTGTATTATCAAAATACATTGTTCAAATTTTTCCGTTCATCTAAAATCTTGGAAATCTGTTAAGGAAGTCTATATTGAAGCATATCAGAGTGAATACGTACATGAAAATTGACCTATAAATAGTTTGTTTATTTATTGAGCCTGTGAGTTTTCCTTATCCTTTCCTTACTTTGTTGCCCCTTTTTGACTAACTATGTGTTTTACTTACTATTCCTAACCTGGCCTTGTCTGCTAAAGAACACAAGATAACAGATAGTTCATAAAGGAATCTCAAAATCACATTGTCTCTATCTTAAACAAGAGTGTTTCATTGAGGTTTCGTCATTAGCTTCTTGAGTATGGAAATTACTTACATCTAAGGGAATATGAGATTAGAGCCCGAGATCTATAACATTATGTAGGGGCTCCATCCATTCCCCTATCTTATCTCTGCTTAGAAGTCTGTGGCCAGTCCATGGGAATTTGCTTGGATTGGTCAGTGGTTCTGCAAAGCAAGGTCAGTGGGTTATTTTTGTATCTAGCCCAGTGATGAGGTCATTGTGCCAGGGCACAGACACTGAGGCACCAGAATCACTTTTAAAAAGCAGCTTCCACTCTCTCAACTGTTAGGAATCAAGATGGGAAATTAGGAAAAGAAGTATTTATTTTGAAACCAGATTTCAATTTTTCTGTTTAATAAGGGTAATTAGTAACATATTGGAAAAAAAGAAGATTCTAAAGTAAGTTCTAAAGTAACTGAAGGTCAGCAACACATATTTTTTGGGTTGCCATGAACAGGCAACAGGGTCTCTGATTCCTGGCATCATGCCCCATACTAAGATCTTAAAGAGAACAACACAAAATCAGGTGAATATTGTCGCAAAATCATCATCAAAATCATCATGCTAACTTTGGAAAAAGAGTTTGCATGTTGTTTTAAGAATGAGTCATTTGTTTGTCTAATTTTTCATGACCATCTTGAGTCATAAGAATTTAGCAGTATTCAAAGTATAACTCTCTGCCTTACTTCTTCCATATAAATACATCATACATCACTGTCCTTCATATTTAATATATTGCTCCTGACTTGGAGCCCTTTCTGTATGTACAAGTGTGGTTAACCAGAGAAACAAGCAATCTACATTCTTTTCTACTTCATGCACACAAATGTGCACACATGCATACACACACATCTTTTAGTTTGTAGATTTGGCTTTGTCTGCTATTTGCAGTGACTCGATCTGTTTTCAACTCTTAACTTTATCCTTAGTCTTTCATCCTTTCCAAATAGAATTGGATCACAGAAGGTTAGAGCTTGAAAACTATCTTTAGATTATCTAGTACAATGCCCTTCTTTTACAGACAGGCAACTAAAGCCTTGAGAGAATATCACTATGGCCAAAATATTTTAGACATAAGATTATTGGGCAGCCAAATGGGGCAGTGGGTAGAATACCGGGCCTGGAGTCAGGTAAACTCATCTTCCTGAGATCAAGTCTGGCCTCAGGCACTTACTAGCTGTGTGACCCTGGGTAAATCACTTAACCTTGTTTGCTTTAGTTTCCTCAGTAGTAAAACGAGCTGGAGAGGGAAATGACAAGCCACTCCAGTATCTTTGCCAAGAAAACCCCAAATGCAGTCACAAAGAGTCAAACAATGAAAAAATGACTGATACGAAGATCTATAAACTATAAAACATGAGTAAAATGATTCTTTTTTAGGAGAAAGGGAGCAAGAAGAAATATGCCTTTGGAGATGAAGGAGAACAGTTATGGGAATTTCCTTGAATTAGAGAAGGGAGAAAGAATAGTTCAGTGGAAAGAGCACTGCCCCTGGTGTCAGAGAACCAGGGGCTCAAATCTCACCTCTTTTTACTTCCTACCTGTGTGTGACTTTGGGCAAGTCACTTACCCTCCGACAGCCTTAATTTCTTCATCTGTAAAATGAGGAGGTTGTTCTAAACTGTTAGAAGTTTCTTCCAGCTCTAGATTAATGATCTGATGAATATGAGAATATTTGGGCTAGAAGAGGTTGTACATACATATAATTAGGGTTGGCAGGAACCTCAGAGACTATCCCTTTCTTTCTACAGTTGAGGAAACTGAGGCCCAGAAAGGTAAAACAATCTACTCAAGGTTATTGTGCTAGTTAGTGGCAGACCGCTGATGTCTTTGGGCACAAAGAACAATCTTTTCCCTCTTTGTTTCATTTCAGGATTGTCTGTCTTGCTGTTTCCCAACATCCCATATTTAAGTGGCTTCTTTTGCTGTGTCTGGAATCACTTTTTCCTGTCCCACTTGGCTCATTGTCATCCCCAGTTCATTTTATCAGGGCTATTGCTCATCTCCCCATCTCACTGTCATCCATTCTCCCCACACACTCCACTATATGAATCATATTCTAATATTCATGATTCTGAGCTAGAGGGCCATTCCTGTTTCTGCCATAGCTCATAGATAATGAGGCTTAATCTATCCAAGAAGCCAGATGTGACTTCTACACCAGGTCCAGTTCTTGAAGTCACACCACAATGGGAGACTAAACATGCTCTGTAGACCTTCAGTTGGGTGTGGAACTCTCTGTCATGTTGGTGCCACACCATCTGATAGTTTCCTACAGGACCTGACTGCATATTTGGTTTCCCAACTGAGCTTTGGAAAATGTGCTTGTTGGATAACAGAACAAACAGTTTTGGTTTGTAGCACTGTAGCATGAATAAACATGCATGGTGTTGTGTATATCTTCTCTGATTTAGGCTTGTAACTAGTTCATTATATTAGATTAACTCCTTTTGTTGTTTGCATGTTTTCCCACATAGGATTAAAGAAAAAGGTTCTCATAAACATCATCCTCTTAAATCACTGCCATCAACAGAAATAGATAGATAGAAGGATAGATAGATCGATTGATATAGTGATAGATAGATTGATAGTAAAGAACACACTAAATGCCAAATAGGTAATGTGGCAGGTAGGTGGTGCAATCGATTGAGGGTCAGACCTGGAGTCAGAAAGACTTATCTTTGTGAGTTTAAATCCAGTTTCAGACACTTACTAGCTATGTGACCCTGGGCAAGTCACTTAACTCTGTCTCAATTTCCTCTTCTGTGAAATGAGCTGGAGAAGAAAATGGCAAACAACTCTAGTGTCTTTACCAAGAAAACCCCAAATGGAGTCACAAAGAGTAGAACATGACTAAAATGACTCAACAACCACAACAAATAGATGATTCAGATTGTAAATGCTTCAGGACTTCAAAGAAAAGAATCATCATCATTCAAGAACTGGAATAATAAAGGGAGCTTTTTTTTTTTTTTTTTTTTTTGGAGGGCAATTGGGGTTAAGTGATTTGCCCAAGGTCACACAAGGCTAGTTTTTGTGTTAAATGTCTGAGGCCAGATTTGAACTCAGGTCCTCCTGGCTCCAGGGCCTGTGCTCTATTCACTGCACCAGCTAGCCACCCCTGGAACTTTCTAAGATGGAGTAGAATTTGAACTGGGCTTTTATAAATAATTCTTAAGAATTTAACCAGTTGAGAGAAAGGGACAATTCAAATTGAGGAACAATACACAAAGTATTTTTAACAATTACATCTGGGAATATGGCACTGGCAATTCTTAGTATGCTCAGTGGTCAGAGGGGTGACCAGTAGTTTCTGGAGCACAGGGTTTCTGGAGAGGAATACTAGGTATGAAAGCTGAATGGGCCTATTGGAATCAGATGACAGAGGGTCCTGAATGCAAAACTAACGAGTCTGGATTTTATTCTATAGGCAGTGAGAAATTGATTAAAGACTTTTTCTAAGGTCAAGGATATGTATGTAAATGTATATTGTAATATTTTAAGAATAAGATCTTATTGCAAATACTTCAAGGATCTGTCATTTTGTGGATGCCTTTTTTTGGTGGATTTCTTCTACCAAATGCATATTACAACTTCTCTCTAACTTAGAAGATGGTCTTTGTGAGTTGATGTGGTCAACAATTAATTGCCCCACAGCCAACATGGTGATAAACTCTGGACTTAGCTAGAACAAATTACAGACAAGAGACAAACTATCTCTCATTGGACCCATACCCAAAGACATAATAATAACAATGATAATAATATTAATATTACACACATGCTTTTGTGTTGAGGGTGGGGTTGGTGGTGATGTTAGTGTATTTCTATACACATGATTTGGCCTTGCCAGTCTCATTAAATATTTATTAATTGTCAGTTGGGTGCGTGATGCAATTCAATAAACAATTCTGACAAGACACAGCAATGTTTTCCATTCAACAAACATTTATTATGTGTTTATGATGTGCAAAGTTTCCTTTCCTTTGTTTCCAGCTCCAAAAAGTCTTTCTATGAGATTTATGTGTAAATGAGATTTTTTTTAAAAAATGTACTACTAGAGCAAAAGAGTGGGGAAAATAGTCTTAAAGGTATTCTGAGAAAAAGAATATAGGGCCAAGTCTAAGAAACCTCTACCCACATTATAAAAGAAGATCTGGGAACAGAGGGACAATACTTTTGATGGTCAAGCTATTTTTAATATCAGGTCTGCAGCTAAGTTAGCAAGGCAGCATTGTGTAGTGAATGGATGGCTAGTGTATGAGTTAGGAAGACTTTAGTATAACTATTGCCTCTGACACATTAGCTGCATAACCAGGGAAAAGTCAGTTAAGTTCTGAAGGCCTTAAGCAGATCTCTAAGACATAAAGAAAGGGAAAGATTTTCTTACCAGGAAGTTCCTTATATCTCTGGTGTCAAACACAAATAGGGGGGAACTAATCCGTACATAAGGATCCCAGTGGGCTGCCTATTAATTTACTTCTAAAATATGATGTTATCTGTATTTTATTGTACTTTTATTTGTTTTTGTTAACTATTTCCCAATAATATCTTTATTTCATTCCAACCACTACTATTGCTGTGAGTTTGGCATCTCTGTCCCATACCAGTAAAAATACTGATCTGGCCTCCCCCAAATGATCTTCTGACTTTATATCCCTTTGGCATATTCTTATGCATCAAAAGTTTAGTTCCATAGTTTCACTTCACTTAGAAATGAATGAACATGCTATCTTGATGTCCATTTATTAAGCAGAATTGGAGAGATGACTTTCTGACATTATATGCTGTGTTCTACCTCAGTAACCTCCTCACCTCTCTGCAGAAAGGAAAGAAGTGTGTTCCATCATCTCTTTCCTGGGACCCACACTATTCAAAGATGAACATGCTGCTATATTTGGTGACAATTTGGTCTTGTTTTTATTTCCCTTTTTATCATGCTTATCTGTATTATATTGGAGAATATAACAGAGTTCAGTGGAAAGAGTGCCCAGTCAGAGCATCTGGGTTTGAATCTTGACTGTAACGCTTATGGTATGTGTGATATTAAACAAGCCAGTTAATTTTTCTGGTTTTCAATTTCTTTCCCTGCTAGGTAAGGGTGATAGATCAAAATCAGGGCTTCTTAAACTTTTTCTATGCGTGACACCTTTTCCCATTTTGGCAGCCCTCATTGGCATTGCATGGCCTGAGGGCATGTGCAATGCAAAGTGCACATGCTTTGTGTTCAGAACTAAGGCAGCAGTGAAGTTGCTCCACACAACATGGGCAAGTGCTGCCAGAAACACCTCAGATTCATTACATGTTTGATTTTGAGTTAATTTTTAGTCATTGTGCATTCAGAAACCTTTTACTGTTGCCACATTTTTTGCAACCCCAATGGTGTCCTCGACCTACAGTTTAGGAAGTACTGGACTAGATGATCTCTGAGGTTCTTTCTAACTCTAAATTTTTGCTCTCTGACCCTTGTGTACTTCCCAAGTGTGTGCTGTAAGACCTAATTCAATCAGAAAGCTTAGAAAGTAGAGATTTTAGGGGAAACTGAACTTTGTCATGAAATGCAAGTGGTGTTCCTGCAGTCTGTTTGTCATTGATCATCTGTCTGAATGTAGAACACTTTCTGTCCTTAGTAAGGTCAGTCTACTCAACATAATTGATTCTTTCTTTGATAAGTGAGGATCTTGCAGTAACTCAGGGTCATAAATTGGAGCATCATTTCTTTCTGTTTGGTGCTATAGCTAATAGAAGATTGGACTGACCTCAGGAGATACCCTAGACATTGATTTGGTTAATTGATTCCTAGTAGAGCTTGTTTTCTTGGCATTTGTCTTTTTCTTCTAAAAGTGGAATATATAAAAAGTAATTCAGTTATACTATAGTGCAGTGGAAAGAACACTAAGCTAGAGGTCAAAAGGTCTGGGTTCTAGTTCAGATTCTCATACTAACTGGCTGTAGAATGATATACAAATTATATCATCTCTCTGGATCTCAGTTTCTTCATCTGTAAAATAAATTACCAGGTCTCAATGATCTCAAAGGTGTCTTTGACCCCAATAAGTTCAGCTACAGATTGCAAAAATAGTGTTGCTGATGACATTTTTTCATACTGCAATCATTTCCTAATATTACTGTCTTTCCTCTACTCTGAATTTAATCCTTCCTTGAAACAAAGAAAAACAATTTAGCAAAACAGATAAAAATGAATATGCTTGATGCTATATGCAATGTTGTAAACTGGTAGTTCTTCACCTCTCTACAAAAAAGAGGGAAATACATTTCAGTATCTCTTCTCTTGGATTGAGATTAGTCATAGAATTAGAGTAAAATCTGGCTGGTTATTTGTCATAGTCATCATCTATATTGCTTTCTTAGTCCTGCTTATTTTGCTCTGCATCAATTCACATTAATCTTCCCACACTTTTCTGAATTATTCACATTTGTCAGATCTTACAGTACAATAACAGCCCATTACATTCATGTACTACAATTACTTTGGTCATTCTCCAACTGATGGACACTCACTTTGTTTCTAGCCTTTTGTTACCACAAAAAAATGCTGCTATGAATATTCTAGTTCTTGATGATGATTGTAGCCAATTAGTGTATAAGCTTTTTTCTCTAGAGTATGCTAATGCTTCCTTCCAAGTCTCTTGTTTCTTCCTTAAGCATTGGCTACATGACATATATTGAAAAAGATTAGCCTTATTACTATCTTGCTTTTTTCTCCACCAGTGATGGGCAAGAGATTAGTCAGATGACTAACAATCCTGACTTGATGGGCCATATCATCATAATGTAGGCTTAGGATCACAATGACCTTCTTCAAGCATCTAAACTTGCTTGATTCTTGTGAGACACCAGGTCTACTAATGCACCAATTTTTTTTAACTAGGTCACTTTAGATATGATGTAGAGAAGTGATATCAAATCTGTGGGCGTCAGGTCACTGGAAGACTGGAATTATTGTAAAAGGTTCTTAAATCCAGATGTGCACCAAACATTGTTTTCTCAATCTTTTCTTAGCTATAACAACATATGCAGCGTGGTTCAGTACAATAAAATAAACATTCAAAAGACGGAATAAATAAAATGAATGTTATCCAGATATGGAAATTTTCAAATACTTGTAGTTGTTTTGGTGATTAATAAAGTGTAAATTCATTTCAAATGAATGTTTCTGAATTTATGGTAGTATTTAATCATCATGTATTTTTTTTCCTAGACCACATGTACACAAAGGAGATTTTGGAGACAATACAATTGTGAGGGAAATGAGGGATTGATTCTGAAAGTTTCTGAAAGAAGGCAAAATACTAAAGGCCTGAGAAAAATCATGAAGCATATTATTACCAAAAATAAAAATTAACTAAGGGAACATCATTAACTACTGGCCCATGTGCCTATTTTCTCAGCCATTTAAAACTTCTGTGGGGGAGGAGCAACTAGGTGTCGCAGTGAAGAGAGCACCAGTCCTGGAGTCAGGAGGACCTGAGTTAAAATCCGGCTTCAGACACTTAACACTCACTAGCCATGTGACCTTGGGCAAATCACTTAACCCCAATTGCCTTCCAAAAAGAAAAAAAAAGTTCTATGGAAATAATCTATACATCTGGAAGCAATTTTGTTGTATTAGAGAAAAGCAGGTCTTTGTAGGTGATCATCCACAGTAGAACACATCACACGATTGACTGAAATAAGACAATATAAGATCCCACTGTATTTATTGTTTGTTGATTATACAAAAGCATTTTATTTCGTATAGAAGAACATTCTTCTCCAACAAGGTGTCCCTCATGCATATGTCCAAACTAAAGATTCCTTGTAAGATATGTAACAACAGAGACAACCTTGTTCAACAATCCTCTGATGTTTAATACCAGTTGTCCACCAAACAGGGAGGTGTAAGATTTCCTAAGGTATTCACAACTGAAAGGGAGGAGATTCAGCTTAGAGTTTAGCTTGAAGGAGGGACTCCTTATGGGGGTCCTCTTGATACTCCAAGATATGAGTGACATTATGATGATTTTCATCAAGCCACAGAACACTGAATAGCCTCCAAAATAAATTATCAATGTAATGTGCTTAGTCTAATTATCCACATAGGAAATACCAAGAAGATGAAGAATTATCTATTATCCAGACTATCATATATAACTAGGTGGATAACTTATAGATAATAATATATAGCAATATGTATTATATATAAACACTAATTTTTATATATATATATATATATGTATATATATATATATATAATAAACTTATCCATTGGTATGTACATCTTGGACTGACACAGAAAATAGATAATGAGTTGAGAATAGAACACGTGGACAATATTGGACTGGACCACCTTTGGAAATTGTAAGCTTCTCCCCAAAATACAGGCCCATCTCTTTACTGCCAATATATTTCCATTGTTACTGTACGATTGTGAGTCATGGAATACTATAATTTCTCAAGGACTGAAACTGAGGATCATCCATAGAAGGGAGATAGGTACCTAGTAGGTGTGAACAGGCTGAAAAATATTACAAAGAAATATGAAAGGGAGATAGTATAAAGTATGTCATTCAAGAAATATGTAAGTGGGGCGGCTAGGTGGCGCAGAGAGTAGAGCACCGGCCCTGGAGTCAGGGGGACCTGAGTTTAAATCTGGCCTCAGTCACTTAACACAAAAACTAGCCATGTGACCTTGGGCAAGTCACTTAACTCCAATTGCCCTCCAAGAAGAAAAAAAAATAAATATGTGAATAAAAAAGAGATTGAGTCATGGGGTGAGTGCAAGGGATAATTGGGGAACAGACTTTTTCATCAGCATTGGTCATTGGTCCTCTTTGAAAATGAAGGACAACAAGAACAGTAACATCACAAAGGCAGCAGTGGTTGTCTTGGAAACACTTGGTTAGGATTCTATCCATTGTGCTACCTAACTGCTTCATGGTTACATCTTCCCTTGAGTCCATGTGAGACCACTGGCCATTACTGTCAATTCTTAGGACTCATGAGTAGGAGCATATATTACTTCATTGTGTCTTTTCCTCTCACTCTCCAAAGCTGCCATTCCCAGCTTTTCCTCAGGACTGACAGATACATTTTGATTCCCTTTTCAAACTTTTACTAGCTCAAAGAATCACCTTATATAGAGCCCAGTACAAAGAAGTTGCTCTTGTCCATGATAGTCTGAGCCAATGAGTCATTCCAAGATGCTGAGATCAAATTATTCCAAGATCTTCTTCAAAGCAGTGAAGTCTAGGTCTATTTTATACTGCGATTGAACTTTTTTTACTGTCTACTTTATGCTCGTGACTATTATTCCTTTAATGAACTTTATTAATTGAATCTTAGTATCATACCTTACAGTTGATTTAGTACAACCTTTCCATTTTATGAATCAGGAAACTAAGGCCCAGGAAGTTATGATTTTCCCAAGTTCATACAGGTAGTGATAGGAGGACTAAGGTTTGTACCTGGGCCCTCTGGTTTGAAAGCCACTGTTATTTCCAATGTACTATGTTGTGTCTAGTTCAGCTAACATAAGAAATTATCTTAATTAAATTAAAACTTTGAGAGGTAATTTGGAATCATGAATGTCCTTATGTTTCTTAGTATATTCCCTGGGACTCCTTTAGATTAAGATAATCATCAGGAAAACCACAGAGTGAAATGATTTAGATGCAAGAGAACAGAGAGGGCTTCATTTTTGCTTTATTGCAGTAGGTGGAGAGCTAACCTTAAGGTGAGGAAGACCAGAGTTTAAGTTCCATCTCTGACAAACTAGCTGTGGGGCCCTGGGCAAGTCTCTTAACCTCAGTGCTCTAGACAACTTTCTAAGCTTTTCTAAGCAACTTTCTAAGTTGCAGAGAAGGTGCTTGCCTGTATTGTTAGAGGAAATATCCTCACCTGGAATTCCTTATGTCAATGAAACCTTAGATCTAATCCCTGTCCCTACCCCCAATGTCTATCAGATCTATCATAGCACATAGTAGGAAATTAAAAATGCTTGTTTATTGACTGACTAATAGTTTCAGAAGATTGAAGGATGGATCAGATGATTTCTTTGTTCCTTCCCTCATCTCCATCCCTCCTCCCTCTGTCTGTCTCTCCCTTTCCCCCTCTCATCCTCTCTCTCTTTCTCCTTTCTCTCTTTTCCTCCCCACCTCTCTTCCCCTTCCCCTTCTCTTCCTCTTTCTCTTTCTCCTCTCTTTCTCTCTCTCTCCCTCCCACCTCTCTCCTCTCTCTCTCTTTTCCCTTTTTATTTCTCCCTCCCTCTCTTTTATCCTTTCTCCTCTATTTGATCAAACCAACCCCTTTACCTCTGTTAGGAAACTGTGACATGGAAATATTCTGGGCCTCACTGTAATCCCATCTGCACTACAAGAATGCTCTCTGTAAAACAAGCTGTAGACATGTCATTCCTGGCCTCTGTAACCACAGAATGGTAGAATTATTTCAAAGTTGGAAGGGAGCTTGTTTATACCAGGAAAAGGGTTCCTTCTGTAATGTGCCTGCTGAGTGGCCATCCAGACTTTGCTTAAAGACCTCAAACAAGGTGGAATGTGCTCTGCTTCTTCACCCCAGTCCCTTCCACAGTCAGGAAGTTCCAATTGTTAGGAAGTTATTATTCCTTATGTCAAGCTGAAATCTGATTCTCAGCAGCTTCCTCCCATTGCTCTCGGTTCTGCCTCTTGGAGTAAAAAAGAATAAATCCATCCACTGTTTTACAGAACAACCTTCAAATACTTGAAGATCATTATCCATCTTGACAAATTCTCTCAATACACTTCAAGAAGTGTTTGGGTCTACTTTGTAGGGAGAGGAATATAATGTTTGGGTAGGAGACCTGTCATCTGGAATTCACACCCTGTCTCAGACACTAATTGTGTGACTTTAGTAAAGTCACTTAACTAATCTGTGCCTTATTTTCGTTATCTGCCAAATGAAGGAGTTGGACTTAATGGCTTTCAAGAACCCTTCCAGCAATGACCCAATGATTCTATGTGATTTTCTGAGCTGTAAATTATACTTCAATCTTTATTGTTGAGAGAGGGATAAAAGGCACTAAAATTGACATAAGAGTCTGGTTTGTAACCGTTTCTTTGTAGATCTACTTCCAAGTCATCCTTAGAGTAGTTTGAAAAAAAAATGGCTTTATATTAAATACTGATCTAGTATGTTCAAGAAAGAGGAAGTTAAGAAAACCCAAGGGAAAGCATAAGGAATATTCAATT
The DNA here is from genome assembly GCA_011680675.1 of Gymnobelideus leadbeateri. NCBI lineage: Eukaryota > Metazoa > Chordata > Mammalia > Diprotodontia > Petauridae > Gymnobelideus > Gymnobelideus leadbeateri. The sequence goes on along the minus strand of WOXC01004558.1, from coordinate 734,056 downwards.
GTCCCAATGAAACCTAGGTCAGAATGAATCAACATGGTAATAATGGAAAGAGCCCTGAATTTTTAGCCAGGGGATTTGGGATCTCTGCCATTTAGATCCTTGGGTAGCTCACCCTCTCTAGACCTGTTTCCTCATCTATAAACTGAGAAAGTTGGATTAGACAACCCTAATAGTCTCTTTCTGAACTAAATCTACAATCCCAGGAGCCTCTCCGGACCCCATGACCTTTGTCCCTCAGACTCCTCCCCTGTTCTCTGCCCTCTTCAGCTGCAATCCAGAACAGAACAATGATAACTTTCTTGATCACAAGATGGCAGTCTTACTTCTGCTCCATTACTGAATGGAGAAAATGATGTGAAACAGACCAGAAGCCAAATGGCTTCTGTCACTCAGAAATATTGACAAATAAACTGTAATCAAGTAGAGAAAAAAAGGAGAGAAGGAAAAGATTAAAAATAAATGCAAGAGATTTGATAAACAAGGATTTTTTAGATGTCTGGCTCCATTAGTCGTTCTTTTGCATTTGTGCCAGAGTCTTGTGGGTTTAAGTCTCACACCAGTTTTTAGGCTCTAATCCAGATATGAGGCCATAGTAAAACGGTGCATGGAAAAGGAGATAGCTCTCATGTGTGCTAAGAGGCCAAGTGCATCTGGGCTTATGCACTGGTATAATCTGAGTGCTTGGCTAGGATGGCCTCTTTTTAGCAGTCCTATTCAATCTGACCCAATTCAAGCAACCTTTCTTATGTAATAATGATAATAACAATAACGGTTGACATTTATACAGCACTTGAAGGTTTATAAAGCTCTTTGAAAACATTAGCTGATTTGATCCTTACAACAACCCTGAAAGGTAAGTTCTATTATTATCTCTATTTTAATTATGAGGGAACTGAAGCAAACAGGGTTAAGTGACTTGCCCAGGGTCACACACCTAGTAACTGTCTGAGACCAGATTTAAACACAAAGCTTCCTGACTCAAGATCTTTTACTCTATCCACTGTGCCACCCAGCTGCCTAGCCAAGTGGGACAGAAAAGGATGGTTCAAAGTGCTAGAATGATGAGCTTCATCCCTCTTCTTTCCCTAGGTGGCTTTGCCATGGAACATTCACAATGTGCAAAAGTCTTTAACTTCCTAAAAGATATAATGCTGGGTATGGAGTCAGGTAGACTTGAGTTCAAATCTGGTTTACTAGCTGTGTGACCCTGAGTATGTCACTGTACTAAGTACCAGGGGCACAGAAACAAAAAAGGATGTCTGTCTCTCCCCCACCCTCCAATGAATTTTTATTTAGATTGGGCAGATATAGTATGAAAACAGATAAGGGCATCCATGATAATTTGAGGAAAGAGTGAGCATTAACAACTAAGTAAAATGAAGTTATATAGGGGCTCCCATTTAATTTCTGCAACTGAGCCTTCCTGTACCAGACACTGCTAAGTAGGTGCTAGAACTGTTGCTATTTCTCAGCTCCAATCACAAACTACTTAACCCAATTATGTTCTTTTTATTTCAGATGGCAAACAGGAGACAAAGATGAAGGAAAGACCTGACCAATCAGGTCACACAACTTTTTGTAAAACCAACCTCACTCTAATAGGAGATGAGAAGAAGGATGCTGGGGAAAGGGCTGTCCTGATAAGCAGCTTTGTTCCAGTTTCTAACAAGGTGAATGATCAAATGCAGCCCCCACTGTGTAGAAGTAACACACTTCTTGTAACTACGGTCTGAAATGTGCTCATTTAAACTATAATCAAACAAAGCAAAGGGCACAAGTAGCTATCCAACGATAGATGCTGGGAATGAGTTAAGATTTAGACTTCTCCTTGTTGGATGACCGGTTAAATTCTAATGATGCCAGGTGACTGGGGAGGCCTTTTATTAAACACCTACTACGTGCTAAGTAGTGCCAAGATTCTCATGGCATCCCTGGGCTTTAGGTTCTGTTCTGATCTCTCTTTGTCCTTTGAGGAAAGTGAGTCAGACAGCAGTTAGTTGACTTACTCAGGGTCACACAGCTAGTAAGTTAGATTTGAATTCCATGCTACCTGACTCCATGCTCAGCATTCTATCCCTTTGTCACCTTTTCAGGAAGTTAAAGACTTTTGCACATTATAAATGCTCTGGCAAGCCACCAGGTTGTCAGAATTAGAGAAAGAAGAGGGATGAAGCTCCATCATTCTAGCACCTTTTTCAAAAAAGTGGGATTAAATTTCAAATCACTGGACAAAGGGCTGCAAACTCTCTGGTTGTTGACTGGATGTTGCAAGAGCTATTTATTCATCTGACAAGGAGGTGGACTAGATCCCCACTAAGTTCATTTCCAACTTTCAGACTGTAGGAATCCATGCCTTTATCTAATAATCCATCAAAAGTCATTAATGAAGCACTTACTTTGAACCAACCATGAGGAGAGACCAAGAAATTCAGGAAGGTAGAGATAGTTCCTGCCCTGAAAGAACTCAAATTCAAATGGGGGAGACAGCATGTAAATGACTGGGTATATGTAAAATAAAAAAAAAAAAGAATGAATGGTTTGAGTCTGTGAGTCACTGGAAACACTGGAAGAAATCACTTAAATTCTCACTGGATGAATATCTCCCTTAAAAATGGAATATGTGGGGCGGCTAGGTGGCGCAGTGAATAGAGCGCCGGCCCTGGAGTCAGAAGGACCTGAGTTCGGATTCGACCTCAGACACTTAATCCACACAAACAAAAACCTAGCCGTGTAACCTTGGGCAAGTTACTTAACCCCAATTGCCCTAAAGGGGTGGCTAGGTGGCGCAGTGAGTAAGAGTGCCTGCCTCGGAGTTGGGATGACCCGAGATCAGATCTGGCCTCAGAAAATGAGCACCCACACATAAATAATGACTAGCCGTGTAACCTTGAGCAAGTTACTTAACCCCAATTGCTTTAAAAAAAAATGGAATACGCATCACGCTATGTTGGAAAGATCATTGGACTTAAAAGTCAGAAGACCAGTATTCAAATTCTGACTCTGCCAATTGAAAACCATGTGACCCAGAGTAAGTCATGATACCTCTGGCTCTCAGTTTCCTCACCAAAAATGGAAAAGTGTGTATGTGGGCAATATAGTGATACTAGATGGTCTCCAAGGTCCCTTCCAATGATGACTTTTTATGACCTCTTTTTTTTTTTTTGGAGGGGGGAAGGCAAGGCATTGGGGGTTAAATGACTTGCCCAAGGTCGTACAGCTGGTAGGTGTTAAGTGTCTGAGGCCAGATTTAAACTCAGGTCCTCCTGATTCCAAGGCTAGTGCTCTAATCACTGTGCCACCTAGCTGCCCCCTTTATGACCTCTTCTAAATGTGGAAACAGTTCATATTTACAATGTGTCACCTACAGGAGACCTTTCCTGATCCTACCTCAACTGCTAGAGCCCCATTCCCCACTGCCTGCCTGCCTGTCTGCCTGCCTGTTTGTCTGTGTCTATGTCTCTGTGTCTGTCTGTCTTTTTGAGTGTCTGTCTTTCTAGGGCAGCTAGGTAGCTCATTAGATACAGTACCAAGCTTGGGATCAGGAAGACTCATTTCATGAGTTCAAATCTGGCCTCAGATACTTATTAACTCTGTGACCCTGGGCAAGTCAAGTAATCCTGTTTGCCTCAGTTACTCATCTGTAAAATGAGTAGGAGAAGGAAATTGCAAACCACTCTGGTATCTTGCTAAGAAAACCTCAAGTGGGGTCACAATGAGTTGCACACAAGTGAAAAAATGACTGAACAGCTCTCTCTAAGAATGTGTGTGTGTATGTATATGTATATATGCATGAATATATATGCATACACATATACAGTAAAACCTGTACATGTTGTTCCCTCATAGAATGTAAACTCCTTGAGGTCAGAGAGTTTTCCCTGTAACCCTAGTACACAATATAGTGGTACCTGGAACATGGTAAGTATTTAATAAATACCTGCCGACTTGATTGACTATTGATTGATAATGACTTGAATTTCCATAGTGCTTTATGAATTTCCCCCTTTGAGTGGTAGCTCATTATGAGTGTTTCATTCGTTGTATTGGTATCCCCAGGGTCTTGTAAGTTTGGTGCACAGTAAACATTTAATAAACCCTTGCAGATTGATTATAACTTGCTTTTTTTTCACAATATCTTCATGGAGCAGGGAGTGCAAATATTATTGTGCCAATTTTATAACAAATGAAACAAAAACTGAGTGAAATTAAATTAGTTGTTCTATACCTCTTAAATGATATATGTCAGAATAAATACTCAAAAACCCAGGTCTCCTGAATTTCAGTTGAGTACTGCTTCTTTAACTAAGGTACAAAAGGATTAAATTGATTCCCTGAGATCAATTTCCTTCTTTGCTCTCTCTACTATACTAGACTAACTCTTTTTATAGGTGATGTGCATAAGCTTATACATAGGAAACTGAAGATCTCTAAATGGGGCCCAAAGATATTCTTTTCACTCCCCTTTAAAAAGAATGTGGTGATTTGAGGAGGAAATAAGATGTGGGAAGTCAACAACTCTCTATATAGATGGTGATAACGGGAACAGAATTTGGTTTTCAGGACTTTAGGTAATAGAACAATGAAGTCTCAGTAAGGGATGGAGTGAAAGCCAGGAAGAACTTGTTTGGCAAGAAATTTGGCAACCTGATTGAGTGAGCTTTAACTTGGAATTTGAGGGGGAAAAAGAAAAACATACAGTTAAAACTGTGAAGCCTATTATTAGGGAAGACCACAAATTCTTTATTTATATAAAATTAAAAACAGAAGATGAAATCCTCAGTAATTCCCAGGAAGGAAGAGGAGAGGTAATATGTTACAATGGCGAGAGTATTGGTAAGGAGACGCCTGGGTTTGAATCCTTCCTCTGACTTTTCACTTGTATGATCCTGGACAAATGAGGCACTTCTTAGTCTAATGGCATTTCAGTGTTGTTATCACTTCTATTTTTATAGTCGTTTTTTGTTTTTTTGTTTTTTGTTCTTTCCCACATTCATTTGATAAAAATTCATTTGGTCAGTTGTGACATAGAAGACAATCCAAAGGGAGAAAGAGTGACCCAGAAGAAAGTCCAACAACAGATGCAGTCCTGCCAAAAAAGCAAGGCCCCAGCCCCAAAGAGTTTCCCTGGGGTACTTAGAATATAATTCTACAGGAGAAGTCAGCCCAGAAAGATCTCAGAAATGAAATTCTGCAGACACAAAGAGAAACAGTTCTAATGAGGAGGAAAATAGGAGGCTGCCCAATGAAATTAATGTGGATGTGCATGGAATTCATCCACCTATTTGGATTTTTAAAGGAATATACAAAAGAGCCAGGCAAAAGAGAATGAATATAAAAGCCTAGTGTGGGTTTAGCATAGTATCCATGTATTGGAACTCAGTATGAGCTGAAACTGTCAAAGAAAACCAAAGTCGACAAGGAGGTAATTTTTAGCTAGACTAGGCGACAAGAGGAGGATCAAAAGAAAAATAGGAGTATAGCATTGGGGGGGGGGGCGGTAGATAGGATGATGAAAACTAACAATAGACTGAGGTGGGAACTGCTTAAGTTTTAGTCATCAATCTGTTTTCTTTGTCAAGGAGGATGATCTCTGGGTTAGAGAGGATAGAAAAAAATTGACTAGGAGGTGTTGATACCCTAGATAAATATGAGGATAGTGAAAAATCCATCATTCCACATAAATTAACTCACAAGATGCTACACCCTGTTTCTTTTATCAGAGCAGAACATATCAGAATGGAATCATCTCATCAGAGGTGTGAACTAGTGTGAAAGAGGCCTGTGCATCAATCAATCAAATGAACAAAGGAATTTCAACTAGGCATTATAGGAAATCTAAATCTAAAAGTTAGCATGAGACCTACAGGACTGCTTTAATAAGCATCTACCTGCCTTCAGTTTGCAGTTGTGAAATCCTGGGCTCAGTTAGCATTTCTGCTACTAAATGATCACAAAGAATGATTTTTTTTACAAATAAATTCATTCTCTCCAATTTTGTTTATAGAACGATATAATATAATATACTTGCTTTTTGGAAAAAAATATTGGAGGTGAAGGAACACTTTTTAAAAATAGAGGAAATGTAACATCTAGTGTGCATGGTTAAGAGACTAGAAAACATTCTTTTGGGCCCATCCCTGTCAAATACCCAGGGCATCTTGGGCAAGTCATTGACAAAAACAAAACAATCGCTTATGCTTTCCTCAGTTTCTCACTGGCAAAATGTTATGGAAGTGTAAGTTTAGAATTTGAAGGAACCTGAGAGGTTATTGAGGCCTCATTTTAGAGATGAAGAAACAGTCACAAAGAGGATGAAGTGATTTACATTACTGCAACTGTTTCTTCATTTGTATAGTTAGGAGAGGATTCAATCCCTTCCTTTTGAGGGATATTCTGAATATCAATAAAATGAAATTCTTGAAGCATTTTGTAGTTCTTAAAAATGAGTTATTATATATTACTTTGTTATATAATAATATATCACATTATTATATTATGATGATGTAATTATAATATAGTTATATGCGTATCCATGAGAAGCAGTGTGGCAGAGTGGATAACAAGCCTGCCCTGGAATCAGGAAGACCTGGGTTCAAGTCCTGCTTTCATAAGGCAATTTCCTTTCTCCAAATTCTATGTGGTATTTGTAGACAGGACTCATGACTAGCCCTGTTGGTTGTGTGACCAGACCAGAGAACAATGTAGGACAAATAGAACACAGCAAATCCACTCAAACGCTTAGTGTTTCAAGCAACTTTCTATGATCATATGTTGTAGTACTTATATCTCTCTGTATTGGTAAAGGGAGTTCCTTATGCAGGGTTTACTGCAGAAATCAAAGGCTCCTTAAAATATTCACAAATATATAGATAAGTATACACATATGTATACAGATTATATGTATATATATATATATACACACACATTCTCTATCTCTTTGTCTCTCTGTTTCTCTGTCTCTTTGTCTCTGTCTTTGTCTCTCTCTACACACACACACACACACTTGTGCAAACTCACACACATACACACACACACATTTTCCCTCCACTAAAATCCTATTTCCACACTTTATCCTGAAAAGGAGGTAACCCTGGTTTTCTGAAGGTTTTTATAAACAGAATACAACCTTTGGGTGTGCCTATCAAGCTCATGAACCTGGGATTTCATTGATATTGGTGACTTCTCATGAGGGAACTGATAGAGATCTTTGCCTACTCTATAAACAGTTAAAGAGTTGCTTGGGGACACTGAGAGGTTAAGTGACTTTCCCAAGGTCACCTGACTATATGTATCAGAGGTACATGATCTTCCTAACCCCAAAGCTGGCTTGCTCTCTCCTATGCTAACCTGTCCTCTCATGAAATTGTATGTTGCCATGGTAGAGTGGTTTGGTGAACCAGATTGTTCAGTCAATTCTATTCACTCCTCCCCATCTCTGCCATGGCACCACAGGCTCATGGCTTAGATGTGTTTCCTGAAATAAACTCCTTTTCTTTGCTCTCGAAAGTGGTATAAAAAAGATTCATATTTCTCCCTACTTTTTTTTTTTTTGAGTTTCCAGTCCCCAGCCAGACACAGTCCCCTGGCATAATACACTGTGTAAAATCTATCATTCTTTCTAGGAAATCTTTCCCCTCCTTCAATTTGCTTCTTCCTAACTTTTTCAAAATAATTTAATTTAATTCAATTCACATTTATTAAGCATCTGCTATGTTTCAGATACTGTGCTAAGCCTTGGGGATAGAAATTAGAAAAAGACAGAATCTGCCCTCAAGGAGCTTATAATATAATGGGGGAAGATAATACATAAAAGGAAGCTGAAGAGGGTAAGTCAGGGACAGTGATGTTCTCTATGTTCCATGGAGTCCAAACCAATTAGAGCTGCTGATGAAAAATGAAGAGTTACCTGGAAATTTCTAAAAGTTCAGAGTCCTCTATAAAGGAAGGCTTTGGGAGGAACTTAGTGCTCCAGTGACTTGCCTAGGGTGACAAAGGTAGTGTTTGAGGTGAGATTCGACCCAGGTTTTTCCTTGCTCCCATTAGAGCAGTTTTTTTGTTTGTTTGTTTTGTTTTGTTTTAGTAAAGTAAATGAACTAACATAGACTACTTGAAACCACCCAATCAGAGAGGAGAGGTCATTGAGGAGTTGAGAAGCTATTGAATATCAAAAACTAAGTCAATCAACATGATGACATTTACCAATTCCCACTAAGTCCACCCAGATTAGCAAATGTCTATGGTTGGCATTGTTTATATTTTATGATGGAGATCAAAGAGAGAAAAGGAAATCCAAAATTATTGCCTTGGAGTAGTGATGCCTCATCAACATGCTGTCAGTACAGCTTCTTTTCAATCCAATTGGAGCCAATCTTTGATCCAGGTATATCCTGCCTCCTGTTGGACCTTTCCCCACCACCTCATTCCCCATCCTCACTTCCACTTTGATCATTGCTTCTCCATCAAGGCAACATGGCACTCTTGTTATGACCTTATTGTGGTGGGTTAGTAACTGTACCCCAGTTTTTCAGATTTTACCTTTCATGAGCCTCAGATGATTGACATTCTTGATGGGAACTTAGAGGATATGATGTGTCAGCTATTAACCATTAGGTCCAAACTCCTCTGTTATCATCTCACTAAATAAGTGCTTGTATGATAAATATTAAAATAAAAGCAACTACTTTAAAAAATCTTTTTATTGCATAAAATGGGCACAATAATACTCAAACTACTTGTCTCATACTTGTCTCACTTTTTGGGGCGGGGAGTGCTTTGTAAACCTTAAAGAGCTCTATAAATTTGAGTTATTGCTACAATATTATTATTACTCTTAATAGCAACTAATTAAAAAATATTTGGGTACTTGGAAACTGAATATATCCTTTCCACAGGCTAGAGAAGAACACAGAACAAATGCAACATTTCTGAGTTTGTGCTGGGGAGTGAAGCGGGGAGGGGAGGAGGTGGGGGGTGTGGGGGGGGAGTTGAACCTATTTACCTTCATATTGCATTTAGAAGTGGGTTTGGGTCCACCAACCAGTCAAACAAAAAAACATTTTTCTCTTTTAAAATAATTTTTATTAGTATCTTTTGTTTTTATATCATTTACTTTTCACACCATATCTCTACTCACCCTTCTAGAAAGTCATCCATTAAAATACAGAATAAAAAGGGAAATTCAGAAAAAATATCCCACATATTAAAAATGTCTGATGCTATATTTAGTGTTCCACATCCATAGTCACCCATCTCTGCAAAGAAGTGGGGAAAGTATCTTCTCATATCTCTTCCTCAGGGCCAAACTTGGTCATTATAGTTTCACAGCATTCAATTTCCTTTGTTTTGTTGTTCTTCCTATTGATATTTTGTAGTCATTGGATACACACATACACACTATATATATATATATATATATATATATATATATATACACACACATACACATATATATGTATGTATGTATACACATATGCCCCAATTTATGTAATGCTTCTGAAATCAACGAGTAGATCTACTTTGTTTACAATGTTTTGCTACCACAAAAAGTCAGCTAGCATTTATTAAATGCCTACCACAAAACAGGCATTATACTAGGCTCTGTGGAAAAAAATACAAAGCATGATAGTCGCCCTCAGGAAAAGTGCATTTCCCTGGAGGGAGCCCACAAATTCAAGATATATAGAAGAAATACAGATTAATTTTGAGGAGGGCTGTAGGAATGAACTTAAGTTCATTCACTTAATCCAGGTGATGAGGTAACCAAGGGGAAAAAATGTGGAGAGAAGAAGGTCTTAGTCCTGTGTGATAGGACATGAAAAAGAGACTTAGAAGGATTAATTAGATAGATAGGAAGAGAAACACGGCAAAGCAGTGTCATAAAAATGTGATACAGTGGGACTAGATTGGGAGTGCTATGATTTGCATTTGAATTTCAGCTACCCATGGGTGGGCCACTTTTCCTCTGGATGTTCAGGTTTCTCATATGTTTGAATGAATCCTTTCTGCTCTTCTATCCCTAAATACTATTGTTTTCGTAGGGCTATATGTGATAACAATAATTGACATTTAAATAATACTTTACAGCCTGAGAATTGTTCTACATACACTAACTAATTAGAGCCCAGCGACAACCCTCTGAGACAAGGACTACAGGACAGGTGTTATTATCTCCATTTTATAACTGAGTAGTCTGAGACCGCCGGAGATTTCAGTGACTTGCCTAGGGTGACAAAGGTAGTGTCTGAGGTGAGATTTCACCCCGGTTTTTCCTTGCTCCCATTAGAGCAGTTTGGTTTTTTTTTTAGTAGAGTAAATGAACTAACATAGACTACTTGAAACCACCCAAAGCCTACCTAAGTTGAGTAACATTGAATAAGGGGAGATACACCAAACTTTTTTTAAAAATAGAGTCTGAGGTTGAATTCACTGTTATTTTTCAACACACTAGCAGGCACTTCTGTGCAAATGCAAAAGGGGAGGGAGGTTATGTCACTTTACTGAATGGACACACACACATGTATGTGTATATATGTTTTCTTTTTCCTCTCTGTTTTAAGAAGTAACAGACCATCTGTGGGATCTACTCTGAGTCCTAGTCATTTTCCTATATTTTTTCTCACCTCGAGGTTTTAAGTGTATTGGCCTTTTGATTCATAACCGAAGTGTGAAGGATGGGTCAGGATTTAGTTCACATCTCTCAATCCAGTCTCCCCCTCCCGGGCCCCAATCACAACCCTCTGCTCTGGGTTCTGCCATGGTCTGCACGAATTTGGGCTGGCGGCTGGAAAAAAGGCGAATGAGCTGAACAGCCGGGGAGTCGCTCAGCGATGCTCGCGGCTGCGTAAGGCACCGCTGGGCACGCATCTGGCGCAGGAGCAAACAGACCGCAACCTTTCTCAGTAGCACTGGCGGCTTTTACAAGGTAGTGTGCGAGGATCCTCTCCCGCACGGGGGCGCTCGGGACTTCAGACATCTCAGGCACTGCGGTGGCTTTCCCTTGCTTCCTTTCAAATTACTGCGGAAAAAATAACCCCCTCTAAGAGCCACGGATGGGGAGACATTCTTAGACATGGCATGCTGAGGCCACCCATTCATCACGTACCCTTGTCCTTAAAACAATTACGTTTCATTACGCTACCATAGAGGATAGGATTATTTTTCACAGTCCCTTTTCCCAGGGCAGTTTTCTTAATCTGTAGGCAGATAAGGCTTAGATTTGGAAGCGCACGCACGGACACTCGCACATACGCGTACGCACACAGAAGGTGCACACATTCGCGGCAGGGGTGGGGAGGAGGTAGGCACAGAAAAGATCTCCTTTGGAAGGACTGGCGTGGCCCTTCCTAATGGCATTGCCTAGGAACAGGGATTTGTTTCTCAAGGAGGTGTCATTTCACCCTGCCAGTTCAAATAATATAAAATAACCGGGGCTATAGGCCAAAGTTGCTGCAGAGCTCACGGGGAAACCAAGAGAAGCCAAGCCAGCTGCGTTTCCCCCCCTCCGGGTTGCTCCTTGAGCCTGGCGTTCTCTCTCTTGGGCAATGGAGATGATAGGAAAAGCTCAATTTTATCTAAAGCCCTGAGTTGATTTTAGGTATTGCCCCTAGGCTGAAGGAGGAAGGGGAGGATCAATACACAAGCATCCTTACTTTGGGGTGATAGACTGGGTTTCCAGCACAGTCCACAGATTAAAAATATAGATTTGTTTTCCCCCCTTCGGACCTCTCCCTCAGTGTCTTAGGCAGAAGTGGGAAAGGAAGGACAGAGAGAGGGCAAAGGGTGGATTTCACACATGAAGAGGGATATAAATGATGCTACTAAGAGAAAAGATAGGGTCAATAAGGGATTGGGAAAGGGATATAGCAGCTCAGCAGTCTATAATCCGTACCTACACAATTTATATACAGCAACATACGTATATACTGGTGACTGTATGTGTATGGACGCGTGGACGCGACGGCTGGTGTGTGTGTGTGTGTGTGTGTGTGTGTGTGTGTGTGTGTGTGTTTGTGTACTCCCACATGCTTAGTGCTATCTGGATCTGGGCAGTAGCAGCAATCAGTACCTCCTCTACTCTTCCCGCCCCCCCTTCTCCCCTCCCCCCCCCCCCCGTAGCTTTTGTCTTGAGGGTGTTGTGGGTTTGTGTGGTTGGGTGTGTGTGGGTTTTTTTTTTTTTTTTTTGGTGGTGTTTTTTTTTTGGATTTCAGACTAATTTTCTGGAGTTTCTGCCCCTGCTCTGCGTCAGCCCCCACGTCACTTTGCCAGCAGTAGCAGTGGCGGCAGCGGCGGGGGCTCCTGGAATTGGGCTGGAGCGGGAGCTGGGGCTGCTTCATCCTCGGCTGTGCGAGGAGGACAGAGCCTCCCGCCGGGAGCACTGAGCCGGGCGAGAGGCGCCGCCGCCGCTGCCGCCGGACTCCATCTGTCTGGGTGAGGAGCTAGCTGGCGCTCCTGGGGTCGCTGCCCCCAGTTCGCTTCCTTGCCTGCCCGAAGGGTGACAGCAGGAGGGGCAGAGGAGCGGGAGCAGCCCCGGCGGCTCCCTCAGGTAGGACGGCTGGGCGCAGCCACCTGCCCGGGCCGCCGGGGCTGCGCTGCGTGGGGCTCCGCTGTTCTGACTCCCCGCTCCCTGAGCTGGCACCACGGCCGCTGCGGATTTTGCAGCATCATCTGGGGGAATTCCGTCGCGAAGCCGCTGCCGCCGCCTCCCGAGGCCGGAGCTCAGCTCTGCCCCAGAACCGCGTCCCCTCTACCCCGGCATGAAGTCGCTGAGGGGTGTCCCATGTTCTTTAATGTACCTGGGTCTGAGGGCTCCTGGGGATTCATCGGCTCACCATGGCCCGCAGCGGGGAGGGGGAGCGGGGGGGCGGTGCTGGAGCGTCCCCACTGCGAGTGGCATCGGCTCTCTTTCCCCCCAGGGGTCGGGGCCACGACCCTCCCCGGGGGCTGGCACTATGGGCTGGATGGAGTTGTGGGAGGGAGCATGTCCATAGCAGGCTACGTTGGTCCCTTCTCCATCTCATCGGTCTATCTGTTTGCCTCACAGCCTCAAGGTGCTGCGGCCATATCTTCCACCTCACATCCTCCTTCTGCTCAAGACTCAGTCCGGCTGTCTTCATCCCGGATTTGGCACAAGCGTGAGCCCCCAGGAGAGCAACTGAGTCCCCACCCACAGAAGGCGCGTGGATATGCAACAGCGGCAGCATCTCCAGTAGTGCCCCCTGTGAAGAGGCTCAAGATGCCCCAGCTGCTCCCGCCGCTTTGAGCACTGCACACCCGGACCGACAGACGCACGGAGTGCCGGGAGTAGAATTAAGAGCGACCCCGTGGGAACAGGCCGGTCGGGGACAGCAGGAGGCGCTTGGAGAGGGGGGCGGGGGGCGGGGTGGGGGGTGTGTTTGGGGGGAGTAGAAAACATTTGAGCTCTGGCTGGCTTCAGTGGCTAGGGATGTTGTCCTGGAAGAAGTGTCATGGACCGGGCATGGCGCGGCTCTTGGGTTTCTGCTGGTTGGTTCTGATTTTCTGGAGGGGCTCCCAGGCTTGCCCCACGTCCTGCACATGCACTACTACTCGGATCTGGTGCAGCAGTCCTTCTCCTGGTATCATGGCCTTTCCAAGGCTGGAACCAAACAGCCCTGACCCAGAGAACATCACGGAAATGTAAGTATCTGCTACTTTCTATTCCTTCCTTAACCAAAATACACCTTCTCTGCATTATTCACCATTCCCCCCCCCCAAAAAAAAAAACATAGCCTGGCAGGTAACCCTCTATTGGTGAACTGCATCCCAGACCTGCATTTGAAGCATCTATCTGATTATTAGATCCATTTATCAACAACTTATCCATATCTTTAATCAAGGACATATCAGGAGTGCAATGTTTTCCTTTTAAAAGGAGGTTTTTTTTAATCTACATCTCTATACCATGTAATGTATATTTACCTCTTAAGAACTTGTATATTCATTTCATACACAATATGTACCTATGCATGACTTGGGTTTTGAATTACTCTTTCAGGCTGTCCTATTAGCCCTTAAGCTAGTGTCTTGTGCAAAAATAAGTTAGAACAATTCTTTATAGAAAGGAGACCCCTGGAAAAAAAAATTAACTTTCTGAATTCTGTTAAAGGAGGTTAGTATCCCTTCTTCAAGTTTTGGAGTTAACCAGTTTTCATATTTAATTTCCATAGATCAAATTTTGCCTAGGAGATTGTGCCTAGGGACAATTTTGAAAATGATCCCTAAGAGGAGAAGTTCTATGTATTGAAATGCACTTGCTCAAAAGGGAAAATGTGATAGTTGGAAGCCTAAAAGCCTGGTCTGATTTAATTTAGACTTGACTTCCCAGAGATAGAATTTTGAGACCATTTAGATTATAAATCTTAATTGCCCATTGAACAATTTCCTGGGAATAACTTGGATGATAAAACTGTATTAGTGCATAGATGAGTGTTTGTATAAGAACATTGACACTAGAAATTTTCTAGTTTTTCAGATTCTGTAGGGAAGCTAGATTATTTATCCCCACATTCCATTCCATGTTGTCCTGTCAGAAGTCACTGCTAAGCTGTAATTGATCAATGTCTTCTATTACCAGTCCTTGATCCTTCTGTTATATTCCTTTTGGAATCTATAACAGGATCTTTACCTCTATCTTTCTTTTGATTTTTAGACTAAAAGAAATATCTCCTGAAAGTAAGGTTTGGGCAGAGGCCTTCTGGCTGGTAGTATATATGAATATTTCATGTGGTGGGGGGAATAGTCTTTGAATAACCGTATGGAGTCCTCCTAATTTTATTTTTCCTGACTTGGCTGCTTATTATATATTCCATAGAACCCTTATTCTAAGACTCTGTAAGAAAGAAAGGGAATTTTCAGGCCTAATTTAGTTAAAGTATTCTGTTAATGAGGGCCAAATGGGAAAGGTTACTTAATACTGTAAGATCTCCATCTCTTTGACAGGTATAGTGGACCAAACATAGCTAGAAAGGAAGCATAAGTGGTCTAGCTTATCCTATTGCAGATGTAGTGGAGTTTCTTAGAGTTAGTATAACATTCAAGGTACATGTGCCCTTACCAAAACAGAGTTAAATTTGACTATTTCCTTCTCAGCAAGAGGTCGAAAAGTATATACAATTTGAATATATAATTTTTTTCTCGATTCTGGAATATCATTATAAAGTTCATAGAAATAGCCATGTTAGGGAAAAAATATATGACCAAGGGGAAAAGAAGGCATCTTGAAGGATTTAGTTAATTTTTTCAGGTCTTAATTGGAAAAAAAAAAGAGAGACAAGAAAGCTGACCAATATTCTATATGCTCCTGAAATGAGTTAATATTTAAAACATTCTACCTCTTTTATCCACAGTAGTATTTTTTTTTATTTTAAAGGCTCTTCCTTTTAAACAAAGCTATTATCACTATTATTATTCCACAGAAGCTTATTACTGCTTGCTTTTTATGATTTATTTCCCTTTGGATTTGTAAAAGCCTTTGCAATGCAGTGAAGTGGGGGTGGGATAGTAAGGACAGCATAAGGATAAAGACATAGGAAAGGAATTCTTTTGGTTCTATTGGCCGGGTCTGAGGCCTGGAAGTTTTGAAAATTGAGAGAGTTCCATTCTTTGATCTGTTTCCTGATTTTGTATGACCTTGCCTCAATCAGTTAACCTCTTACTACCTTAGTTTCTTCATCTGTATAACAGTTAATAATGCTTCTTTGTAAAGTGCAATACAGAATCATTTGAAATGTGCTACTCTTTGAAAGTTTAAAAAAAAACCCCACACACAAAAAAAAAAAACCAGGACTGAAGGAGTTTGTCTGACCTTCAAAACTTGTACCATGTTACCCGGTTTTTCTTTTCATTGCTAGGCTCTTCACTAGGCATTTTTTTCATTTTTATCTCTCACTGGATACCAGGTCTCATGAGTGACATTTCACTGAATATCTTATTGGAAATCACTGTAGTATACGCAAAATCATTTTGGAAAAAAAAAGTCTCCCCTTTTTTAGCACTCTAACTGCTAAAGTCTCACATTTGGGCTTTTTGTTGTTGTTTATGGCAGAAATACCAACCAACAAAATATGAGTAAAACCTTCCCCCCAAATAAACAACATTGTTTTAAAGTAGTATTTTAGCACCTACAAATGAAAAGTAAGAGACCAAGTACATAGCCAATGTATCCTAACATCCCAGAGTTGTTTGACAGAAGAAAATGAAGATAATATATTTGTACACCTACAGATATGTTCCGGACATAGGATTTTATTTTGGTTCTGATGTACAGTTTGTAAACAGTTTCTTTTCCATTCAGTGACTCCCCTTATGAACCTTTTATGCAAACATCTTTCCTATTATCATATCAACTTTCATACTATTTTTCCATTAACACTATGTAAATACCTTATAACACTTTAAGGAATAAAGGGTTTTTTTTTTAAGAATGATTATAATTCATTTGGATTTTCTTTTTTATAACCCAAACATGGACAAACCACAGACATATCTCAATTTAAGAAATCCCAATATATGGAAAGTTAACATATACAAGAGAAAAACCAAACTCTCCTAGTTGATTTATTTAAACATTTTGATTTCAATCTTTTGATTTTTAAATAAAATATTTTGATTTATAGGAACATACACTGCTGCGCAAAATAAAGCATACCTGAACACTCAGATCTGCCATAGATAATTTTATTATAGCAGTACTAAATTCATTTATAGAATATTATTGTAATGTGTAGAAATAAAGAAAAGACCTTTTTTTGAATCAGCTACTTAAGACTTTTTAAAACTAAGAGCTTAAGAACTATGAAACAAACAAGTACTATCTGACCAGAACTTTAAAGATTTGGGTAAAGTGGTTCACAAAATAACACAAGCTAGTGGTTATCAATTCCAGGAGTTTTTTGTTGAGAGCTCCTTCTCTGCTAAACTTTGTGGGTTAGTAATAGCAGACATTTTATAGCAGCTTAAGATTTACAATGGGCTTTATGTGTCTTATATCTTTTGATTCTCAACAACCTCATGAGGTAGGGTGGCATAGGTATTGTTATTCCCATTTTGCAGATGAAGAAACTGAGACTTAGAAAAGTTGTGACTTGCCCATAGTTACTCAGCCAGTTTGTTCTGGAAACAGGATTCAAAGCTAGGTATTTCTTTACTCCAAATCTATACTCTTTCCACCAAATCAACTACTCTTTAACATACTAGATCAGTCTAAAATTTTGTCTTGAGTCATGGTCTCTGCTTTCAAAACTTTTATTTGTGGTTTATTCTTGGCTTGGTTTAGCAGTTCTAAAGTTGTGTCACTAATAGATTGGCAAGTGCAACAAATTGTATTTTAGGACTGTAAAAATAAAAAAATGACTTGCAATAGGGTATAAGATTTTACAGCTCAATCATGCTTTTCAGATCTTCTATTGAAGAGCTGGGGTTGCATATGACATATATTTCAAAACCGCAAAGTAAATTTCTAGACTTGTTAATAAATAAGGCAAGTCTAATTTCCATCACAACTGATTTAAGATGACTTATAAGCCTGTTGAAAAACATCTTGTCTCATCAGCAAAGATATTGAGAGTATTAAGCAGACTGTATAATAGGTTGTGTGTGTGTGTGTGTGTTATTGCATATGGCTGATCTTTGCAATATGGAGACTTTATTACTTTTTGTAAAACAATTGAAAAGACCCCATGACCCCTTTCCCTCTTCCCCACCCTCCCAAATCTCCATCATTGGCTACACAGGAAAATATTTGAGTCTTTTGCTGAAAGTGATACTTCCTCATGGGAGTTAGGGCTATAGAGTAATAGAAGGCCCTGTATTTTATATATATGTATTGTTACAAGCAAGTAATGGAATGTTGAGACAATGTAAGGGACAACTCCCAAGAACTAACAGAGTTCGAGGTCTGTCACTGTTTCCATCTTATAAACTTCTAATTGTAGCTGTTTCAGTATCTAGTTGTAAAAATGAATTCTCGGCTAGAAGTTGCAGTCCCATTTTGCCTGGGAACATTCTGTAGGCTCTCTGACTACATTTAAATTAGAGAGAAGTATTAAAATTTAGAAGAATTTTTTTTGTGTGTGGGGGAGGGAAGGAAGCTTAGAGGATTTTAGTCTTCCACATATCCTCCTTGCTTCTCCTATTTTATAGCTTATCTTTTCAGCCAAGGGAGGCTGCATTGTTAACCATATTGAATGATTCCACTTTATGGACCATTCTTTTCCTCCCCAGGCTACACTCTCTGCCTCCCATCACTTTCATTCTTTTATAGTATAGCATCGCCAGGATAGGATCTGGTATTGACTTTATTGTACCTTGGAGCAATGTAGATTCCCAGTCATTCCTACAAGTCCAAGGGGTGAGTTCCTAAAGATTATTTATTCATAAAATTTCACTTGGTGCTTCCCTGGGTTTTTGCAAGGGTCAGAAATCAAAGAATCCCAAACCTAAAATGTCAGGAACTTGAGGACTTAGTAAGGCATGTGACTTTCTTTAGCTTTACATTTCATTGTCAGTCCTTCCTAGGAAGAGGCAAAGACTCCGCGTAATGTGTCTTATTTGTTGCTTATTTATTCATTGGGATGTTATAAGGCCTGTGAAATATTTTAAGAGTAATGAAGGAGGGGGTGGGGCAGCTAGGTGGCTCAGTGAATAGAGAGCACCAGCCTTGGAGTCAGGAGGACCTGAGTTCAAATCCAGCCTCAGACACTTAACACACACACACACACACACACACACACACACACACACACACACACAAACTAGCTGTGTGACCTTGGGCAAGTCACTTAACCGCAGTTGCTCCTCCAAAAAGCAAAAAACAAAACAAAACAACAACAAAAAAAAAAACAAAAGAGTAATGAAGGAATGAGATAGCTAGGGTAACTCTGGGGACAGAGCTCTGGACCTGGAGTTAGGAAGTCCTGAGTTCAGGTCCAACCTTAAGACACTCACAAGGTATGTGACCCTGGACAAGTCACTTAATCTGTTTACCTTGATCCACTGGATAAGGAAGTGATAAACTACTCCAATATCTTTGCCAAGAAAACCACCTAGACAGCATTGACATGCTATTGTCCATAGGGTCACAAAAATTAGACAAAACAGAACAGCAATAACAATGAAGGAATGTCTGTGAAATAGTTTGAAATCCTTTAGGAGGTAAGAGACAGAACAGTTCTTCACATACATGTAAATATAAACATGTATGTGTATGTATTTATGTATTGGATTAGGAACTAGAACACAGGAGGCTTGGATCCTAGCCTGGGTCTACCACCAGAACCATCTTCATCATAGGATCGCAGATTTGAAGTTGAAAGGAATCTCCGAAGTCATTTTGTCCAAACTTCTCATTTTATATATGAGGAAACTGAGGCCCAGAGAGGTTAAGTGACTTATCCATAGTCTGGTTAAGTGGCAGAAGTGGGATTTGAACTCAGATCATCTGACCCCAAAACCCAGGGCAAATCACTTTACATCTCTGGGCCTCAGAATCTACATCTGTAAGATGAGAGGGTTAGTCTAGATCGCTGGTTCCTAACCTT
The DNA here is from genome assembly GCA_011680675.1 of Gymnobelideus leadbeateri. Lineage (NCBI taxonomy): Eukaryota > Metazoa > Chordata > Mammalia > Diprotodontia > Petauridae > Gymnobelideus > Gymnobelideus leadbeateri. The sequence goes on along the minus strand of WOXC01004558.1, from coordinate 714,503 downwards.
TGCTAGTAGGAAAACTGATTTTTAATGTCAACATTCCACAGACCTCCACCTGACAGTCTGTCAAAGCTAAATGAAGATCAGAATGATAATACTTGGTGTCATGTGTATGGATTCCTGGTCTCCCTGCCCTCTTTACCCCCTGGACTTTGTGGTCCTCAGTATAGACACCACTGGATTGATCTCTTAAGGTTCCTCCCAGTTTTATCATTTTATAATTCTTTTAGTTTAAATGCTTTAAGGATCCTAAGTGTGATCCTGCTATTTTATTGGTTCCTTTTGACAGAGGACAGGGTGCTAGCTCACATATTGAATTTGTATTCTGATAATAGTTTGCCTAAGGCTGCTTGGCTCCATAATAATAAATCCAATGTTGTTGGTTAGCATTGCTCACTTCCATACTTATGGACTGAATGTCCCACCTCACCCAACCATTTGGAAAGTGCGATGTGCAAGTGTCACAGGTTAAGAGTAAGAGAATCTAGATAAACTTGTGCAATCTTTATAGTGCTGAATAGCAAAATAATTCAAAAGGGTATGTTCTACCGGGAGACAGTAAACCATAGCAGAAAGTGATGAACTCCAACTGCCTCTGACACTTCAATCTCATCATCAACCTCTCTAAGCCTCAGTTTCCTCATCTGTAAAGAAGGGACAATATTTGTCCTGTATACATCACGGGGTAGTTGAGGATCTAATTGGTTAATGTATGTGAATGTGTTTTTTTAATATAAATTGCAAATTACTATGCAAATATAAATTATTGCTAACGCATGTGGCTTGGATTAATTTCAAATATTACCTTATCTACTTTCTAATTGTGGGACCCTAGGCAAATCAGTTTATCTTTCACATATAAAATGGGAGTAATAAAGAGCACCCCCCCCCCCGAGTTATTGTGAAGATCTAATAAGACATTATATGTAAAATGCTTTGCAAACTTGAACATTTAAGCTCTTGGTAGCTTTATGTTTCTTTCGAAAGGATAGCATTGTTTTGTGGACATTACTATTATTACATAAAATAAATGTCATACTTTTGGCAAGTCAATTTAGACAGAAAGGAAAGAAATAGAATAGGTCAAGGAAAAAGTTAAAATAACATGGTAATTGTAAGGATGGATAACTCTGATCTTTCATTTCATAAGTTATACAGAATTGTTTCTCTCATGCAGTCATTTCTATGACTATCTTGAAATGTTTGAGTGATCAGAGCTATGTCAAGGAACTTTCAGGAAAATTCTACTACAGTTAAATGAAATATGAATGAACCCCAATTTCTACTGATGGACTGAGATCAGTCTAAATAGAATAATATCTCCCAGTTTTCCTGGGAGACAGCCATTGCCACAGCCAGTAGTGATTATTAGTACTAATGCCTTCATGCTGTGCATTGGAGGAACTCAAAGCACTTGCTATTAATTTTCTGGTTAATACCCATAAAAGACAGATGGCTAGAAAAAATATATGTATGTATGCATGTTTGCATGCATGTATGCATGTATTTGACCTCTTATTTCTTGACTTCCTAGTACTCAACTAAGATTGATGACTTAGGTCATCATTGAAATCAAGAGAATAATTTGAGGACTAAAAAAATAATCCAGTATTATATTTTACACAGTCCCTATGACCTGCCCCTGGGACTTAGCTAGTCATAGCATGATGATGTGAGCACCCTGTATTCATACATGGCTTCTTTTTTAGGGAGCTCCAGCTGCTTTACCAGTATCTTCTAATTTATACTTACCAGAGCACTTGTAGTAGTTAGGGAATATAGATAAATAGAATAGAATAGTAGAAAAGATATAATAGAATAATAGATAATCCTTAATTTACTTGTGGAGAGCTGGGAGTTTAAATTTACCCAAGATCATGGGGAATCTCAAGGTTTAACTAAGAATAGACTCTAAATCTGATTCTCAACACAATGTTCTCTCCAGTAGAACAGTATTTCCCAAGCTGGGGACACCTGTCTTAGAGGAGTCATTGAGAGAATTTTCAAGAACAAAATAACCATTTGTTGATGATGTTCAGCCATGACCAACTCTTTGTGACCCCATTTGGGGTTTTCTCAGCAAAGATACTGGAGTGGTTTGCCATTTGCTTCTCCAGCTCATTTTCCAGATGAGGAAACTGAGGCAAAAAGGGTTAAGTAACTTGACCAGGGTCACATGGCTAGTAAGTATCCGAGGCCATATTTTCAAATGATGAGTCTTCCTGACTTCAGGCCCAGCACTCTATCCATTGTGTTACCTAGATACTCAAAATAACCATTTAGTAGTAAGCTTTATAAGTATATTGAAGTGGCCTTTTTCACTTGAGCTCTGATCCCTCAGGAAGAATAAAACCAGCAGGACTCTTGGGCAATGTATATCAATGATATTAATACCCAATAGTTACATAGCACTTTAAGGCCTATTATTGCTTTGCTTCATTATGGATATTTCAGGGACCTGACATTTTGCCCTCTTCTTTTAGGCACTTTTAATGGTAATCTTTATAAAATGCACTACATATTTTCCTGCCTTTTAAACAGAATAAATACCATTTATTCTTTTCCAGATGACTTAGTCATCATTATGAAATTAATTATTGTACACCAAAAGATCATGCCAGACTAACATTTTACCCCCCATGATGAATAGGGAAATCAGGACAAAACTATGGGTTTATTATACCCAGATGACAATAAAACACTTGATAAAGTCTTTCACAGTGTCCTTATGGATAAGAAGGAGAAATGTAAGCTAGAGGATAATATAGAAAGGTAGATTCAGATCTGTTTGAATGATCCCACTGAAAAATGAGTTAAGAAATAAATGTCAGCTTGGAAGGAATGAGATATACTGAAAAGTAAAGAGATGAGAAAATCTTAAAGTGTTAGAAATGAAAATTTAAGCATTTAAATTACTATTCAATTAATCACTTTAAAATTTAAGCATATAAATGTTTGATTAAATTCTTATAAATGCTATGTTGTTGTTGTTGTTGTTAGTAGAGTGTCCCAAAAGATTTGTCCGTTACCCTAGGCTATTTCATAGTTTTATCAAAATACTTTGGAAAAAGGTATAGATGGCATGCTCTTCAAATCTGCAGATGACACAAAACTGACAGGGGTAGATAGCATGTTAGGTGATGGGAACCAAAAATCTTCTGGGTTAGAATCTAATAAGAAATTGAATGGGGATAAATATAAAGATTTCTGCTTGGGTTCAAGGAATAAACTTCATTACAATTGAAAATGAGGCATGGCTAAGCATCAGTTCTTGCTAAAAAGATAGATATATAGATAGATAGATGGATAGATAGATAGATATATAGATGGATGGATGGATATATATGTGTGTGTATGTGTGTGTATATATATATACATATACATATATATATATACATATATGTATAGATAGTGAGTGAGAGAGAGAGAGAGAGAGAGAGAGAGAGAGAGAGAGAGAGAGATAGAAGCAAGATGGAGCACTGGGCCTAGAGTTAGGCTTCTCTTCCTGAGTTCAAATCTGATCTCACTAACTGTGTGTCCCTGGTCAAGCCTCAGTTTCCTGTTTGTCCCTGTTTGGCTCAGTTTCCTCATCTATAAAATGATCTGGAGAAGGAAATGGCAAACCACTCCAGTATCTTTGCCAAGAAAACCCCAAAACCACAAAGAGTCAGATATGACTGAAATATGACTAAACAACAACATACACACATATATGAATGTGTGTATACATATACATATATGTACATACATACATACATACACTCTCTCTCTCTCTCTCTCTCTCTCTCTCTCTCTCTATATATATATATATATATATATATATATATATATGAGGGTGGTTTGTAGCAGTGGGCTACAAAGGTGTGTCTAAAATAAGAGAGGTAACAATTCCATTGTACTGTCTTGCTCAGACTGCTTTTGGAATATAGTGCTTACTTCTGAACACCGTATTTTAGGAAAGATGGACAATGACTAGGATGGGAAGGATCTTTGAGACCATGCCATGTGAAGACTGGTTGAAGGAAGTTATTAGGAAGGTTTAGCTTAGAGATGAGAATACTAGTGGGATAGTATTCTGCTTGAGTTTAGAGGGCAGAGCTAGTCAGAATGAGTGGTAGTTTCAAAGAAACAAATTTAGGCTAGATAGAAAGACAACTTTCCAACAAATCGAGCTATCCAAAAATGGAATCAGCTACTTGGGAGGTTAAGGATTCTTTGCCATTTGAGATTTTCAAGTAGAGAGCAGGAAATGTAGAGTGGATTTTTATTGAGATGCAGATTGGAAAAGGTTTAATTCTGAACTTGGAGTCTGGGAGACTTGAGTTTAATCTTGCTTTTGACACCTACTAAGCTATTTGACACCAGGTAGGTCACAGAATCATAGATTCACCAATTTATAGCAGGAAGCAACCTTATGGTCAACAAATTAACAGGCATTTAGTAAGTAGTGCCTGCTGTGGGCCAGGCACTGTGCTAAATATTTACCTATCATCTAGTCCATCTTAATTTTACAGATAAGGACACTTGAGGTCCTGAGAGGTTTAAGTTATTTCCTCAAAGTCAAAAGAGTCATAAAGGAAAGAGTCTGGATTCTGAGGGCCCTTGGTTTCCAAAGCTAGTACTTTTTCCATAGCTCCATACTGACCTCGTAACTTCTTTGAGCGTCAGTTTCCTCATTTTGGAATAAGGAATTGGAACAATGACACCTTCACAAGCTAGTTCACAGGGCTGTTGTACACACCCAATGAGATTATCCATGTCAAATACTTTGCAAACCTTCAAATGCTATAGTAGTGCCAGTTACCATTATTACCATCATCCTGGTTTTGTATTTGATATAATCCATATAGGAATAGTTTTGGGATAAATTGTTATATTACTACTGTAGTGTTTATTGGTTGATGGACACTTGTGCAGATGGGCAAAAAAGCAATTTTTTTTGTAATTGAATAAAAGTATTAGGATGTAAGCTTATCTTCTGTAGATTCACTGAAAGCATCCTTGGAAGCACTCCAGTACCAGATAGGCTGACAGGGATGAGATGTACCTCGTCTGGTTCCCACATGGTTTTGATTTCTTCTGCTCAGTCTTTATATTTTGAAAGTTTTTCATTCCATGTGACTTGGAGATTGTGAGCACCTGATCGAATGACATCTATAAAAATGTTGTTCTTAACCTTTTGTGAATAAATATTATATCCAGGTGACTACAGGCAACAGTTTTGTCTATAAAAATGTTCTGTTCCAGTACAGTTTATTTATTAAATCCTTAAAGATATTTTGAAATCTCTATTTGTAGTACAGGGATTTATCATCTGTTAATTTATGAGCTTCTCATGCATGTTAACTTATTTTTGAGCTCTCTGAGATTCCTTCTGGCTATGAATTTTTGTGTGATCCTATTGTATTTAGCAATGTTCTAAGGACCTATTTAAGTACTTAGGATAGAGGTTCTTATTGTAAGGGGTCCATGAACTTGTTTTAAAATGTATTTTGATGACTATTTAAATAATATTATTTTCTTTGCAATCCTATGTATTTTATTTTATGCATCTAAAATATTGTTCTGAGAGGGGGTTGATAGATTTTGATGGGGTCCTTGGGATGTATATATGTTTGTAATATCAGTTTATAATATCAATCTGTAACATCAGTTTGTAAATGGGGTGCTTTGGGATCTATGTCTGTAAAATCAATTTGTAAAAGCAGTCTGTAAAATCACCCCCCCCCCTCAAAGCATTAACTCTGCCCCTTCCCCCTGCCAGCACTCTGCCCAGCAACAACTCATGAACTGTTTATCTCTGCTTGAAACAATAAGTTACTTATGAATCCTTCACAAAACTATCTATAAACATTTTTAGCTTAGGCAAATGTTATCTCCCTTAGAGTGGCCAGATGCACCATGAATTCTTCAGTACCCTATCTATAGGGTAACTCAGCCAATTATACCCACACTGTGTCTCTGATGGCCTTGGTTCCCAACATCTATCTTGTCAAGCCTGACATTGATGGGTGGCAGACTGGGCATTCCTTAGTAGTGGTGACCGAGGATTGACTTTAGTGAAGTGTCAGGCCTAAAACCACATCTCCAGATAGCCCCCCTTGGGCTATTTCCCAGTGAATCATGGGCAATACACCTATGCAGTTGATATTAAAAGTGCATGGTCCTTTAAGCACTGACCACTCCTTAACTCCTCCCTGATCCCACCCTTACTCCCCTAGTTAGCATAATTGGCACCTGATTTACTGTCTTGACTCCATAAAACTATGCCTGTGACCCTTGGAAGTTTGCAAGTTCCATAAGAATCTAGACTGCTGTCCTTGTGCAGCGTAACAATCAACTTTATAGTCTCGGCTTCAGAGTTTGCTTGAGCCTGGTGAATTCCTTCCAGACTGGATGCCAGGGTGGGTCCCTGGCAGAACCTCTTACCCTCACCCCCCCTCCTTATCACCCTTCCCTTTTCAGATTTCACCAGACTTCAAAAGACTTCTGTGATACAGAAAAAAAAGTTACATCATATTTCCTGAATTTCTCTGGTATTTCATCTTCCTGTTTAGGTGGTTGATAGTATGCCAATGACTTTTTTTTTTAAATGGCAGTTGGGCTTAAATGACTTGCCCAAGGTCACACAGATAATAAGTGTCTTAGGCCAGATTTAAACTAAGGTCCTTCTGACTTCAAGGTCAGTGATATATCCACTAGTGATAACATCCACCTAGATGTCCCACTAATAACTTATTGCTTCTGATTCTACCCCATTGACTTTCACCCAGATTCTCTTTGCTGTGCTTCCCCATTCTCTGATTCTTGGATTTCCTCACATGAATTTAATTTCTTGATAAACAATCACATGTCAACCACTTCACCTAGCCCCACTTCCCTTCTTTTGCCTATTTTGTTTTGAAAAAAACAATTAAAAAATAAGGCATTCTCTCCTAGAATTATGTTCTGGTCAGGGGTATCAGTCAACCAAAATTCAGAGATACTTATGAAATCATATTTGCCTTATTGTGTTAGGCTTGTAAGTTCATCTTGCATTTTATATATATATACACATACATATGTATGAATTATTGTTATATAAGTTTATGGGCTTCAGACCTACTATAAATAGATTTTCTTTTGTGAACTTTTGGTTATCTCAAATACTACTATTCACACTTTGTAGCTCATTTCTATGGCTGGTGATTATGCAGTAGTGTGAAAATTGAATGGTATATAGCAAATGATTAAATTTATTGAACTATACTATAAAACCTATGCTTTTTAAGTCTTAAAAACTTTAAATATGCAATATATGCTTCTTTTGTGGTAATTACTTGTCTTGGCTTAGCATTGAGTTCATAAGATTGTGTTATAGTCTTCCATCCTTTATTGTGAAACCAATACTTTTATAACATTGAATATTAACCATACCTTTTGTGTGTGTGTGTTGTGTCTAAGGCCGAATTTGAACTCAGATCCCTGTGACTCTAGGGCTGTAGCTCTATTCACCGTGTCACCCAAACAACAATTTTTTTTTTTTGCTTTTTGGAGGGCAATTGGGGTTAAGTAACTTGCCCGAGGTCACACGGCTAGGTTTTTGTTTGTGTGTGCGTTAAGTGTCTGAGGCCGGATCCGAACTCAGGTCTTTTTGACTCGAGGGCCGACGCTCTACTCACTGCGCCACCTAGCTGCCCCTTAACCATACCTTTTTACAAACAGTTCTTCGTTATAGTCCATAGATTTTCAAGGGTTTAAATATGGTGATTTCCTATGCCCCTGACAAAGGTTTATCTTTATCTCTAGGTGAGCTTCTTAACCATTTGTAATATTGGTATGATGTCTTGTTATGCTAGTCCATCTTCATTTGGGAATTTCTATAATTCTAGAACAATTCTCCTCCCCATTATGTCAATATATTTATCAGAGTTCACTGTTTCCTCTTAAGGAAAAGACTTCTTCCCACTGAGTAAAAAGTAAAGTAAAAGTGAAAGTAAAAAGAAACCACTAAAACATTTAAAGGGATGATTAATAATAGTAAACATTTCTATAGCTCTTATTGTGTGCCAGGCACTGTACTAAGCACTTTATAAATATTATGTCATTTGACCCTCCCAACAAACCTGGGAGGTGTTATTATCCCCATTTTACAGATGGGGAAACAAGAAATTAAGTGATTTTCCCAGAGTGACTTAGTAAGTGTCTGAGGTCTTCCTGACTCCAGCTCTGATACTCTATCTACTGCACCACCTAGCTGCCTGATAAAGATACTCAGATCTTGTAGGCTAAGATAAACTTCTGACTAGAGTTTTGGTATATAGATCATTGACTGAAAAACTGAATTTTGTAACTAAAAACTACTTCTCCCCAAACTTTAGTGCTTCTCCTTGTATTGTCTTGATCTTGACAAGAGTTTTTTCTTCTTCATAACAGTGATTAGTTACTGTTCTTTTCTACTAGTCTTCTCATTATTCTAATTTTGAGGTTACAATATACCGAAGAGGAAGTCCTTAATAATTCCTCTGGTGTCTAGGTCTCTCTGAAGGTTTTTTGTTTGTTTCCTGAGAATTAAGCCATTTCACAGCAACAGTTTGTTAATTCTTGGTGTTTTTGTTTTTTTTTTTAAACATACTTTTATTTATGCTTCAGTGTTTCTTTATTGGCCTGAATAATCCTTGAAACACTAAGCCTACCTACATAAAAAGTGTGCTATCTCTAACAGTCATAGAAGTGTGCTCTTTCTGTGCTACAATTTTTGCACAGTTCCTTAGAGTAATATTCTCAAAAACTACCAAATTCATAACACACCAAAAGAGAGCAATGTAACATGTATGTATGGTACAGAATCCATCATTCATCTGAAAGAGAACTAACTAAAGGTAAAGAACCAGTTCCATCTCATTTTACTTGGTGAAGATCAGGTTTCAGTCATCCTAATGTCAAAAAATAAGCACACGCGTGCACACACACACACGATAATTCCTGTCATCATATAAAATCACATCAAAATCATCACTTGTTCCAAGTATTTATACACCATGTTAAATAAAGTTATATCTCTTCCATTTCCTTTTCAATTTCTTGTGACTAAATTCAATGACTTTTCCTCAGTATTTTGAACTCTTTGCACTATTTGACATAGGAGCCTACTTGTTCCTTCTTGATACTTTCTTATTTTTTTATCTTATCTTTTTTGGGACACTGTACTCTTAAGGTTTTCTTCTTGTCTTTTTCCTTTTAAACTTTTATTTATATCTTTTGTTTTTACATCACCCCCATTTCCAAATATGTCCCTCCCCTTCTCCTAGTCACCAAGCCATCTCTTTTTGTTTTGTTTTTGTTTTTTGCTTTTTTTTGGAGTGGGGAGTCAGGCCAATTGGGATTAAGTGACTTGCCTAAGATCACATGGTTAGTGTGGTAAGTGTCTGAGGCTGAATTTGAGCTCAGGTTCTCCTGACTCTAAGGCTAGTGCTCTATTCACGTGCCACCTAGCTGCCCTGAAGCCATCCCTTTCTAAGCAATACTTTTTGAAAAGAGAAAATAAAAATCAGTTCTATAAAACTAACCAAGATACAGCTGTTAGCACATTCAATATTCTTCATTTCTTCAAAGAAGTAAGGGAGGTACATTTTCTTAACTCTTGTATAGGACCAAACTTGTTTATCATAATTCTATAGTATTATGTTTGGGTATTTTATTATTTATATTATTGTAGTCATTGTGTATGTTGTTTTCCTGTTTTCTTGGTCTTGCTAAATTCACTCTGCATCAGTTCATATATCTTATGATCCTTTTCTAAATTTTTCATTCCTTCTTATGAAATAGTAGTGTTCCACTGTATTTATGTACTCAGTTTTTAAAAGACAATTTCAAAGTGTCCACATATTAGATACTTCTTTTGAGAGAAGCAAAACCTTGGGTTAGATGTTGATAGAGCAGAGTACAGATGCGTCCTTCCTTCTTAGTTTTGTGATGATATGTGTAAATTTAATAAAGGAAAAGTGTGCTAGGCTTATTCTGGACCTAATGGGAAAGTTAAAAAAAACAACCCACAAAATGAAGTTGGCTTTTTTCTGAATTACTACCCCCCCTTTAACTATATACAATACACACATATATACACATATTTTACATATATATGTGTGTGTGCATATATATACACACATATGTATTATGTGTGTATACACACATACACACAGATTTTCTAGCTTAAGTTGAATTATTTCTTGAATAGAAATGAACACCAAAGGGAGACTGATTGGTTTCCAAAGTTTAAATTCAGAGTCATGAAAACTGAGTTTAAATGTTAACTCTGTCCTTGTTTGCCATGTAACTTGTGGGTTTATCCTTTTAAAAACCGTACAAATTTATTTCTCTTTGGATATAAATCTTTCTAATGTGTATCATGTATTTCTTCATCTTCTTAAGAAAGGCATATTGTGCCCAATTTAGCCGCCTCTTGGAGACTCAGATAAGAATCATGAGCATAAACGATCCTGGATATATCAATTTCTAAACTTCTTTAAGCTGAAGGATAAAAATATTGCTACTAATAATTTCTCATTGTGGTTGTAAGGATCAAATGAAATAATGCTTTCAAATGCCTGGTAACTATAAAGTCCTCTAATAAAAACTAACATTTATATAGCACTTAAAGGTTTGTAAAGCTTTATGTATATTAACTCATTGGATCGTCATCTATGTGATGTAGGTGCTATTATTATCCTTATTTTACAAGTGGGGAAACCAAGGCACAGAGAGGCTGTGATTTGTTTAAGACCACACAGGCTATTATGTGTCTGAGTCAAAATTCAAACTCAAGTCTTTCTGACTCCAAGTCCTATGCTCTACTCATTGAACTGCCTAGTTCTACCAATTGTTGCTAACAGTGAGTATTTTTGAGACAAACCACTTGATCATAAGCTCTTTCAAATAGCTTTCCTCCCTTTCCTCACTTGAACCTATGTGGTGGTACCCTACTTTCATCTCAAGGGGATAATTGAGGAACATTTCAAAGAAATTATTATAGATAGTTCTGTAATTCAACCTTAATTGTTATCTCAAAAAAGCTAGAAGAAAAACAAAAATCCTTAATATAGCTCATGATTTTAAACAAAGAATATGCAAGGGGATCAAATTCCTCTCTCAGATACTTTGTGAACTCCTCCTAATTCTATTGATCATTTGAGAGAAAGAGTTACATTTCTTTGAGATGTAATGTCTCTTCTCAGTCAGGTTGTAAATGGTTTGCTGATAGGGTCCATATCCTATGAGGGCTATCCTTCCTTAGTTATCGTTGAAACAGCTTAGGGAACTGAAACACAGAATGAATTTATATACACATGTTTGGGTCTAATGGTAACCATCTCTTTGGTGGGAAGAGAAGAAAAAAAAGGGGGGGGGTAAGAAATTTATATGATAACTTTATGATATATTTAAAAGGAATAGCAAGTTGTACAAAATAGATTTGCAGTTTCTTTTGAAATCATCTTTTTATTATACGGCATTACGGAAATGCTTGTTCCATAAATTAAAATAAAATTAATTTAATTAAAAAAGAAACAGCTCAGTACATCCTTCCTATGGAAAGCCAGTCCTGATCCTTCCAGTTGTTGGTGCTTTCCCTGTCTCTTTTCCCTCAATTTTGTATTTGTTTTGCATAGACATTGCATTTACTTGTCTGTGAACACATTGAATCTCTATAGTAGAATGTAAAGTCATTGAGGGCAAGGACTGTGTAATTTTTATTGTTGTATTTCCCTTGCTTAGCATAGTGTGATACTCATTTTTGTAGAGGAAGTGGTTTCATTTGTGTAGGGAATCTATCAATGCCGACCAGTAATTGGATGCAACTTAAGAGGCTTAACAGAACTGTGGGGGGAGAAGATGTGTGTAATGAGAGATTAAGTAACTTGCTTAGAATAACAGTCCATAAATGTCAAATGCAAGACTTAAATTCAGTTCATCCTAACTCCAGTACTGACCCTCTATCCCAGGGATTCCTTACCTGGGGTCCTTGGACTCCCAAGGGATCCTTGGATAGATTGCAAGAGGTTAGTGAACTTGGATGGGGAAACATGTCTTGATTTTCATTAGCTGAAATTTAATGTTTCCTTTAATTAGGAATGCAAGCATCAAATATTATTTGGATAAGGGGTTCATAGACTTCCCCCAAATTGTCCCAGTGGTTTATGACACACAAAAAGCTAAGAACCCCCTTTCCTATCCTTTACTCCATGCTGGTGCCTTTACACATAGTAGGAGCTTAATAAAGGATTGCCAAATTGAATAGAATATCCTGTTTTGTATTCCCTGAAGCACTTAGTACTATTGAGGTCACAGTGTAAATCTAGATAAGGGTTTTCTGGTTGGTTGTAGAAATTGGTTGATTTGAGGGATATAGTGGAGTCTCAAGAGGTGCTAAGCATGACAGAGCTCCAACCTCAATGAGACAGAGAGTGCACTTGGCTGAGAGAATGAAGGACAGAATAGAAAAACAAGAAGAGGGCCAGTCTAAACAGGCAAAAGGAGCAGAGAAAGAGATGAGCTCGAAGAGAAACAGAAATTACTGGGACACATGATCTTCAGCAAACAGGTCTAATGAGAAAGATTTGTGTCTTTTTTGCCATGTAACAGCTAATAATGTATGTCCCTTTGGATCGATTTCAGTTTTCCCTGTGATTGAATTTATATCGCCTTACTCAACAGATTCTGATATGAGATTTCACTTATGATTTATCTTTTTAGTTTTACAGCTGCATAGCATTAATTTTTTCTTTTAAAAACATTTTATTGGTATCTTTTTACATTGCCTACATTTCTCCTATATCTTTCTCCCACTCCCCTCCTTATAGTTATTAAAGAGCTATCCTTTATAATGAAAAACTTTTTTAAGAGAAGAGGAAAAAATCAGCAAAAATAAAAATCAACACATCAAAAATCTAATGTTAGGTGCAGTGTTCCATACCCATGAACCCCCAGTTCTGCAAAGGAGTGGGGGAAAGACATTTTCTCATGTTTTTATTTGGGGCCAAGTTTTATCTTTCTGAATTTGCAAAATTGAGTTTTGGCTATTTTGGGATTGCTGTTCTTTCCATTTATATTGTTGTAGTTATTGTACATACTGTTTTCCTGACTCTCCTTACTTCACTTTGTAGCAGTTCTGAGTTTTTTCATGCCTCTCTGTATCCATCATCTTCACTGACAGCATAGTAATTTTTTATTACAGCCATATACCTCATTCCTCTTATTATTAGTGATTTAGAGCATTCTTTCATATGGCTGTGGATAATTGGCAATTCTTTTAAAAATCATTTGTTCATATCCTCTGACCACTTATCTATTGGGGAATGGCTATTAGGCTTACATGTATTTATTGTTTATATATCTTGGATACCAAGTTCTTAGAGACACAAAGTTGTTGTTTTTCCTATTTGAATTTTGAAATTTCCTATTCACATCCCATCTTATCCTAGGTGCGTTAATTTTATATGTGCACAATCTTAGGTGATATTTCACATGAAATCCATAGGAAGAATTCGCATTATCTATAGCTCTTCCTGGGAAAGTATTGTTTTGTTTATTGCTAAACCAAAGCAAGTAATGTAACTAGAAGGGACTTCAGAAATCACTTTCATTTTACAGATGAGAAAATTTGGGCCTAGAGAGGTTAGATGATTTGCCTGAGGTTATATAGGCAGTAAGTGGGAGACCTAGGATTGAGCCCAGATTCTGTGATTCTAGTTCCATTGTATCAGACCACACATTTCAAATAAACTGAAATTTACTTGTTTTCAAACAGATACATAGAATTTCACTTAGCCTTAGTTTAAAATTATTTAATTTGTTTTTATTATTGTCACATTCATTTTTAAATATATCTCCCTCTTTACTCATAGAGCCACACCTTGTTAATAGATTAAAAAGAGATAAAATCGCAGTTGATCAAAGCCAAACAACACATTGACTGTGTCCAGGTATATATACTATTTATATTTGATACCTGAAGTCTCCTGTCACCACAGCATAAGGAGAAAGTCCATTTTCCCAGCTCTTCTTTGGTCTAAGCTTGGTAATTAACATTAAAGAGCACTCAGTTTTGTTTTATACTTTCCCTTTATGTTTTTGTAGTTAATGTGAATACTTCTGGCTTAATTTATATAATTCTGCATCAGTTCATGTAAGTCTTTCTATTCATCCCTGAAGAATTCTGTCATTTCTTATAGTAAAGTGATATTCTATTATATTAATGTAATTGTGTTAATGTATAGTCTGTTTAGCCATTCTCCAGTTGATTGATTACTACTTTTTCTGCCCTAGTTCCTTGCTACCACAAGAAGTGCTAGGAGTATCTTGGCATATCTAAGATCTTTCCGTCTTTGACTGTTTTAGTGTAGGATCAGTGGGTCAAAGGATATGGATGTATTATTCACTTTTTAAGTAAAATTTCTAATGTCTCTTCTGAATGATGAGACCATTTCACTTCTCTACCCAAAAAACATGAGTGAGCCTATTCTCCCGCAGTCTCTCCATCAATGCTCATTTCCAACTCTTGTTTTTTTTGCGAATTTTCTGAATGTGAAATAAAATTTCAGATGTGTTTTGGTTTTCATTTCTCTTATTATTTGTGACTTGAAGTAATCTTTCCTATGATTGTCGGTAATGTGTATTTTTTTTTTTTTGAGAACTGCTTGTTTATATTCTTTAACACTTATCAACTGGTGAATAACTTTTAGTCTTCTGTGTTTGTGTTAATTCCCTCTATATCTTGGCAGTCAGGTTCTTTTCAGAGCTTTTGATACAAACATTTCCCCAAATTTACAATTTCCCTTCTTATCCTAGCTACATTGCTTTTGTTCATTCAAAACCTTTTCAATTTCATATAAATGAAGTTATTTTCTTTTTGTGATCACCTTTATGCCTTGATTGGTTAGGAATTCTTTCACTTTCCATTGTTTTGAAGGGTCCTTGATATTATCTCTTCTGATCTTTTTGCAATGTGATTTAAAAAATATTCAGGTTGTATAATTATTTTGAGTTTTGAGATTATCGAGATATGTTGTGTAAGATGCTGGTCTAAAATAGGTGTCCTTAACCTGTGTGTGTGTGTGTGTGTGTGTGTGTGTGTGTGTGTGTGTGTGTGTGCTGCACTCCTTTGGCAATCTGGTGAAATTTATGGACCCATTCTCAGAACAATGTTTTTAAGTGCATAAAATATATAAGATTACCAAGGACAGTAATTATAATGAAGCATAATTTTAAAAAAAATTCAGTCCATGGACCCTAGGTTTGGAACACCTCGTCTAATCTAATTTCTGCCAAATTATTTTCCAGTTTTTTCTAGTAGTTCTTGTAAAATATAGTCCCCCCCATGTAGTTTATATTTTATAATTTATTAAACATGGTTTTAGTGAATTCCAGTATTTCTGATTTCTTGCTTTTCTGATATGTTTCTCTGATCTACTTTCCTATTTTTTAACCAACAACAAATAATTGTGATGATTGATGTTTATGATATATTTTGAAATTTGAAAGTGCTATTTTCTATTATTTCTACTTTTCGTTATTTCCCTTGAGATTTTAAATCTTTTTGCTCATCTAAATTAATCTTTGTTTAGTCTATAAAACACCTCCTTGGCAGTTTAATTGGTATAGCACTCAATCTGTATTCCAGCTTAGGTAGTACCACCATTTAACTTATATTGGCATAGTCTAACCATGTTCATGAATATCCCTACAATTTAAAAGCATTCTTTATTCCTTTAAAGGGTGTTTTGTAATTGTATTTTTTAAGAGTCAAGTATATTACCATGTTTTATGGTTATTCCGAATAGAATTTTAAAATTTCTTCTAGGTGTGCATTATTGTTATATGATTTTTTTGTATTTATTTTGCATCCTGATAATTTATTGTAGATGTTAATTGTCTCAATTTCTTTACTGTTTTTTTTGAGATTTTCCAAGTAAACTCTCAGTTCCTTTGAACACAGGGATAATTTTGTTTCCTCTTTGTTAGGGCTCATACTTTTAACTTCCTTCTCTTTTCTAATTGAAATTACTAGCATTTGAAGAACTACATTAAAGAATAGCTGGGAACAAGGCATACTTGCATTATTTCTGTATTTATTAGAAAAGATTATAGTATTTCTCTTTTATTTCTTCTTTCAACGTAACATTGACCCATTTGGTAAATATCCCATTTGGAGCTTAATACAATGGAACCCTATTACTTCGAAGAACTTAATTAGTATTTTACTTACTTTGGACTGCAATAAAATGAGGTATAATATTACTGTGTTAGGCACACAGACACATATATATATACACACATATATATGAATGTATATATGTACATATAAATATGTGTATGTATACATATGCAGATATTAATATAAATTTGTGTGTATATGTATATGCATACACACATGTATATGTGTATGTGTGTTTGTATTTCAAACCCAGAATTTTATTTATGTAAATCATTTGCAGTGTGGAAACTTCCTCTCCCAGTGTAGATTGGCAACACATTTGTACATCAGAGAGTTGTCTAGGAGGTTGAAATTCCTTGCATTTTACTACAGTGATACAGCACTCCATACCTCACTGCTCTGTAAACCTGGATATACCAGTTGTTTCATAAAAGCTGCTCTCCCCCAGGAGTGCCTGAAATGTAAGATAGTAGTGATTCACCAGTTAAAGAGTTATAACGACATTTTCTGTGCAACTTTTAGAACTTCAAGGATTCTTTCATTTGGTTAAGTGGGGCTTTTACTGACCTTTCACATAATGGAAATTCATGGTTTCATCTATCCAATATGCTCATTGCCATGTTAATTATTTTTTCACAACAAAGATGGGAAAATGCAAGAAAAAGTAAACGGACCCTAGAGAGTTAGTTTGGGATTGGGTTGCTAAATATCACCCTTTAACAACCTTGGAGGCACTCCACATTTCTCTTTTACCTTAACAGCTTCCTATATAAAATTTAACATTAAAAAAAATTCTGAACTGGCTGTTTTCTGCAGCATCAGTTTGCCTTTGCTGGTTTTCTCTTTGGACTCAGAGAGCAATGGGTAATATCATGCTTTATTCCCATGGGCCTTTTCACTGACAAAAAGTTGAATCTTTTAACAGAGATGAAAACTGGTCCTGTACTTAAGCTCCTCTTCTTACCCTAAGTATACAGATTTTCTTTTTATCCTTAGTGAACACACACACATTTATAGATATATGCACACACATACATCTTTATACATGCATACTATATACAAATATCCATATACATGCACATATGTGTATACACACACATATATAAAAACATGGTGAGGTAGTCCTTGATGGTAAAGATTTTGCAAGGTGTAGTTTGTTGTTGTTTTTTAAAGATTCTCTGACTTTCTCTTTCTGCAAAATTTCTTCTCTTTAGTGACTAAATCTTCTGCTTACAGTTATGCTTCTCCCTGATAGTTGTCACTCTAGAGGAAAACTAAGCTGTAACCTGAAATGCAAGTTATTAAAGGTTAATTCATGAGGCCAGATCAGTTTGAGTTAAGATTGGTTTTTAGCCCTTAGTCTTCTTTCTCTCCTTAACCCTATAATCTGTAAATGATGACCCCAAACTAGTATCAAAATTAAAAAAAAAAAAAACTTTCCCAAAGTTGTCTGTTTGAGGGTTATTGTTGTTGTTGCTGTTTTTGGTGTTCATCGTTTCTTTTTGCCTTTGTGTATCCTGAGACCTGAAGCAGAAATACTAGAACATGAATAACATTTTCTCCTGTGAAATTATTTTGTTCGACTGGAGGCCAAAGGCAATGGAAAGGTTATTTGTAAGTAATTTCTGTTGACCTCCATGGTGATTAGGATTCTTTCAGATAGTTTTGTGAGGCAGATCTGGTTTCAAAGACTGGAAATTCTTAAGCACTAGTTATAGATGGAAAAGTTAATTGGCCTGAAGGAAAGGAGAAGAAGGTATTTTCTAAGGAGAATTTGCATGGTGTATGTTAGAGTTTTTGAGAGCTTAACCTCTTGCTAGTCATTCTTTGAATATTTTCTCTAAAAAGGAAGAAAAATCAGAGATGATGAGATTGATTTGCTAAATAAGTTTCAACAAACAAAACTAAGATCACAATTGGAGTGTCAAAATGTTTCTGTTGGTTATATTGCTCTTAGACGTCCTTGAAAAGCCTGAGAAGATGAGGGAATGAAAACATATCAAGAGATTTTAATTTTGATCAATCCCTTTTATTTTGTGATTCCTTTGTATTTTTTATGTCTGCTGTAAAGCAGGTATGTGACTTTGGGCAATTAATTTCACTTCCCTCATTGTTCTCTTCTGCAAAATGAGTGGATTGGACTAGATTCCAAAGGTTTCTTTAAGAGCTAACCTTTTATGAAACTATTATTTCTGATTTCTCCAAAAAGATCTTAGGGAAATTTTTTGGCATAAGTAATATATTTTATCATCATACCAAAGGCAGAAATAATAGCTAAATCATGAGATTATAGATTTAGAGATGAAAGACACTTTATACTGACCTAGTCCAACCCCTTCATTTTATAGATGAAGAAACTCAGGCCCAGAAAGCTGAGGTGACTTCCTCAGTATGATAAAGATAGTAGATAGCAGAAGTAGATCCTTTGTCTTCAAACCTACTGCTCTTTCTGCTTTACCAGTCTGTCTCCCAGAGATGTTATTTCTTTAAAGATCCTTAGATAATTTTTAATAAATTTAAGACACATATCCAAAGTGGAACTTAACTCATTTACCCCTCTACAAATTAGTCCCTTCTTCAAATCTCCCTATTTCTATTGAAGACAGCATCAATTTTCCAAACCATTTGAGTTCACACCCTGAGTCATCTTTCATTTTCCCCTTTCCATCACCTCCTACATCTGCTCAATTGCCAAGTCTTCTCAATTCTATCGCTACAACTTTGCTTGCATCCATCCACTTCTCTTTGACCACCCATTGTAGTTTAGCTCCTTATTTCTTATTTGGATTGCTACTGCTAATCTCATAACTATTCACTTTGTTTACAGATGCTACACTTTCCAACTCATCCTTTGCCCAACTTCCAAAATAATTTTCCTGAGTTATAATTGAACTTTTTATGCCCCTGCTTAAGAATCATCTATGGTTGATTATTTCCTCTAGTACACAGCATACTATAAATTTCTCAGCTTGGTATTTAAAGCCCTTTGCAAACTGTCTCTAGACTACCTTTCTCCTTCTTATTACACCTTACTCCTCTTTATATACTTTGCTTTCCAGCCATATTGACCAACTTTTCCCCTGAATTCAGCATTCTATTTTCTCCTGCTTTTATACCTTTACCCAGGTTACTCCCCTTTCCTGGAGTATTCTCTTTCCTCACCCATCTCTTAGAATCCTTAATTTCCTTCAAAGCTCAGCTCTTGTGCCATCCCTTATATGAAGATTGTTGTTCTTTCTTTCCTCAAATTATCTTGTATTCACTCACCTTTTTACATGTTGTATGCCAGAGTAGATTGTAAGTTCTCTGAAAGCAGGCACTGTTTTTCATTTTTTGTTGTATCACCAGTGCTTGGTAAAGAGTCTTACATATAGTAGGCACTTGCTATAGTCATGAATTGAAATGAAATGACTGTTAGATGCTATGGATTCACAGTCCTTAACCCACAAAGAGCTGGTAGGATACAGCAACATATTTACAATCAAGAATGATTCAAGATAGAGTGTGATCAGGGCAAAAGAGAGATCAAGTCAAAATGCTGTAGGAAAATAGAAGGAAGGGAGAGAGAACCCTTTTAGCTGGGGCCATCAGCAATTAATTGCTAAATGGGAGAGGTGGTGCCTGAGTTAGACCTTGAATGAAGACATGGCTTTCATTTGACAGAGAGGAAGAGGAAGGGAGTTTGGAGCATAGGGAGCCACCTGCACATATGCCCTGAGGCAGAAGAGGGAAGGATGAGATGGGGAACAAGCTATTTGAGTGGAACATCCTGGGAGTAGATGAAGGGGAGTGATATGAAATAAGAATGGGATGGTGAGTTGGAACCAGATTGTGGATGGCCTTAAATACTGCTTTGATTTTTATTTATATTAAAATGTTCTACTTAAGGATTGTAGGAGGTTAATAAAATCACTAATAATCTGCTAAAGTGGGTAGTTACCATGATAGGAGAAATGGTTATTACACTGCTGCATAGGGTAGAAAAACCAAGATTTACATGTTGGAAGAGCTTCTCATTTACATCTCAAGCCATATCACTTCTTAATAGCAACCTAGAAAATAGCTATGTTTGTCTAGGCCATCCTAATGAGGGGAAATATATGTACATTTTTACTCAAGAAGATTGTACTCTATTTGGAAAGCAAACTTCCATTGTTTCTCCTTTCTATCCTCCTCCCTAACATACACAAGGTTGATCTTCCTAGTTATAGCAGGGACTGACACTTATTTATCACTTTAATGTTTGCAAAGTGCTTTGCATATCTCATATGTGCCTCAAAATGGCTCTATAGGATAGATGTAATTATATCCATGTTTTAATACATGTGCCATTATATTAAGCATATTTCTACATTAGTCATGTTGTGAAACACGAAACAGAACAAAAGGGAAAAACCACAAAAAACAACAAAAAAGTGAAAATAGTATTCGTTGATCTTCAGACTCCATAGTTCTTTCTCTAGATAGGGATAGCATTATCTATCATGAGTCTTTTGGAATTGTCTTGGATCATTATGATATTGCTGAGAAGAACTAAATCTATCAAAATTGGTCATCACATAGTATTGCTGTTACTTTGTTCAATGTTCTCCAGGTTCTGCTCACTTCACTCAGCTTCAGTTCATATGTCTTTCCCCATTTTTCTGAAATCCACCTGCTCATTGTTTCTTATAGCACAATAGTATTTCATTACATTCATATACCACAATTTGTTCAGCTATTCCCCAATTGATGGGCATTCCCTCTATTTCCAATTCTTTGCCACCACAAAAAAGAGCTGCTATAAATATTTTTGTACATGTAGGTCCTTTCCCCTTTTTATGATCTCTTTGGAATACAGACCTAATATCAGTATTGTTGGATCAAAGGGTATGCCCTTTGGGCATAGCTTCAAATTGCTCTCCATAATGGTTGGATCAGTTCACAACTCCACCAGTAATGCATTAGTGTCTCAGTTTTTCCACATTTTCTTCAACATTTATCATTTTCCTTTTTCTGTAATATTAGTCAATCTGATAGGTGTAAATTGGTATCCCTGAGTTGTTTTAATTGGTATGTCCCTAATCTAATGATTTAGAGCATTTTTAAAAATGTGAATATAGATAACTTTTTTGCTGATGAGAAAGAAACTGGGACCCAGAGAGGTTAAGTAGACATGAATGAATGAAAGAGAAATCATTTAATGAATATTTACTATGCACAAAGTATGATCAGACCACTAGTAAGTGTGAGAGATGAGATTCATTCCCAAGTATACTTAATTTCAAGCCTTAGTACTCTTGTACTGATTGTTTCACCTTGTCTGCCCTCTTCTGTAGTGTTTCTGGTAGAATATTCATACCAGAGAGACATGGGGCAATTATTGTCTAATACCCTCTGGAGAGCCCACTATTTTTTCCCTTCCAAATACCTTACCACAGAATTTCATAGCAGAAGGGATCATCTAACTCCCATCTTTCCACTTTCTGGATGAAGAAACTGAGCCCCAGAGAAATTATGAATTGATAAAGGTCACTAACATAGTTAATTAGAGACATGCTCCTGACTCTTTATCAGCATCCTTTCTGTTATAGCATACTTCCCTCCCCTCATTCCTTTTCTCCTTTTGTTAGTCTTTCTAAGCATAATTGTATTTACAGAAGTCTGCTGAAATTTAAACAATTTTTACAATGTGCAATTCTTGGTACATAGAATCATATATGAAACTTACAAAATCTTTTTTAAAAATTACTTTTATTTATAGCTTAAAAAATCACCCTCTCATTTCTGAATATATCCCTCTACTTTCTATTACCCAAAGGACAATCCCTTATAACAAAGATTAAAAAAGAAAGAGTAAAAAAGCAGTTCATTCAAACCAGCCAGTACATCAATTGTGTGATAGTTTAGTCAGTATTCCATACCCATAGTCTCCTAACTTTGAGGGGAGGGGGTAAGAGTAGAGAGAAGTATTTTTTATCAGCTCTTTTCTGGGACCAAATATGATCATTATAATTAAATAATTGTTTACTTTCTTTGTTGTTATTGTTCCTATCTTTTGTCATAGCATATATAGTTTCCCTGGTTCAACTTTCTCCTTATGTCTCCCCATGCTTCATAGAATTCTTTATACCCATAATTTCTTGTGGTATAATAGTATTCCATTACATTAATGTACCATAATTTGTTTAACAATTTCCTAGTCAACAAGCATCTATTTTGTTTCTAGTTCTTTACCATCACAAAATTGATGCTATAAATAAAAAAATATTCATATTTCTGAGAAGACATAGGGCAGCTCTACCACCATATTTAACATGAATACACTCACACACATATGCTTAGATATCATACAAAAGAGTATCATGTTAACCCTCTTGCTTTGCTGCCTCCCATTTTCAAGATCTTTGATTTTTTTGATTTCTCTTATGTAGAGATTTTAGAAGTGTTATTTATTGAAAGCAATTCAGTAAATAGAGCACAGCAGCAAGAAGATGTTGGAAACAATATAAACATAATAGCTGTACATTGAATAACATGAGCCAATATCCAGTTGTTGAACATATTTTTTTTACTATGACTTAGAATCATCCATCCAATTTCAGTTCTGGTGACAGTCCTACCTTTTCTGAAGGATAGACTTGGATCTAGTTTGGTAGGAAAATGGCTTAAAGCTAATAATATAACAAGAGAGTACTCATTTATTAATTTTCAAAACTATTTTCCAGCATCTCAAACTGAAGCTATGCAGCTATGTGTCTGAATACCAAACTGACATTTGTAGGGAGAATAGAAACCATTTCCCCCCATAATAGGAATGCTTTGGCAATGGCAATCACTATTCTAGATGAAGCGCCTTGTTCCACAGTTTGCTTTCTCTCTAGTGGCTGATATTGATACCTCCAGGGTGTTGACAACGTCCCTCCAGCATTCAATCTGTTCATATAGTCTGAAGCACATTTTCCTGACAAGCATAGACATCAATTAAAGGAATAAAACAGTTACTATTTCTGTTGTAGTAAAGAGTTAGATACAGCAGCTTGACTTTTTAAAACTAAATTATATAAAATCAAGTTTTGGGGAAAAGGATACATGATATTGCCTAGCACATTTGTCTTCCCACTCAATTTTCTTAAGTTGGAGTCCTTATACTGAAATTTATTTCAATTCACTATGCACTTAAGGACCTATTACATGCTAGGCACAGTGCTGGACTCTGGGGAAACAAAGACAAAACCAAAATATTTCCTGCTGCAAGGGGAATACATTCTAGACTTCTTAACCAAACCTAATAGAAGGAATATAGAGAGTTGGTATGATTTTGGGGCAGGTTACCTACTTTTAATGTTGCTGGTGGAAAGAGCACTGGAGTAGAAGACTTAGGTTTAAATCCTCGATCTGATATTCACTGGATGTACAACAAATCATTTATTCTTCCTCAATTTCCATTCTTTATCTGTAAAATGTTGTTGTTATTCAGTTGTTTCAGTTATGTCCAACTCTTCATGACCCCATTTGGGGTTTTCTTGGCAAATATATTGGAGTGTTTTGCTATTTCCTTTCCAGTTCCTTTTACAGGTGAGGTATTAAGAGACTGTAGCTGTAAGCACCCTAGCACCTCCAGGATGGCTGCCAATACAGGTTCTTAGATCTCCTTTTCTAAAGTAAAGCAACTTGAAATGGGTTAACAATCTTGCTTTAATTGAACATATGTAATTTACCTAGTTCAGGGGAAAAGGTCAGCACCCCAAACTTCAGAGAATACAAACAAGTTACAAGCAGACAACAAATACAGAGAAACATTAGCAGACAGGCTTCCAACTATCTGACCATTACATCCATACCTAGTCAGTTACCAGAGAGGGAAGCACCAACATCTGGGTTTTCAAAGCTGGGGGGTGCAATCGCTGCCCAGAGTCTCGTCTATTCAAATCACAAAACTCTTCTCAAAGTGAGTCCCAAAACAAAATCTCACATCAGGGTATATATAGCCTTCTCCTGGATCAGAGAATGTCACAGCCTTCTTAACCCACTGCCCAATCATGCAAAAACAAGGTATGGGCATTCCTGAAAAACAAGCCTCCTGCCAAAGGCTCCATGTGACCACATTCAGCCTATTAGGGGGAAGAGTATATTTTCAAATCAGGGAAGGGTCTCAGAGTCACTTAACCCTAGCCAAGGGGCAGGGAAGATCTTAAGATTCCCATTCCCATGACAGAGACAAACAGGGTTAAGTGACTTACCCAGGATCACATAGCTAGTAAGTGTCTAAGGCCAGATTTGAACTCAGGAAGATTAGTCTTCCTGACTCCAAGCCAGGTACTCTATCTATTATGCTACCTTGCTGCCCTATCTATAAAACGGAGACTTTAAATAGAGATCTCGTATTTTTTGTATGAAGAAAGCACTCATACAGGAAAGTATTATATAAAGGTGAGTTTATTTTACTGTTACTGTTTCCCTTGATGATGTTCCCAAAGTATTTTTAGATGATAAAATCAAAGCTTTGTGCTGTTTATGTAAGGAGCTAAGTTACCCATGGGACAAAGATGCATTGGAAAACAGACTTTGTCACTTGGAATTGTAGAATTATTTGATTTTATTTTTAAATGAATGTGCTAATCTTAAAATGTTTCAGTTTTTAAAAAAATCTCATTCTCCCCCAAACCAAACAAAGAGAAAAGAAAACCAATGACCCTACAAGTTTCTGTTTCAACTTGTGTGAATTTCTCTGTAAAGGACTAACATGGAGAGTTTGCAACAGAAAAGCATTAGTGATGCTTTAAAATAATACAGCAAAATAATCTTGGAAAGTCTTATGATATGTTTGATATGCATTACCATACTGCATTAGTTCTGTAACTGATTCTGAGTGAGTCCATTAGAACCATGCACTCATGGGCTTAGAGACAGAAGAGATTTCAGAGGTCAATCAACATTTTAATGTATTTGTCCAACAAATAGTACCACTTGGTATGGAGGGAAAAGTGCTTTGCCCTGGGTGTCAGGAGGCTTACTTCCTAGACCTGACTCTGCCTCTGTCTAGCTGTGTGACACTTTCCCTTGCTGAACCTCAGTTTCCCCACCTGTAAAGGTAAAGATTTGTTCTAGATACCTTTTAAGTCTCTCCCTGCTCTAATATTGCATGATTCTAAGTATTTTTTTCATATTTACACACCAGTTCTGTGCATAGGCCTGTATATAATGGGCATACCTAGAAAGATGCAAAGCATGGGGTCACAGCCATGTGTCCTAGGAGCAGGTGTTTGCCCATATGGCACTCTTGGATTAGCTGGTGCAGAAATTATCTAAGCAGATGAAAGCAGAAGCTTATGGCAGTTCCTTCCAGAGATATTTTAAAGAACAGATGAGAAATTCAGCCCAGGACAGACCTAGACTAAACTTGTCTAGTGGGAGCAGAATACATGAGATGAACTTTGGAAGCTACTTCTAGCCTTATGTTTCTGTGACTGAAGATTCATAGGAAGTTCACTAGTTCGCATAGGATTATGACTGTGAATCATCCATTTAGAGCTGAAAGGGACCAGAGAGGCTAGCTAGTCCAATCCCCTCACATTATACAGATTATTATATTATTATACAGGTAAGGGAAATTAAAGAAGAGAATAAGCATTTATCAAGCATCATTTCATTTGATAGGTATTATTACTATCCCTGTTTTACAATTCAGGAAATTGAGGCAGAGAGTAAGTGTGTGAGGCCAGATTTGCAGTCAGGTCTTCCTGACTCCAGCTGGTGGTGTAATAGATAGAGTCCTGAGCTTGGAGTCAGCCTTTTTATTAGCTGTGTGACCCTGGGCAAGTCACTTAACCTTATTTGCCTTAGCTCTTCATCTGTAAAATGATCTGGAGAAGGAAATGGCAAACCACTCTAGCATCTTTGCCAAGAAAACCCCAAATGGGGTCACAAAGAGTTGGACATGGCTGAAATGATGGAACAACTTCCCGACGCAAGACCAGTTCTTTATCCACTGTACTCTCTGGCTGTTCAGCACCTTGTCCAGAGACCCTCAGTTCCTCAGTGACAGAGCTAGCCCACGAGCACTTGTTCAGCAGTACTTTGCAATGACTAATGTGGAAATGTTTTACATGATTGCACATGTATAACCTATATCTGATTGCTTACTCTCTCAGGGATGGGGGTGAGGAGAGAAGGACGGAGGGATAGAATTTAGAACTCAAAACTTTAAAAAAAGTTCAAAAATCATTTTAATATGTATTGGGAGAAAAATTATTATCTATTAAGAAAATAGTATTTTACTTTTAATCAGCTTGAAGTGAATAGGTAGTTTGAATATGCTTTTCTTGTTAGAAGTCATTTGTGTAGTGCATTTCTTCAGTGTTGCAGAAACCAGGGTGGATGATTAAATATTTTTGTCCAAATTTATTAGAGTGAACCTAAATTCGGAATACACATTACCACAAACTTCCCAGGACAGAATAGAGGCTTTGAACTGTGAGAAAAATGTGTGATAGCAGCATGGGAATCTGGCAAACAGTACTCTTTTGTCCTCTTTAGCTATAGGGGATATATTGTAAGGAAAACAGGATCACACACAGTTAAGAATGACCCTAAGTGTGAATGAAGATGAAAAGGGAAACCCAGTTAGGACAATGAGAACAGAGAGCTAGGTAATAAGAACCAGTAGGGAGTGCCAACTCTTCATTTTTCTCATAGAATCATAAATTTGGAATTAGAAGTGACCTTAGACATTTAGTTCAACCCTTTATAAATGAAGAAATGGAGACCTGGAGAGTTGAATGACTTGTCCAAAGTCACACAGTTAATAATGGAGCCAAGGATCAGACCCAGGTCCTCTGATCCCAAATAAATTACTTTTTCCTTGGTTCTCTTAGCAAAGATTTTATTACTTTTTAAAGCAGAGATTCTCAACATGGGATTTGTGAACTGTTTTTTTTTTTATATTTTGAAAGCTATATTCCAATATAATTGGTTTGCTTTGTATTTTATTCATTTAAAAACATTATTCTGCAAAGCAATCTATAGACTTAACCAGACTGCCAAAACATTCCATGACATAAAAAGGTGAAGAATCTTTGCTTTAATGATATTTATGTTTTTCCCAGTACCTTTCTCTCTATTCTACTTTTACTCATGCTGTCCCCATATGATCTTGAACTTTTGCCCATTAAAATCCTTTATATCCTCTTTGGTTCAGCTCAGACACTCTTTTCATGGAGTCTTTTCTGAATTTCTCAATTAAAAGTCATTTTCCACAGCCTTTTTTAAACCTCTCATCTCTACTTAAAATCTAACTTGAATTATACTAATTTTATGTATCAATCCTATTTCCCTAATTAAATTATAAGCTCCTTGAGGAGACAAGATGGCATCATAGAAGCAGGAACACTCCCTGTGCTCCTCCCATAACCACTTCAGATACCTATAAAAATGACTCTAAACAAAATTTAGGGCTACAGAACCTACAAAGTGACAGAGAGAAACAAACCTCCCACTGAAGATATCCTGGCAGTCAGACAGGAAGGGTTCATTGCAGCACACTGGGAGCAGAGCCCAGTCCCATGTGAACCTGTGGTGTAACTCAAAATCTTATGGAAATGAGTGATATGAACTAAAAATAAACATAAAATTTAATTTAAATAAATAGATTATAAGCTCCTTGAGGTCAGGGGTCTTTTTTAGCCCTTCCCCACTCCAACACCTAGATATAGACTGTAGGTGCTTGAATATTTGAATTAAGTAAATGATTTAAATCAATCCATAAACTTTGAGGAAATAGGACTTTAATAAGTAGAGGTGAGGAGGGAGTACATTCCAGGCATGAGAGAAAGACTATGTTCATGCTCATAGGAGATGAAATGTTAACTTTGGCACATAACTACTAGTCTAATTTGCCTGAAACTAGAACTTGGGGGTTAGGAAATTTTTTTCAAAAATTAACTTCTCAGATCATAACAGAAGAAGATGAAGGATATAATTCTGGTTATATGTTGTACAGTTCAGCTTTCAGGTAACAGGGAGCCAATGACTATGTTCTCTCTGGGCTTTTACCATTCATTCAATTTAATTTTTTTGGAAATTTAAGAGAATTAGTGGTAATCAGATATAGGGAGGCTGCACATTTCCTTGCTTGTTACAGAATACTTCATTCTTCTTTTGCTTTCTTAGAGAAAGAAAGCCCTTTTAAGGACAAGCTTTGTCAAGAAAGCATGGTTTGACATAGGGTCCAGTATAAAGAGTTATGCAATTTTAGGACAGTGTGAGGGATGGGGGAATATTTTTTTGGAAAGAATTGCATAAGAAAACCTAGTGGGAAAGGTTTTAAGAATGAACTGCTTGACTCAGACTTTTAAAAATCTTCTTTAAGAGTGGGTGATGTGTGCATACCCTTTGATCCAGTAATGCCACTGCTAGATCTGTATCCCAAAGAGTTTTTTAAAAAATAAGGAGGTGGAAGATTCTGGCAAGGTGGTGGAGTAGGTCAGAAAATTCTGAGCTCTCAAGATCTTCCCCTACAAAAGATTTACAATAACATCTTAGGGTGAACAAAGTGTGGGTGTAGATCAATAAGAACAGGGGCACTACCTGGATCTTTCTGGGATGATTTGAGAATATCTGAAGAAAAATCCCAGCATAAGATTTGGTCCCTGTGAAGAGTAAAGAGTTAAGAGTCTCTAGGTTCTGTTTTAGCAAGAAGTGACAAGTCCTAGGGTTAGTTGGTTTGAGAGGCTGCCTCCTCCCCAGCCACAGGAACTTTTACCCCTGGGATAGTGAGGGGAGTTGGACGTTTGAACCGAGGAAGATCTAGGGAATCTCTGCTGACCAGGAATGCCAGACCCAGCTATGCTGTGAAGAGCAGCAGGGGTGATAAGGAACCAGCACACTCCCAGTGAGTACAGAAGCAGTGGGGCAGAAAGTCCCTGGCTGTGGGCACTTATAGGAGGTTGGAGGTTTAGCTTTGGTTACAGGCTAGAGAGAAGAACTGATGTTCTGGGACAAGATGCACCATTTCCCCTACCCTAGAGCTAAAGGTGATTACAAAAATTGAGCTAATACCACAAAAAAATGCACAGGCAAAGGAGAAAGAATCCAACCATAGAAAACTATTATGGGAATAGATATGACTGAGATTCATCTTCAGAGGAAGATATTGAAGTAAAGAAACTCCCAACGAGTAATGTTAAATGGTCACCTACCTGAAAAGAATTCATAAAAGATCTTTTTAAAAGACTTTAAAAATCAAATGACAGGGGGCAGAGTCAAGATGGCAGAGTAGAAACAGGACTTCTGAGGGGCTCCAGCTCCCACTTTCACCAATCCATGTAAAAGGTGACTCTGAACAAACTTTGGAGCTACAGAACCCACAAAATGACACAGAGAAGCTAACCACCCACTGAGGACAGCCTGGCAGCCTGGCAGGGATCAGCCAGCACAGTGTTCTGGGAGCTGACCCCAGCCCCACCTGAGCCAGAGGTTGTGGCTCCAGGGTGGCCTGACCAGTAGCCTGCTGGAGGGACTACAGAACACCAAGAGCTGTGGTGTTTCCATGATTATCAACACATAGATGCCAAGGACAAAGTGAGAGGTCAGTGCACTGTGGACTTTAGGAGTGAGGAAAGCATTGGTTTTTGCCCCCAGGGAGAGAAGCCACTGAGATGCTTAGGCACAGCCTGTGCCACTTTGCAGTTTCAGCTCCTGGCCTGTGAATTGTAGGGGAACCTGGCAACCAGTCTAGGGGGTAATCGCTCTTGCTTTAACCTTCTTGGATCTTGATTGCGGTCTAGGGTGGAGGTCATGGGGTGTGTGACCAGCTTGCCAGAGTGTGTGGAAGCTTTAGAGAGGGGAACCCAACTAAAACCTCTGGCAGCTGAGAAAACCCCAGCATTTGGGATGGAAGCTCCCCAGAGTGGTGTCAGAGTCCTACTCTGGCAACAAGCCCAAAAGACAAGTAATTGAGTGGCAACATGAACAGGCAAAGAAAACAAAATAAACAGAAAAATTCAACATTAGACCTCTGTTTTGGGGGTCAAAGAGGATCAAAGCATGGAACTGGAGGAGGACTGTGAGGTCAGAACTCCTACACCAAAAGCTTCAAAGGAAAATACGAGCTGGTTAGAGGCCAAAGAGGACCTGAAGAAGCGGATAAGAGAAGTGGGAGAAAAATTGGGAAGAGAAATTAAAATGATGCAAAAAAATTATGAAATGAGAGTCAACAGCCTGACTGAGGAAAATAACACCCTAAAAATAGACTAACTCAAATGGCAAAAGAGACTCAAAAGGCAATGAGGAGAGGAATGCCTTAAAAAGCCAAATTTGCCAGATGGAAAAGGAATCTCAAAGCCTCCCTGAGGAGCATCTTTCCTTCAGATTTAGATTGGACCAAAGGGAAGCTAGTGACTTTGTGACAAATCAAGATACTGTTAAACAGATCCAAACCAATGAAAGAATAGAAGGCAATGTGAAATATCTCATGGGAAAAATCACTGACCTGGAAAATAGATCCAGGAGAGATAATTTAAAAATTATTGGACTACCTGAAAGCCATGATCAAAGAAAAAACCTAGAAATCATCCTCCAAGAAATTCTCAAGGAAAACTGCCCTGATGTTTTAGAACCAGAAGGCAAAATAGAGGTTGAAAGAATCCACTGATCACCTCCTGAAAAAGATACCAAGAAGAAAACTCCTAGGAATATTATAGCCAGGTTCTGAAATTCTCAGAAGAGAATATTACAAGCAGCCAGGAAGGAACAATTGGAATATTGTGGAAACACAATCAGGATAACACAGGATCTGGCAACTTCTACACTGAGGGATCAAAGGGCCTGGAATATGATATTCCACAGGTCAAAGGACCTGGGATTAAAACCAAGAATCACCTACCCAGCAAAACTGAGTATCATGTTTCAGGGGAAAATTTGGTCATTCAGTGGAATAGAGGACTTTCAAATATTCTTGAAGAACAAAACAGACTTGAGTAGAAAATTTGACATTCAGATACAAGAAGCAAGAGAAGCATGAGAACATAAACAGGGAAAAGAAATCATAAGGAACTTATCAAAGTTGAACTATTTACATTCCTACATGGAAAAATGATCATTGTAACTGATGAAACTTCCCAGTAAGGTTGGGTGACAAGGGAGGGAGGGAATGAATCTGGAACTCAAAGTTTTAAAACCAAATGTTAAAATATATATATATATATATGCTTTTTGGAGGGCAATTGGGGTTAAGTAACTTACCCAGGGTTACTTGGCTAGGTTTTTTGTTTGTTTGTGTTAAGTGTCTGAGGCGGGATCCGAACTCAGGTCCTTCTGACTCCAGGGTTGGCGCTCTACTTACTGTGCCACTTAGCCGCCCCTATATATATATATTTTTTTTTTCGATTATATTATTAACTATTATCAATACTATTTACATGTAATTGGGAAATAAGATATATAGGCACTGAGGCATAGAGATCCACAATGCCCTACTGGAAAAGTCGAAGGAGGTATGGGGGAAGATATGGGAGAGAGCAGATGGGAGGAGGGAATATCCTATGGGATGACTATTTTGGGGAGGGGGGTAGGGGAAAATGAGGAGAAAATTTGTAACTCAAAATCTGGCAGAAATGAATGGTGTAAACCAGAAGTTTACAATAAAGCATTTGGGAAAAAAGAAGGGAATCTAACAAACACCTATGGTATAAATGTGGTCTTGAGTTCCTAGTGTTAGTGACCTTTCAAAAAGCAAAGCAAAGAAGAAAACAAAGAAATTCTGAGGGAGACAGACAACTTTGGAACTAATGTGTTGAATTGATTACATACTTTGAAAAAGTATGTTGTACATAATAGAGATTTATTGTTTCATAGACAATATTTTTTGTTTTTTCTTTATATAGGGAAATGTTCATGTTTGTTAGTGTTTGTGAAATTCAGAATAAGAATTTTTTAAAAATAAGACTTTCAACTCTGGAAACCATCTAGGTAGGAGAGCTTAACATGATGCTTGGTAGTCTAAAGGATAGTTGGTTTATGAGGAAAGACTTAAACTCTTGAGAGAGGCTTACTCTTTCCCTTTTTTTCTAGTGCTCTACCAAAGGGCATCTGGAGGAAGATTATATTTCTCCCTTTCTCCCCTCAATATTAGCCACAGAATTCTGCATCAGAGCTATATGTCTAGTGGAAATACCACATCTAGAAGGAAGCATAGAGAATCAATGAAGCAGCTATGAGGAAAGTAGCTTTTGGTAATAGAAAAAAGAGTCAGCTATGTATTAAAGAGGAGAATTAAGCCCAGCAAGTTAAGAGTCAAAATGAGTAAATTAATATGACAAGGGAATCAAGGAGTCTATCACTGGAAGCACCTCCAAGGAGAATGACCCTTGGCAGCAAAGAAGAGAACCAACTAAGTATTCAAAAGAGAATGAACTCTGGCAGTTAGAAGTCAAGCTTTATAAAGAAGCAGAACCAGAGAGCCCAGAACAGAGACCTGCTCAAGAGCTTCACTTGAGGTGAGATGGGAAAGCACAAGGGGACCACAAAAAAAGAAAGGACCCCAGGACTCTGGTGGTGTCAATTGCATTGATTACTTGTATTGTTTATAAGAATACCTAATTACCAGAATATTTTTATGTATGCGCCTACTTTTCCCACCAATGCCATGTGTATTTGAAGGAGAGCATGCCAAAGGTTAGGAGAGGGTTATAGTAACTTATCTTATGCCACCTCGATAAATGCCTTTGTTGTTGTTGTTGTTCATTCATTTCAGTTGTGTCTGACTGTGATCCCATTTGGGTTTTCTTTGCAAAGATACTGAAGTAGTTTACAAGCTCATTTTACAGATGAGGAAACTGAGGAAAACAGGATTAAGTGACTTGCCTAGAGTTATACAGCTAGTAAGTGTCTTAGGACAAATTTGAACTCAGATCTCCCTGATTCCAAACCCAGTGCTCTATTCAGGGCATCACCTAGCTGCTCCAATCTTAGGTATAAAGTTAAATGCACCAATGTGACTCATGGGGTATGATTTTAGGACTTAGGCTCCACATAGCACTTGGAACCCTAGGTAGTAGTCACTCCCCTTGGGACCCAATCTTGCAACCCATGATTGTGAATTGTCTAGTAGTACTAGATCCTTCATCTGCAAAATGACAGGGTTGGACTTGATGATCTGAGAGATAGATGCCAACAGAACATAAGCTTCTTGATGGTAGTAACTATTTAATTTCTGTATCTTTGTCCCTAATTAGTGGCATGGAACCTTGCAATAAGTAGAGATTACAGAACCACAGATCCAGAGCTGGAAGGGATTTCGTATATCAGCTGATTTAATTCACTAACTTTATTGTTAAAGGAACCAAACTTGAGTAACTCACCCAAGGTCATAAAAGGTGTCAGAAGCAAGTTTTGCACCAAGGTCCTCTGACTCTTAAGTCATTGGTCTTTCTATTGTATGAAGCTACTTAATAAATGTTTATTGGATTAATTAAGGTGTCAGCCTACCTTCTAGTTCTAAGATCTCATGAACACTACTTTCATAAGTATATACAAGTATTGTTGTTGGTCCAGTTGAGCATGGGGATGTCTCTTAGAGCAGACCACTGATCCACGTCAAAATGTGGAATTCAAAAGATTAAAAAAGAAGCCTGGGACAGCTAGTGGGTACAGTAGATCGAATACCAACCTCGGATATTACCAGTTGTGTGGCGGGCGCCGTGCAAGTCATTCAACCCTGTTTGCCTCATTTCTTCATCTATAAAATGAGCTGGAGAAGGAAATGGCAAACCCACTTCAGTATTTTTGCCAAGAAAACCTCAAATGGGGTCATGAAGATTTGGACACAATTGAAATGAATGAACACCAAAAAAAGAAGCCTATTGAAAATACTGAATCCCTTGGTAATAGGCAAGAAAGTGAGGTAAGCACAGATCTTGGTACCTAGTTTCCTGGACCATGTACTTTCAAAGTGTCTGGTTATCCAGTCACCATTCTTTCACCTTGGCTTCTCTGCTCCCAAGCTCTAAGAGGAAACAAGAGGACTAGGATAGATCTTCGGCTGCCACCTAATGGTATCTCTCATGTTCCTTGGCACATGTTGATTTGAACCAGTTGTTCCATTACTGATTGTACATGACTAAAGTCACAACAGCCTCAAAGCATTGCTCACTCTTTCCACTTTTAGTCATCTTGTGAAAGAAAACACAGACCAAAAACAACAAAAACAAACACAAACACACAAAATAAAGTGTAAAATAGTATGCTTTGATTTGCATTCATTCTCTGTCAATTCTTTCCCTGGAGATGGATAACATTTTTCATCATGAGTCCTTTAAACTATCTTAGATCATTGTATTGCTAAGAATAACTATGTCATTGGCAGGTGATCGTCATACAATATTGCTGTCAGTATATACATTATTCTCCTGGTTCTGCTCATTTCACTTTGCATTAGTTCATGTAAGTCTTTCCAGGTTTTTCTGAAATCAGCCTGCTCATCAATTTTTAAAAATTCATATCATATTCAGGCTTACCTCAATCTTTTTTATAATAAGATACCCAATGATTAATAAGAATTTTATACATACATTTTACATTATATATGTATATATCTGTGTGTGTGTGTGTGTGTATCCTTATGAATCCCTTATAATCAGAACCTTATATTTTCTTTGTTCTTGTATGTCAAATCCTCTATTGAGTTCAGGGCTTGTTTTTTTTTTAAACAAAGTTTTGAAAATCAAGGACTTAATCAAATGTTCATTTTTTTTTTCTTCAGGATAATACTTAATTTTGATGGGTATGATATTTTCGCCCAGACCCCAGTTCTTTTGCTCTTCAGTATATTATGTTCCAAGACTTGCAGTCTTTTAAAGTCTCTGCTGCTAGGTCTTGTGTGAGTCTAATTG
Source organism: Gymnobelideus leadbeateri (assembly GCA_011680675.1). Lineage (NCBI taxonomy): Eukaryota > Metazoa > Chordata > Mammalia > Diprotodontia > Petauridae > Gymnobelideus > Gymnobelideus leadbeateri. The sequence continues at coordinate 679,451 of WOXC01004558.1, read as the reverse complement.
TGGTAGCACCATATTTAAATTGTTTTAATCTTGATGCTTTAAATATTTTATCCTTTAGCTGGGGGTTTTGGAATTTGACTATGATATTCCTATGTGTTTTCCTCATAGGATCTCTAATAAGTAGTGATTGATATATTTTTTTCTATTTTTACTCCCCTTGTTCTAATACTTCAGGACAATTTCCCTTTATTTCTTATATTATTGTATCAAGATTGTTTTTTTTATCATAACTTTGAGTTAGTCTGATTATTTTTAGAATTTTCTCTTCTTGATCCATTCTTCAAATCTGTTATTTGTCTTATAAGATTTTTCACTTTTTCTTCTATTTTTTCATTATTCATATTTTATTTGATTATTTCTTGACCTCTTATAATTCCACCAGCTTCACATGGCCTGATTCTAATTTTCAAGGTTTCATTTCCTTTTCTGATTGGTCGATTTTCCTTTCAAACTTTCTTGTTTTTCTTGGATTATTCTTATTCTTTTATTTTTTAATTTAGTTTTTCCTCTATCTCTGTCATTTGATTTTTTTCAAACACTTTATTAACTTCTGTTTTACTTCATTCATTTCTGCCAGTTTTTGTGTTACAAATTTTCTCCCCATTTTCCCCTACCCACCTCCCCAAAATAGCAGTCACCAGGATATCTCCTCCTCTTATTTCCCAATTACATGTAAAGTAGTATTAATAATAGTATGTGTGTATATATATACATATATATATATACATACATACATATTTAAACATTTGGTTTTAAAACTTTTAATTCCAAATTCATTCACTTCCTCCCTTGTCACCCACCCTTACTGGGAAGATAAGCAATTCAATATAGGTTGTACATGTGTAGCTAATGCAAAACATTATCATAGTAGATATATCATAGAAGACTGACTTTATTTCCCTCCCTCATATCCCACTCCCACTTCTTCTATTCTCTACTTTGGTCCTGCCCCTTTTCAAAAGTGTGTGCTTCCTACTTCCCTCCCACCCACCCTGCTCTCACTTCCATCATCTTCCCCTCTTATCCCCTTCCCCCCTACTCTCCTATAGGGTGAGATACCCTATTTCATGTGTATGTCATTCCCTCCCTGACCCAAATTCAATGATTATAAGGTTGACCCATTCCCTTATGCCTTCCTGTTCTTCCCCTCTCTCGTACCCATTTTCCCTTGCCTCTTCTATATGCAATAGTTTGCCCCATTCTGTCTCTCCCCATCTCCTCTCATTATATTCCTCTCTCACCTCTTGATTTCACCTTTTAAATGGTCAGGCCACCCTGGGGCTAAAACCTCTGGCTCACACGGGGCTGGGATTGCTGTGCTGGCCACTCCTTGCTGGCCTGCCAGGCTGTCCTCAGCAGGAGGTTAGCTTCTCTGTGTCAATTTGTGGGTTCTGTAGCTCCAAAGTTTGTTCAGAATCCCCTTTTACATGGATTGGGGAAGGAGAAAGCTGGAGCCCCATGGAAGTCCTGTTGCTACTCCACCATCTTGACTCTGCCCCTAGATTCCTTTCTTTTCTTAATTTTGTGAACAGTTTATGTAATATTGGAGTCAATTATCCTTTGAATGTTTGGTAGAATTTAATTGCAAATCCATCTGGCCCTGAGATTTTCTTCTTTTGGGAGTTCATATTTTGGATTGTTTGATTTCTTCTTCTTCTGGTGCTGTATTACTTAAATTTCTGGGTTTTATTAATCTGAGTGTTTAATATTTTATAAATGTGCATTCATTCCATTTAAGTTATCATTTTTTGGTATATAATTGGGCAATATAGTTTTTAATAGTTTCCTTTAGCTCTTCGTTTGTCATGAATTCTCCTTTTTTCATATTGGCAATATAATTTCCCTTTTCCTTTTAACCACTAGACTAGCTTTTGGCTTGTATATTTTATTAGTTTCTTTTTTTAAATATATGTACTAGTTTAGTGAATTCAGTGGTTTCTTTGCTTTTGCTTCTGTTAATCTTTTCCCTAATTTTTATAATTTCTATTTTAATATTGGAGGTTTTGTTTTTTTTGCTTTTCTTTTCCTTTTTTAGTTGGATGGCAAGTCATTGATTTGTCTTTTTTTGTTGATGAAAGTGTATACGCATGTATGTTTGTATACACATATATGTATACATACACATGTGTGTTTTTCTGTGTGTAGGTATAGTCCCCTAAGGACCACTTTGATTATTCCAAGAATTTTACTATGTTTTTTAATTGTTGTTAATTTTCTTTGAAAAAATTGTCTCTTATTTTTATGATTTGTTCTTTAATCTACCAATTCTTAAGGACTATTTGATTTTTGTTTATATTTTTGTACTTTCTTCAAAGTAATTATAATTTAATTGCTTTGTGCCTGTGAAAGATGTTTAATATTTTTGCCTTTTTTTTGCCCTAACATATGGTCAATTTTTGCATGTGCCTCATGCATCTTAGAAATACATATACTTTCTATTCCCATTCAGGAATCACCAGGGATGTATCATTTCTAATTTTTTCTAACATTTAATTCAACTCTATAACTTCTTTCTACTGATCATAAATTCTACTTTAGCTCCTTTCTTTAACTCTGGATCAGTCCTTCATCTTTCAATTGTGTTTCTTGTAACTGATATATTATTGAATTTTGCTTTCTATGCCATTCTGCTTATACTTTACATTCTTTTTTTTTTAAAAGCAATTGGGGTTAAGTAACTTGCTCAAGGTTACATGGCTAGTCATTATTTATGCGTGGGTGCTCATTTTCTGAGGCTGGATTCGATCTCGGGTCATCCCAACTATGAGGCCGGCACTCTTACTCACTGCGCCACCTAGCCACCCCTATACTTTACATTCTATAAATAAGTTCATTCTATTCATGTCACAGTTATTCTTAATTGTAGATTACATTTATACTTTTCCCTTTCTTTGTTCATATCTCTTCTACAAGGAATTGTCCATGTCTAACTCTTTACAAAGAAAAAGATGACAGAGTAATGTGATCATAACTAGTGATCTGTAACTGAAGAGATGTACTTCCACTCACTGCCTCTTTTCCCCTCTTGCCCATACCCTGATGACCTGTTCTTACACTTTCTCTTTTTCTTTTTAATCCTCATTAACAATTCATTTTACAAAGTTGAAGTTTGTTTTTCTTGTGGCTATTCACTCCCTAACTCTATCCTCCTTACTCCTTCCTACTGAATTTAATGTATTTCTACACCAAAATCTTAAATAAAACATGTGTGTTTAACCCTCCTTTACCTAGTTCAGATAAGAATGGGATTTGTGTAATTTCTGATTCCTCCATCATTCCTCTATGTATAATATTCTTCTCAAGAACCTTATGAGAACTGGAAATTTTCATCTCCTTTTTCCTCCCTCCCTCATATATTCCTCTTCCTTATATGTATTTCCCCTTTTAAGATACTCAAAACAAAACAAGGTCCTCTGTCTTAATTCTCTCTCTGGTTCTTGAAGACATTAGGGTTCTTCACAGACAATTGTTTCTTCACCTCCAGTTTGAATGTAAGTGCCTAATCAGCATATAATCCTTTCTTGTTGCTCAGATATATTTACTGTTATAGCTTTTCTTGGTTCCTGTGTTTGAATTTTAAAGTTTCCACTCAACTTTTCTCTTTTCATTTTTTTTTTTGAATTTTTGAAAGTCTTCCATGACATTAAAGGTCCTTGTTCATCCTGTAGTGTTGTATTTAGTCTCGTAGGGTAAATTATTCTTGGTTGTGAACTTTTGTCTTCTTTTGGAATATTGTGTTATAACATTGTTTTTTATCATTATAGTAGTAGCTACCAATTCTTATGTGATTCTGACTGTGCTTCTTTCATGTTCTAACATTTTTTTTTATCATTATAGTAGTAGCTACTAACTCTTACAATTTTTTCTTTGACCTGGAAGCTCTAAATTTTAGCAGTAATATTTACTAGGAGTTTCCATCAAATTTTTTAAAAAAGAAGTTGACCAGTGGATTATTCCCCCTGCCCCCACTTTTGCTTTCTGTTCCAATAGATCTAGGGAGTTTCCATTTATTATTTCTTGAAATAATAACTTTTTGTTTTGTTTTGGAGGTTTTGAGAAGCCATTTACTTACTAATTTTGGTTATGGCTTTCAGTGTCTGATGATTCTTAAGTAATCTTTCCTTGACCTGTTTTCCAGGTCAGTTCTTTTTAATAGTATATAGTTTATATTTTCTTCTACATTTTTAATTTTTGGATTTTGTTCTAATATTCCTATTTGTTCCATTCCAATTTTCGGGGAGTCTGTTACTCCAATAAAATTTCACATGTTAAGTTCTAAACTATTTATTCTCTTTCCAATTCTTTCCTTTAGAGTTCTTTTTCCACTTATAAATGAACATTTACTCTCTTCATTTTTTTTCCAGATCATCTTGAAACAAAGCCACAATTCTCTCTGAGGCTTTGTAGTTGTTGAGTAGTTACTATTTTCTTGTAAGTTTGTCTTTGGGGTGTCTTTGGATCCACAATCCATAGTATTTCTTTATATTGTTTGATGTCTTCTATTTATTCATATCTCTAGGACCTGATTTGGAACTTTGTGTTAGGGGCACAAATCCTGTACTCTTGGAAAGGGTCATTAGACTTCAGTGTCCTGACCTTGCTTTCCTGGATCCTTGCTGCTGGCTTTCACTTCCTTGTGTCTTTGATCTGAGTTCTGGCAGATTTCAGCTCTCCCCTCCCACCATTTCCCAGGTTTAGAACCTTGAGTTTTCTAGTATCTTTTGTAGTGTCTGAAGATGACTGGTGTGAACTTCCTTCTAGTATCCTTGGGGCTTTCCAGGCTAAGAGCTGTTGGCATCCCACCCTGTATCTGTAAATCTGTGGTCATATTATTGTGAGTTTTGGCTCACCTTGGAACTTCCTTGTGTGAGAACTATAATCTCACAGACTTGGAACTTCCTTGTGTGAGAACTTTACAGTATTTACAGAACTACAGTCTTTCTGCCTCTAAGTACAGAATGCTGTCAGCTTCAGGAAAGGCAGGATGATTTAGTATGAAGAATACTGGATTTGGGGTTAGATGATCTGGGCTTTGCCAGTTACTGCTTGTGTAACTGTGGACAAGTCACTTTCTGTTACTCAGTTTCCTCATCTGTAAAATGAAGAAATTGGATTAGATAACTTCTAAAGTTCCTTCTGACTCTACAAAATCTGACCATCCTATTTTTAATAGGAAGCTTTTCCTCATTCCTCTTAATCCTGGTGCCTTCCCTTTGTTGATTATTTCTCATCTCTCCTGTATATAATGTGGTTGTAAATAGTTATTTGCATATCGTCTCTCCCATTAGATTGTGAATTTTTTGCGAGCAAGGACTATCTTTTACCCTTCTTTATATTTCCAACACAGTGCCTTGCACTTAGAGGGTGTAATACTACTACATATTTAATACGTAGTAGTTCTTAATAAATGTTTCAGTCCACTGATCCAGTGGACCATCTCTAGTCTACCCTAGCAAGCTTCTGGTTTATTTGTAAGTGCTTATGTTGACTTTCCTTGCAGGATACCGTTTGCAGAAACCCTTAGACTTTCTTTTTATGATGTTCTGAACTGGTACAGGAAATTAGTAGAGTTTCTCTTTAAATTTCATGATCATTATTTGGTCTGGTGCTCTTTTTTGATATCTTTTCCTAAAGTACATGTGTCAGAGCCATTATTGTCCTTTGACACCATTCATGCTGTCATCTTTACTGGAACTCTACATGATTGTCTTTTTAAAGGCCACCTTTATCATGGCTAAACTTTGGGAAGTAGGTCCTGACCAGCTCTCTCCCCACTTCCTCACTACGTAGCCATTTGTAATACACTCAGAATCACCTTTGTTAACTCAGTCATAGGACAGACATGGGAAGGCTACACTGAACATTTAATGAAAGGAAATCTATAGTATTGTCTGTGTATAATTTTGCTGATTGTATGAAGATATTTATTTTTACAGAGAATCAGAGGTGATGGATGCGGTTGCTTTGTGCTAGTATCCCACTTTTGTTAGAAGAGTAATTTAAATGAAAAGATTGAGGAGTAAGTAAATTTTTTAAAAAAATAATATTTATTTATTTTAAAATTCTTGTTTTTTTAGTTCTAGAGTCTTTTCCTTTGTCCCACCCATTGTGAAAGCAAATGAGATAATATCAATTATGTATGTAGAATCATGCAAAACATTTTCATATTAGCCATATCACAAAATAACACAAAAAATAAAAAAGCAAGAAAATTATACTTCAGTTTGCACTCAGAATTCATCAGTTCTCTCTCTGTAGGTGGATAGCATTTTTTCGCCATGAATCCTTTGAAATTATCTTAGATCAGTATATTGATCAGAATAACCAAGCTGTTAGCAGTTGATCATCATTACATCATTTCTGTTATTGTGCACAATGATCTCCTGGTTCTTCTCACTTCACTTTTGCATTATTTCATATAGGTCTTTCCATGTTTGTTTTTTCTGTACCCACCCCCCATCATTTCTTATAGACCAATAGTTCTCCATTACAATCATGTCACAACCTGTCCAGCCATTCCCCAACTTATGAACATCCCCACAATTTCCAATTCCTTGCCACCGCAAAAAGTGCTGCTAGAAATATTTTTGTACATATAAGTACTTTCCCTTTTTCCTCTTTAGGATGCAGACTTAGTGGGTACGCACAGTTTTGCAGCACTTTGGGCATAGTTCCAGATTGTGGTTGGACTGGTTCATAACATCAACAACATTCATTAATGTGCCTATTTTCCCTCACCCCCGCCAGCATTTGTCATTTTTTGATAGGTGTGAGGTGGTAGCTCAGAATTGTTTAATTTGCCTTTCTCTAATCAATAATGATTTAGAACATTTTCAAAATACTATAGATAACTTTGTTTTCTTCATTTGAAAATGGCCTGTTCATATTCCTTGACCATTTATCAATTGTGGAATGGCTCTTTTATAAATTTGACTTAATTCTCAATATATTTGAAAAAATGAAGCATTTACATTTACCAGAGAAACCTGCTGTAATTTTTTTTTATTATTTCATTGTTTGTGGTACTTTTTAAAGCAAAATGTAATTTCTCTGATTATCACTTGATTATGTCTGTTTTTGCTTTTGCTTTATCTGAAATCATGATTGTTACCTCTACCTTTTTTTTTGCTTCAGCTGGAGCATAATAGATTCTGCTCCAGCCCTTTATTTTTAACTCTGTGTGCGTCTTTTTGTTTCAAGTGTGTCTTTTGTATACAACATATTGTCAGAATCTGGTTTCTAATCCATTCTTCTCTCTGCTTCCATTTTATGAGTTAGCTCATCCCATTCACATTCACAGTTATTACTGACTGTGTATTTGTCTCCATCCTGTTTTCTTCTGTTTATCTTTTTCTTTTTCCTTTTCTCTTATCTCTGCTCCAAAGTCTGTTTTGATTCTAACCACTGCCTCCCTTAATCTGACCTCCTTTTTACCCACCCACCCCTGCCATATCTCTAATCCACTTCCCCTATTTCTTTATTGAGTAAAATAGATTTCTATCCCTGAGTGTGTGTGTATGTGAATTCTTCTCAATTTTGATGAGAGTGAGGTTTAAGCATTGCCCACCCCATCCTGATTTCTCCCTTTACTATAAAACCTCTTCCTTGGATACCTCTTTTACATAAGAAAATTTTTCAGATTCTTCCTTTCTCCAAGTGCATCCCTCTTTCTCACCCCTATATTTTTTTTAAAAAGGTCATCCCACCATAATTGACAAACACCCATGCCCTCTGTCTATGTAGACTCTTTCTAGTTTCCCTAATAATGCTAAAGTTCTTAGGAGTTACATGTATCATCTTCCCATATAGGGATGTAAACAGTTTACTTTATGGAGTCCCTTATGCTTACTCTTTAATGTTTGCCTTTTTATGAGTTTGGGTCTGCCTTACTAGCCATGTAATCCTGGGCAAATTCCTTTACTTGTCTGTTTCCATATCTGTAAAATGGGAAGAAAAACATAGCTGTACCACTTACTATTCAGAATGACTATGAAGTTCAAATGAAATGATATGTGTAGAGTGCTTTTAATCATAAAGTACTGTATAAATGCCTACTGTAATTAATGTTGATGGTCCATATTGACCATACTCAAGCAATGAAAATTTTGACTGTGCTTGTATAATGTATAACAATTTGGCAATATCATTACAATTTGTTGTTCAAAACTGGCACTTCTGTTCCTAGCCCCAAGGGTGTCACAGTGTCCTTCTTTGTTACCATGCCTAGAGATCTGGAGTCCTACACTGCCTATTCCTCTTGGTGGTATTATTTTCATGCATTATAGACCACAATGTTTATGTGGATATCCTTGTGGTTATTTATTTCTTCCTGGATCACTTTCCTCTGTTTATTATTTTTTTTCCAAAGAAGTGCCAAAATGCTCTTAGCATACACCTTTGGAGCTGTTCCTGCCTGACATTTTATTCACTATTATCACACAATCAGAGGATTGAATATAAGGAGTAACAGATGCCATAATTGTTCCACAAGTGGCCAGTGACTATAGGATCCCACAATTGTTTTGTTCAGCCTACATGGAAGATATTACTATCTCTCCAAGTTGTTTCCTAAACTGAGAAGCTAAATCTAGCTTGGCATTGTGGGAAAATTTCAGGCCTATATAGTAAACTTTTATGAACTAAGAAATGGAGAGAAATTAGATCAGAGATTTGGCTGATTGTTCTGTAGTGTCAGCACAGCAGGAAATGTAACTCAATGAAACAATGAAGGAAGAGCTATATTTGTGGCAGTTGAGAACCTGGTGGTCTTGCCCACCATAGGGCCACCTGCACTTAGCTTATTTGTGTAGGAGAAGCAAGGGGAACATTGCTGGTGGAACTGTTACATACAATCCCCTTCTGACATTCTTTTAAGGGTGAGAGGAGTTCCCAGTGGCACTGATTGAGCAGATAGATAGCTTCCTAAAGTTATGAGTTCATCAAATTGGCTTCCTTCTTAAATGGAACCCTAACAAGGTCAGAAGTTCTGGGGCATTAATTTGGTAATGATAACCATACTAATTCCTTCATGCCTTGGTGCTGTTCTTTCATTGCCCTGCTATGTTAACATAAGGCAATATGTACCAGTGTTTCCCAAGCTGTCCCCCCATCAGAAAATAGAAGGGAATATCATAGAGGGAGGCAGAAGAATAGGTTTAATAGTTTGCCTCTGCAAACATGCTAGTTAAGGAGATTGCAACCATTAAGTATTTTTAAAAATTAATTTATTTTAAACTTAAATAAAAAATTAGAAAAGAAAAAAAGCATTGCCATGTACACAGTAGAATGTAAGAAAGGATTCAAAATATACAGCAAAAATTTCCATTTCAGGAAAGCCTATATTATAAATACTTCACATTGTGTTCAGAACTATCCATTTTTCTTTTATTCATTCATTTATTTATTTATTATTAGTTTGTTGTTTATTTTATTTTTTTAAAGCAATTGGGGTTAAGTAACTTGCTCAAGGTTACATGACTAGTCATTGTTTATGTGTGGGTGCTCATTTTCTGAGGCCGGATTTGATCTCGGGTCATCCCAACTCCAAGGCCAGCGCTCTTACTCACTGCGCCACCTAGCCGCCCCTGTTTGTTTATTTTTACTTTACAAGATTCAATTCCATAGTTCCTTGAGTTTCAAATTTCCCTTCCCTCCCTCCTCCCGCCCCCCATGATGGCATATAGTCCAGTATAGGATCTGCAAATACTTTCACATTAGACATTAGTCAGGGTACAAAGGCCAGTTGTACTAGATGGAATGAAAAATGGTAAAGAGGAAATAAAACCAAATAATGAAAAGAAAAAGATCAAGTAGTTTGCTTCCATCAGGATTCAAACTCAGTTCTTTCTAGTTCTTTCTCTGGATGTAGGCATCTCTCTCCTTCATGAGTCTTTTGGTATTGACTTATATCACTGCATTGCTGAGAAGAGTCCAGTCTGTCATAGTTGGTCATCACACATATGTTGTGTCTGTGATTGTATACAAATTTCTCCTGGTTCTACTCTTCTCACTCAGCATCAGTTTGTATAAGCCTCTCCAGGTAAATATGAAGTCCGTCTGCTCCTCGTTTCTTATAGCACAATAATATTCCATTACATGCATATACCACAGCTTGTTTAGCCATTCCCCAATTGATGGGCACCCCCTTAATTTCCAATTCTTTGCAACCACGAAAAGAGCTGCTATAAATATTTTTGTACATATGGGTCTTCCTCCCACTTCTGTGATCTCTTTGGGATATAACCCTAGAAGTGGTATTGCTGGGTCAAAGGGTATGAAATTATTTATATCCCTTTGGGCATAATTCCAGATTGCTCTCCAGAATGGTTGGATCAGTTCACAACTCCACTAGCAATGCATTAGTGTTCCAATTTGCCCACATCTTCTCCAGCATTTGTCATTTTCCTGTTTTGTCATCTTAGCCAATCTCACTGGTGATATGTGGTACTTCAGAGTTGTTTTGACTTGCATTTCTCTAATCAATAGTGATTTAGAGCATTTCTTCATATGCTTATAGATATTTTTAATTTCTTTCTCTGAAAACTGCCTGTTCATATCCTTTGACCATTTATCAATTGGGGAATGACTTGTATTATTATAGATTTGACTCAATTCTCTGTATATTTTAGAAATGAGTTCTTTATCAGAGATATAGGTTGTAAAAATTCTTTACCAATTTCCTACATCCCTCTTGATCTTTGTTACATTGGCTTTGTTTGTACAGAACCTTTTAAATTTAATGTAATCAAAATTATCCATTTTGCATTTTATACTGCTCTCTAATTCTTGTTTGGTCATAAAGTCTTTTCCTCTCCACAAATCTGACAAGTAAACTATTCCTTGATTCCCCAGATTGCTTACAGTATCATCCTTTGTACCTAGATCATGCACCCATTTAGATTTTATTTTGGTATATGATGTTAGATAATGGTCTGTGCCCAGTTTCTGCCATACTATATTACAATTTTCCCAGCAGTTTTTGTCAAATAGTGCATTCTTATCCCCAAAACTGGGGTCTTTGGGTTTATCAAACAATAGATTACTATATTCATTAATTGCTGGATCTCATGTGTCAAATCTATTCCATTGATCCACTACTCTATTCCTCAGCCAGTACCAAGCAGTTTTGATGACTGCTGCTGTATAATACAGATTAAAATCTGGTATAGCTAGTCCAACTTCCCTAACATTTTTTTTCCATTAATTCCCTTGATATTCTAGACCATTTATTCTTCCAAATAAATTTTGTTACTGTTTTGTCTAACTCTATAAAGTAGTTTTTTTTTCCTTGTTTGCTTTTTGGAGGGTAATTGGGGTTAAGTAACTTGCCCAAGGTCACATGGCTAGGTTTTGTTTGTGTGTGTGTTAAGTGTCTGAGGTCGGATCCGAACTCAGGTCTTTCTGACTCCAGGGCCAATGCTCTACTCACTGCGCCACCTAGCTGCCACTTATAAAGTATTTTTTTTTTTTTTTTTTGGTAAATTGATTGGTATGGCACTAAATATATAATTTAGTTTGGGTAAAATTGTCATTATTATTATATTAGCTCGACCAAGCGATGAGCAATTGATATTTTTCCAGTTAGTTAGACCTGGCTTTATTTGTGTGAGAAGTGTTTTGTAGTTGTGATCATATAGGTCCTGGGTTTGTTTTGGCAGGTAGATTCCCAAATATTTTATAATGTCTATAGTAACTTTAAATGGGATTTCTCTTTCTATCCCATGCTGTTGAATTTCATTAGTGATATACAGGAATGCTGAGGATTTATGTGGGTTTACTTTATATCCTGCAACTTTGCCAAATTTATTTATTGTCTCAAGTAGTTTTTTTACTTGATTCTCTAGGATTTTCTAAGTATATTGTCCCCTTTTTCTTTGCTTTCTTGTGAGTTTTCATTTGTCCTGTTCTGTCCACTTTTTCCTTTGTTCTTCTTCCTTCCTTCCCCTCCCCCAAGAAGGCTATAATTAAGCATATCTATAAATATACACACATGTGTGTGCGTGTATGTCCATGTTTATATAGATATATATATACACATGCACATACATACACCTATTTACTTAAACACATACACAGTACACAATCATATATACATACATATACAAATGTATACATATACCTATATACACATACATATACTTAGATATCTATAATCATACTCATTTATAGACATAGACATTCATTTGCATCTATGTAAGGCCATACTATATTTGTTTCTCCTCTATTTCTCAGAGGGTGGGTTACCTCTTTCTTCATAACTCCAAGTCTTTCCTTATTTTTCTAAGTTCACCAACTCATCATTTTCTATACCACAGCAACAGTCCAACCTTATACTGTCTACCAATAAGTCTTTATTAAGCACCTACTATGTACTAAGCCCTGGGGATACAAATACAAAGAATAAAAGGATGCCTACTTCAAGGAACTTTCCATTCTTGTGTCTGTACTTTCTAATATGTTTAGCACTTTTAGAATTTTAATTCAGGAATTTAGAGGGATACAGTTATTTTTCAAATTGAATCTTATTCAACAAGCATTTATTAAGCACCTACTATATGCCAGGCATTGTTAGATTCGAGGGACACAGTGATAAAATGAAAAATTTATCCCTGCCGTCAAGGATCGTATCTTTTATTAGTGGATTATCACATGTTGACTTATAAGTATATATCAGGGACCAGGAAAGGCTATATATTGGAGGTGACACATAAGCTGAGCCTTGAAGGAAGGGATTCTAAGAGGAAGAAATGAGGAGCAGTGGGGGAGAGCATAGAGATGGGCGATGGAACACAAAGCCACTTTGGTTGGACCTGAAAGTAGGTGAAAGGGAGTAATGCTTGATTAGCCTGGAAAGATAGGCTGGTCCATATTTGGAAGGAATTTAAATGCCAAGCTGAGGGCTCTGTATTTTATCCTATGGATAATAGGGAGTCACTGAAGGATCTTGAGCTGGAACATAATTAGATTCACGCTTTTGGAAGATTATTTTTTTGCAACATATTGTTTTTACAGTGTGCATGTGTGTATACTTGTGTGTGTGTGTCTGTACACACACACACACACACACATACTTTTAAAAATTAAATACTTGGGCGGTTAGTTGGCACAGTGAGTAGAACGTTGGCCCCAGAGTCAGAAGGACCTGAGTTCAGATCCGGCCTCAGACACTTCGTGCACACACAAACAAAAACCTAGCTGTGTGACCTTGGGCAAGTTACTTAACCCCAATTGCCCTCCAAAAAGCAAAAACAAAAAACAAACAAAAAAAATTAAATACTAAGAATCTCCATTCTACAATGAAAAACAGATGAATTCTAGCAATTCAACATATGACTCTAGAATGCATACAACATCCCATTTCCTTCTACCTCCTCATTATTATAATTGTTAATCTCATTGTTCATTTTACACTGATATAGCACCATAAAATGTACAAAGTTTTCTCATAATAATCTTATGAGGTAGGAAACAAAAGTGTTCTCTTCCCCATGCAGTGAACCAAAGCGTTGCCTTACATTGGTTTCACTGTAACTGGGTTTTCTCTTAGGAACCTCTTACAGAGTATATCTATTTTTTGAGATTTTTTCCTGGAAACACCAGAATTTGGCTTCTGTCTAGGTTGCCACATACAAAAATAAAAAGAATCCTCATTTCCCAGTTATTAAGAAGAAGCTAATGAAACACTGAATATAGAATAGACTTTATTTAACAGCTAGGTGGTGCACAGTGAAGAGTACCAGGTTTGGAGTCTGGAGGACTCATCTTCATGAGTTCAAATCTGCCCTCAGACTCCTACTAATGGTGTGACTTTGGGCAAGTTATTTAACTCTGTTTGCCTCAGTTTCCCCATATGTAAAATGAGCTGGAGAAGAAAATGACAAACCACTCCAGTATCTTTGCCAAGAAAACCTCAAATGGGATCATAAAGAGTTGGACACAAATTATTTAACCTAACAAAAAAAAAATTACATGCATGAGTTGGATATGAGCCTATAAGCCATCAAGACAACTTCTTTTTCTCTAGTGGGGGATGGAGGTATCTCCATCTTCCCCAGAGTGTAATGTAGCCCTCTAGACTTATATAGAAAAGCTTTAGATTCTCCTCTCCCTCTAAAGGAGAAAGAAGATAGGTTGACTGGAGTGTAAACACAACCACTTGGCAGTGAGTACTATAGCATTGGGATTTTTTAATAGTTTTCCAGACTTATAGTACCACCTTGGGTGACCCCCCCCCCACACACACACACAAAGCAAGAGGATAGACCGGGGATTAAAAGAGTTGACCTCTTCTTTCCTGTACTTTAGTAGCAACTTCTTCCTTTTTCAAAATAATAAACAGGTCTTAAGAGAGATCCTAGCTCAGTTACAACCCTGATTTACAAAGAAGGTAAACACGTTTAACAAATAAACTAAATGAAATTAATGTGCTATTCCTTAATATACAAAGATTATCCTGTTGACCTATAGTAAATAGAGGGTGAATGTGCAGAAAACCACAGAATCTCAGAGTTAAAAAAGGACCTCAGAGGACATATACACCAAGACAAGTGGTTATTCATGTTTTGCTTAAAGACCTCCCATAAGGAGGAATCCACTTCCTCTTGAGACAACCCATTCTACTTTTGGATCACCCTAATTGTTAGAAAATTCTTCTACACCACAAGCCTAAATGGACTTCTTTGCTATTTTTACTTAGTCCTCCAACTTCTGCCCTCTGGGACAGTTTGTATCAATTCAACACATAGTTGTCTTTCATTGAATATAATGGAATACTGCTGTGCTGTAAGAAAGGATGCAAGAGATGGTTTCATTAAAACTTGGGGAGACTTTTATGAACTGATGAGAAGTGAAGTGAGCAAAGACAGAGGACAATTTATACCATAACAGCATTGTAAAAATAACCAGCTCTGAAAGACTAATCCCTCTTATTTCTAATGGCACACATTTTTAAGTTTATTAGCAGGGAGTAGAGGGCAGAAAGGAGAAGTTAGGTAACTCCTGAAGGCATAAGATGTGTGGTGGGGTGCAATGTGGAGTGCCTTTTAACTTTACTTTTTATAAATTTTCATATTTTATTTGCCAGAAAATTTTGTTTCCATGACTTTCAGGTATTATTTTGTGATGAGTCAAGTTATGTCTAGGTTTGGGAGTGTTGAGGCATATAGGAATATTTTTGAATCTTGCTTAAGGTGGGCAAATGTTTTATCCTGACTCAACTGGCCATAAAGGAAATTTGAGAACTCATAGGAGGTTTCACAAAAGAAATAGACAGGCCAGAAATAGTTAAAGTGATAGGTGTTTATTTGGGCACATAAGGATAAGTCCAACGCCCAACTTGATTCACCAGGGGTACAGGATTAAGGGTAAGGACAATTGAGGCTATTACCACTGACACCAGTGGAATTTAAGGCTTAAGTAGAAGGAAGAAAGGGAAGAAGAAATATAAATAAACAAACAAAAACATTTCACAAAATTAATGCACCTATAGATGCAATTTTTGTTGGTCAGTCAGTGAACATTTATTAAGCACCTATTGTGTGCCAAGCATTGTATGTACTAAGTACTGAAGATACAAAGGTAGAAGATAGTCCCTCTGGTACAATTGGGAGGCACTGAATAAAAATAAGGGGGCAGTGGAAGCATAAAGAAAGATGATAAGAAAATTTTTTTTAAATGTTCATACATGTTTCAATCTGTTGTATAACAGAATTAAATTCACAGTGATTACATTATTTTCCAGTAAACACATAAAATGCAAGTTATAGTCAATCAGTGGTCAAGTCTGCTGACAGGTCTTAACAAATAAGTGTTGATAGGTGAGCATGTTGCTCATTATTGGGAAGTCCAGAATGCATTGGCAGGAATATGTGTGTGTAATGACTTGTTTACAATATGATACTATACAGTTACATGACGCAATATTATGTCATCAAAATTTCAATGCAAGAAAAAACTCCACAAATTTACAATACATTATTAAATTTAAAATGCATAATTAAAAAATAGATTATATATTTTTAAAATGATGCAAATTTCCAAAAAAAATAAACCATTAAAGGGTTAAAGAAAATAGGTTTCCAGGGAGGCACTAAATATTTTTTTTTAAGGGAGTGGTAGACCAAATAAATTTGGGAACCTCTGTTTTAAGCAGTAATTCAGGACTCCAGACTATGGACCCAGTGGGATTTTCTCAGGACTACACTTCAAAAAAACTAACTAAAAGATTCAACCAGAAGTAGGATGAAGGTTAGATCTCCTGTTTAGGAATATAATCTGTAGCTATTGCACCAGATGCCTATATGGTATACAGGTACAATCAGAAAATTATCTTCCCTCTTTCCCTTATAGATCAAGTAAAATGTCAGCTTCCTAATGAGGGAGGTGGGCATTCTCAGTTTCTGTAGACTGGGATATTTCTCAACTAAGTGTTAGGGCCTCTCTGAGGATCATAGCTAAGTAGGGCAGGGCTGTGTATTTGATGTTTCAGATTCTGTTGTCAAAACTTATTCCTTCTAGTTAACCAGAGACTTTTATCTCCATTAAAAAGTCCCAAGAGGGAAACATTTTAAGGGGTCATTAGTTATTTGTTTATTCCTTAGTGAAAATTAAGAAAATTATGACGACAGATTTTGACATGGAGTGAAAGTGAAAATGCCTGAACTTTCTGGGAGGAAAGAAAAGAGATACTGAGAAAGGGGAGAGACAGTGAGAATATTTTCTTTCCTAGCAGGATTTCTGCAAATGATATTTACTAGATATCTATTCAAAGTTTTGTACCAGACGCTATGGGATCACCAAGAGATAATCTTAGTAGGTCATATGAGGCATACAGAAACAATTATAACGTAAGACATTTGTGTGATGTCTTTTATTAACATAAAACATTAATGCTACAGACCCTTAGTAGAACATCAGCCTCTTGATGATAGGGACTGTTTCATTTATATCATTGTATCACCTAGCTCCTAGAACATTTCTTTATATGTAATAAGAGCTCAATAAATTTTTGCTGAATTGAAAGATCACTTGTCTTCAGTGGTCAGGGTAAGCTTCATGAAGAAATTCAGAATCTCATGGGATTTCCAGTTGGTAGAAACCTTAGAGAGAATCATATCCAACTGTCTAATTTTACAAATCAGGAAACTGTGACAGAGATTAAGAGACCTGTTCCACATGACATAGATCATTGTGAGCAGAAGAGACTGTGTTATTGCAGAAGGCCTGCCTGCTCTGGAGAATTTGAATGGAAAACTTGCTTCTTTCTCTCCTTGGTTTCTTTTATATTGCACCTAAAGAAATTTAGACAAGTCACTTGAAATGACAAAAAACAAACTACTAATCTAGAAATTTATCTCTTTATTTTGTTACAGTTACATTGCAAAACAGCCGAGGTTAGAGTCCATCACTGAAGATGACCTGGAAGGATACGTGGGGCTGAAAAATCTGTGAGTGCTCAAATTGCCACATTCTGTCCCAGATTTTTTTTGTTGTAATTTATGTTCATTGGATCCTGACACTTGTGCAATTTGTTTCTGTAGAACCGTGGTGGAATCAGGACTAAGAATGGTGGCCCATCAGGCCTTTCTGAAAAATCCTAATCTACAATATATGTGAGTAAAAGTGAATTCTGTTGCTTTCTGGGATATGGCAGATAAACCTCTTCTCTAGTCTCTGTTTTCTTTTCTCCAAATCAAGACCTTCAAATATTTTTTTTTGGAAAAGATTAGCATAACTGTGATAATGACCTACAAGCATCTGCTCTTATTTCGTTATATTTTGGGGAACATACTAGAAGGGCATTAGAAGCAGCCTGTTTATTCTCCTTCTTGAACTTCTGGGTCATTTCCATGTTGTACTGAGCTGAGGCCAATTGGCAGAGTCTCATGTGAAAGCTGTTTCCCAATAGAGACTCCTTGATTCTTTTTCTCTGGAATCTTTATGTGTTCCTTGGAAGAAATTAGACTTTTTGCATTGGGGAAGAAATGAACTTGGAGCATTTCCTAACACTAACGGTCATTCCTCTGCACGGGGCTTTTCACAACTACCTTTATTTTCTTAGAACCACCTGTAGTGCATTGATAAAAGGGCTGGAGGGGTTAGGGGGGAGGAATCAACCAGCAGGCAGGGAGAAGGCTTAGAGACTCATTAATAAGATGGAGTGCTTTGGCTAAGTCAAGCTGATGTGTAGCTAGCTGTAGTGAAATAGAAGTATAGAAAATGGAAGCTATTAGCAGGGTGTTTACTGCCTGTTTCTGTGAGATGATGGCCTAGAGTCAATAAGTTATGGCTTTCCCCAAGAAGTTTCCTTAGTAATGCAGAGATTCTCCCCCTATGACCAGACTAAAAAGGTCTCTTCCCTTTAGAAAACTTCTTATTACCACATCCGGGTTTTCACGTGGCAGCAAAAGGGTATTTTCACAGGGTTGCTTCTAATGTTACTTCTTGACCCTCATTTCTAATTTTCCGTGTTGTGCCTTTGTCAAATTATTTTTGGAAGGTGAATGAATATAGGTTAAATTAAATTTATGCCATGCAGATAACTAATATATCAGATCCTTGCCTTTATTTTTTTTTCATCCAGACCTGGTTTTATTGATGTAGGGTAGTGTTGTCAGACGCAAATAGAAATGGGGGTCACTAAATCATACATAAAGTTCTCTAAGGATCTCAAATTGAAGAAGAAAACCACATATTAATGTTATATATGTTTTATTGTATTTTTATTTATTTTGTTAAATATTTTAACAAAATATTTAATATTTCATTAGATATTTCCTAATTACAATTACCCATCTGGTTTGGGAACACTCTGGAGTACTTGTGGTAACGTATTTGACAACTCTGGTGTATGGAACCACTAAGGGAAGAAACTGCTTCTACCAAAACAGAGCAATGAATGTTCTATATAATTTATAGCTTTAGAGAATTACCTGATCCCTGAGAGAGTAAGTCACCTGCTCAGGGTCACACAGCTAATATTTCTCAGAGGAGGATCTGGAACTTGAATCTAACTGATTCAGGGTCCAGCTTTCAGGTATTTAAGGGAGTGATACTTAGCATAGAGTTATTAAAGGAAGGCTAGAGGCTGTCACTTGCAGAGTAATCTCTTTTAGATTACATGGACCAAACGTTTTTTGGACATTTGCTTATTGTGCGGTAATTTTTATAAAGCAAAGTATTGTCACTTCATTCATATTTGTAGGAGTCAGAGAAAATGATGCTTCTTTGAAAATGAAGTTTATAGCATTAATATATAAAATAAAAAGTAAACAGTAAGATAAGACCAAGGAACTTTATTAACACATTTCCTCTGAGTACTTTTTGGCAGCTGTTCTGCCATCAGTTTGCCTGTACACATCTGATGCCTGCGTAGGCCTTGGTAACATAAACAACAGATTAGCTGGATAGAAGGAAAAGTCAGAATGCTCCAATACAATCACTTAAGTGTAATTAATGGCCTCAATAGTTGGGTTCTGGCATTTTCATTACAACTGACCTTAGACCCAAATTACTCAACAGTGCTGTTTAACTAGCTGTTTTGCCATACACATCACTTTTTCTAGAGTAGTGATTCATAAGCTGAGATCTATAGCTAACAGTAGTGGGCTTATTCATTCTGCTGACCAGTCAATCCACTTAGTATCACAGGAATTGCAAGGGACTTTGGAGGTTATTGCAGTTAACTGCCTCATTTTACAGAAGTGGAAATGAGGCCTACAGAAGTAACCTGGTCTGGGACACATTAAGTATATGAGGCAGAATTCAAACTCAGATCTTCCTGATTCTAAGCCTATCTTCCTGTTGTTGTATTCTTTGGTTTAAACATTATGATGATTAGTTCCACACTGTATCTTTTCTTTTGCAAAACAATTGGGATTAAGTGACTTGCCCAGGATCGCATAGCTAGTTATATATATATATATATGTGTGTGTGTGTGTGTGTGTGTGTGTGTGTGTGTGTGTGTATGCATATATATATATGCATGTATATACATACATATATACACATGCACACACATATGTTTTTTTCCTTGGTAATAAATAGCAGAATGATTAGAGCAGTAAAATGTATTAGGTGGTTGCCTTTACATGACTGAAATGAATCTAAAGACATACAGTCCTTGAATTTTACAGTGGAAGATTTAGATAAGACAGTCATGTATCAAGTTCCCTAAAGTGCCAATATGTGGGACATTGACTATTTTAAAAGTTATCATGATTATTATTGTTCTTAAAGATGTGATCTTCCTATCTCATTCAGGCTATAAGAGCAGTGGTCACTCATACACCAGATGCTAATATCAATTAATGTAGAAGCTTTAACCTGGCCCGTTTTTTTGACCTAGACCAATTTGCCTCTTCTTGGGCAGTCTGGTGGCTCTTTGTTCCCAGAGGATCACTGTACTTGTGGTTTAGTGATGATGCCTCATCATCTTTAGTCCTAGTGAATCTCAGAATTCTCAACTCAAGTTGCCCATTACCTTCAGCCTCCCCCAGTAACAGGGATTACAGGCATGCACCAACATGCCCAGCTAGAGGACTGAATATACCACAGATTCACAGAATAAACTACAGATATTCAACTGATAATAGTAATTATTTTCAATTACATGGAGAAGCAAGCAGCATTATTGTAAAAACAAGAAAAAATGGTGGAAAGCATCACTTATGTAGATGATGCAAAAAGGTTTTCATAAAAATGAAGCCTACAAGTTTGGAAGAAGAGGAAGATTCATTTCAATCATCACTACACAGATCTTAGTAGCAACCTTTGACTTAAAAGGCAGAGTAAAGACAAGTGGGTGGGCCTCCTCAGAATAACAGGGGCCACTGAGGTCAGGGACTATCTCTCTCTTTGTGCATCTCCAATGTTAATGTTGTTCTTGTTTGTCCTTCATTCTCAAAGAGGACCAATGACATCAGGAAGGTGATGTTTTGACTTGCAAGAGAATTGGATGAGGCAGGGCTGTGCAAAGTCATCAGCCTCAGTCTCTCTTCTAGGGTCATCAGAGTCCAGCAGTAAGATACAGGTCAGTTTGACTGGATGTGGCCCCAGATGCAGTGTTTTAAGCTAAGGTCTTTCCCAGGTCTCAGTTTGTCTGAGACAACACTCATTCAGTGATTTAAGGCTAGGTAAGAAATGAGGCAAAAGATGGCTTACTTTGCCTGCTCAAAAAAAAAAAAAACCCCAAACAAACCATTAAACTGGGAGATGAAGATTCTCCGAACTGAAACAATTGCTATTTGCACTCACTCAGAGCCATCAAAACCCAAACAATGACTAAGTAAGGGTTGGGCTGGGATGTGTTATTAGTCAATCAATGAGAGCCAGAGTGATTCGGGTTTAAAACCTGGTCATGTAGTTCCATTTGATCCCAATGGGCTTTGTCAAAACCTGGCTTTGCAAAGTTCTATTTCAAGAAATCACAAATGAAACTACATTGGGCAAAAGAGTTAATTTTCCCAGTTTTTTTAAATGATAGAATAAATAGGTAGGGAAAAGAGGGGAAAGCCTAGACCTTCCAAACCCCAAACCTTGTGAGGTTTCATCAATCAAAATTTGTATTCCTTTGGGTAGATCACCTGCATGTAAGAGTATGATTTCCCATGTGGACAGAGGGAGAAGGATGAAGGGAGGAAGGGAAGAAGGGAGGGAGGGAGGAAAGAAAGGAAAGAAAGGGGGATTATCTAACTGGAATGGTCAGTTGGGTCCCCAGTGGGGCAGCTACTACTACTTACAGATTGTTGTTTATTTTTCATTCTCAAAGAGGACCAATGACATCAGAAAGGTGATGTTTTGACTTGCAATTGAATTGGATTTAAGGGAGGCAGGGCTGTGAAAAGTCTTCTGCCACACTCTCTCCTCCAGAGTCATCTGAGTCATTGGCAAGACATAGGACAGGACCACCAGAGATGGCCCCAGATGCAGCGGAAGATCTTAGCCTTTTAAAGCTAAGGTCTTTTCCAGGTCTCGGTTTGTCTGAGGCCCCAGTGTTTAATACAGTGTTATGAACATAGTAGGAACCTAATAAATGATTGTTCAATTGAATTGGAGTCCTCATGCTATAAATTGTACTACCACTAGTGGATGATTTTGTAAGGTGATGTAGGTTGGCACAGTTAGGGACAAATGTACGCTTAAGAAACTTGTACAAAAAATCTCTTCTACTTAACAGTAGAGGATCAATCAATAAACATTTTAATGATTGGGGATACAAAAACAACTAAAGAAAAAACCAGGCTTGCCCTCAAGGACCTTACCATCTAATGGGAGATAAAGCAGCAAACAAATATATAGAAAGTCAATTATATAAAGGTTAAATAGGAAATCATTAACAGAGGGAAGACACTAGAATTAAGAGGGGTTGAGAAAGGCTTCCTGGAAAAGATAAGAATTTAGCTGAGTCTTAAAGGAAACCAGAGAAGCCAGTAGGTGGTGTTGAGAAGGGATAGCATCTTGGGCAGAGGGGGACAGCCAGAGAAAATGCCCAGAGCCAAAAACATGCACTTAAGATATTTCATTCCAAATTATATCTCAAAGAATTACAAACTGGATTCTTCCCCACCCCTTTTCTACTCTCATGTTTGGCATATCTTAGTAATTGGCCAGGGCATTTGTAGTCATGCTTACTTTCAGGATGGGAACACTGCATGTAGATAAGTTGATACATTCTTCTGGTCACTGAAATCCTTGCCAGAACCCACAAGCTCAGGGTAACTTTAGGGGTTATGAATAAAGCTAGTGATCTTATTTTAGAGAGACCTTTCCGAAGGTGCTAATTAATTAGCTCCTTAGTGTGCTTGTATAACTAAACAGTAAGAGGTTTATTGGTTTTTCTGTCTCTGTCTTTGTTTCTCCCTCTCCCTCTGTCTCTCCCTTTGCATTTCTCTCTTTCTGTCTCCCCTGCCCCTTTCTCTTTTGCTTTTGGCTATAAAAATAAGTATAGTTCATACAAGCCATATCTCACTTTGGCCCATAATACTAATCTGCACTGTGCTTTTGGCAACTCTACAGAGTTCCTATTGCCTGGTGGCTTCTCAGCAGATACTGAGAACTTTAGGAAAGAAACAACTTTTCTCTCAGTCTCAGGGAGGGTCTGTTTTTGGCAGAGGAAAAACAATTTTTGATGGCAATAAAAATGTCTCTGTCCTACAGATCAAGAAAAAGACAGACTTTTCAAGTTCATTTGGTCAAAGAAAAACTTTTCTTAAATTTTTAAAAAGAAAAGTTTTACCTGCACCTATTTTGCCATTAAATTTTTTTTATTTAATGTAAATATTTAATGAACAATTTGGAGGGAGAAGATGCAAAGTCATTAGAAAGTTTTTATGTTAGTGGGCTTGGTGGTAGTTTGAGTAGTATAATCATAGAATTAAGTGGAAAATGGACACACTACCATATTTTATCTGTGCAGCATCTGGACTTTTCATACATTTTTGTCTAGTGAACTATTTAAACTGCCATTTTCTTTATGCATCACGTGTAGAGGTGATCTGACTAGGCAATATCTTACTATTTGTGGACATAAACCACCTATTAGCATCTATGTTTTATCACCTTGTAGGAAATTCATTATTCAGACCACCATCTTCTAGAGAACAGTCTAATTTTATCCAAAAATACTAAACCAATATCAGTGCCAATGATGGAATTTAGAGAGGTGAAAGACCCAGTGTCAGGAAGTTACTTGTCCCTGGAAGTATTCAGGTAGAGGCTGGATGCCCACTTGGGGTAGATATTGTTCCTTGCAATGGGATGCACAGAGAAGTTGTACTGAGTTGAACAAGTCCTCCAAGGTCTCTTCCCAATCTAAGGATTTGACAAGTTATTCAACATTTCCATGATTCACCAAATTTTGTTCAAGAGACAAAAACTAAGTCAAATGGTTGCATTATAGATGCTTGGATTGGATGTATGGCTATAGAGAGCTGACCTCATAGAACCTGGCTTCAAGTTCCTGACTCTGATCCATACTGGCTAGGTGACTCTGGGCACTTGCCCCAGATAACTTTCTAAGATGAAAAGGTGTAAACATTTTTAGAGTAAATGTTTGTCAGGGGTGTGTTGGAGCCTGCTCAAACTGGTTCAGAAGTCAATTGTTAAATTATCAGTGTGAGCATTTACACCTTGAAAATCATCAAATGCTAAAAAAAAAAAATAGGGAATGCTTTATTGTTTTTCTGATTGCCTAGACTTAAGAAAGTGATGGAAACAGTTAAAAATGCCTATTAATCCAGAGAGCTGTTGGTTAATATTTACCAGCACATCATTGGCATTCCTCTATAGTGGCTGAAAGAATATCAATGTAGAAAGTTCCTTGTACTGATGAAGAACAGGTCTGATCCTCTTTCCAAACCAAAAAAAATGGGGCTCTGGGCTATTTTAGTACAATATGACTTGATTTTTATAAACATTATTTGCTTATTTTTAGTTAATACTTAGATACATGCCCAGAGTCCTAAAATTTGGGCATGTTTTATGTAAGTCAAAACTTCAAATCCACATAGTAAATCAGCAGCCAAGGCTAGTGTTTCAAAATTCATCCCTCTGGGTCCTATGCCCTAATCATAGGAAATAATATCTAATGGAATAAGAAGACTTTTGAAGGGAGTATCCACATGACTTCAGTTACTTAGTATTTATCACAAAACCCTATTTTTTTCATTTGATAATGGAATAATACTATTAGGGTCCATTGTCAGAAGAGTTTAGGAACAAATCTGTGGCCAAGGACTTGTAGATTCATAAACTATAAGAGATGATCTAGGCTAGATTTTCTTAACCTTTCAAAAAAATTTTCTTGGTGTGTACATGTATCATGGACCCTTTTGGCATCAGTTTTTTATTTGCAAAATGAAGGAATTGGATCAGATGACCTCTGAGGCCCCTTTCAGATCTCAATCTAAGCTGCTATGATCCCCTTTTTTTTCCTTAGAGGCATGTGCCAAATTTAAGTAAGAACTTGGAAAATTCTATGTACAGAAGTACTATGTAAGTGTTAAATATAAGTTATGTTCCTAATTGTTAGTATATTTAAATTGAGTTGATAAAGGATACTTTATTTGAATTCTTCTCTACTCCTTGAGGATTATTGCAGGTATTCATTAGAGCCTCTAAATGGCTTCTTTTACCTACTTAGGGGTAGAAAATACATTAGGTATACAAGAAAAGTTAAAACCAGCAAAGAATGTCAGCTTTTCCAAACTAGTGGGATGGGATAAAAGGGAGGGTTTGTATGTTGGTTGGCATGTATGAGACTTTATATGTGCCCTTTGCAAATGAAATAAAGATTAGATTAGAGACCTGGAAGCCATTTCAAACAATTAAATAAAACGTTCTGAAATATCAAGATCTTGACACTTTAATCCTGAAATGCATCCAATGCTTTAAAATCACATTAAATTATTTTGATTTCTTTCAGCAATTTCACCAAGAACAAATTGACAAGTTTGTCTAGGAAGCATTTCCGTCACCTTTTCTTGACTGAGCTGTAAGTAATGACTTATAGTTTTGGAGGGGCTTTTTAAAAGGAAAGCTGCTTAGATTGGGGTGGGGTGTGGCAAGTGCCTTCATATAATTCTTGAACTGCAAGGCAACTAAGAAATAACTATTTGACATGTGAAGACACTGAGGGCTTGAGAAGCTAAATGGCTTCATATTGTTAAGCAAACCATAATATAGGCCACTGATCAGTCTGCTTAGATTGTAGGAGGATCTCAGGCTCTTTAATACCTGTTCCCTGCACCTAAGCAAACTTTATTTCCCTATACCTCCCAGCCCCTCCCCCCATTATTCCTAGGGGATACTAAGGTGAAGAACTGGTTAATGGCAATTTTTCCTGCATGGGTCTTGGTACAAGTAGGTATGTGCCATGAGAGCTGGCTGGAGAACCCTGCTCAGTATTGAATATCTACAGTGGACCATGAAAGGATGCGGATGTCTTTTTCAAAGCTTGAAGCTCTGGGCATATTTGTCCAAAGAACTCTCGCTCTGTAGTATCTAGGGATACAGCTGGTTATTCCTGGTGGTTTGATGGGGATTTTGGGTGTCTTATTTTTGGGTGGGAACAATTGCTGCTGTTCTAGGGTAAGGATGTTATATGTTGTGGGTTCTATGAAAGTTGAGTCACTTCACAGGCTCTGTTGGTTTATATATATTTTCAAGGACCAGAAAGATTTGTGACCTGTTTCCACAAATAAATAATGCCACCTATAAACTGAATGCTTGGAAGCAAGTCTGTCTCTAGATTCACGTCTCAGATGACAATGCTCTGAGATCCTAGCCTCATCTATGAAGATAGATTTGGGGTTGGGGAGGGGGAAGTACATAGTTCCTTTTAAACTACTTGATGGATCCATGATTCTATGATATTCCCTTCCCCTCTCTGCCCCCCCCCCCAATGACATAGATTACAAGACCTGATCCAATGCTGTTTTTGTCCATATTGAATGAACTAGAGACCTTTCATTCTCTTTTAGTATCTTGGGGGACACATACTTATGTGGCACTTGGGGTTGTAACCTCCTCCCCATTCTTACTATATGAATGAGTGAAAAAGCATTTTTTAAGTGCTAGCCATTGTCTAAGTGATGGGTATGCAAAGATTATGAAACAGATGGTCCCTGCTCTCAAGCAGCTTCCATTCTGATGGGAGAAGACAATGTATATAGTAAAAACCAAAGAAAGGAGTTTTGTTCTGGAGAAGTGGAAAGGGAATTAGGTCTCAGGTACATTATGGAGTATGCTAATCTATGTGGAAAGGAGCAAGACACCTGGGGCACATAGATAGCCAGATGTCCTTAATGGCTGACTGGATAGGAAAAAAAGCTGAGGCTGTTGTGTGGATCAATCAGTAAACAGAGTGGGCTAAATGGGCTAATTTGATCATGCATAGTCAAGAAATAACTTGAATGGCCCCAGGGGTGGGAACTCCAAAAAGAAATAGACTGACTTCCCTTGGAACTGGGGCATGGACTCGGGAATACCTAGGGTATGGAGGTCTAAATCCGAAGTCTGGTGTGGAGGGTTCTGGTCTTGGTGGGAAGGAGCAGGATCGCACATCAGACAGATGACTGGATAGTTGGATAGACTGGGAAGTTGAAGTAGGTTCTATTGTCCAAGACCAGCCAATAGTTATATAGTGGAGTAAGTGGGCTAGTTTGCTGGGAGGCAGTCATCAGACAACTGTTGATTCACCTTCCTTTCCTGTCCTGCATATCCTCAATATTATTTTTATGTCACTTCTTGTATGCAAGTTATTGATGGTGACAAAATACAGTCTACTTTTGCCCCTTGTGTTTTTTTGGGTTTTTTGTATTGCTCTTTGGGTTGTCCATAATTGATGTTTTTCTTAGATCACATTCAAAAATAATCCTTGAAAGACATTCCTGTGTCAATTTTGTCTTCTCATTCTGAAAATTATTTGTTTCTTCTTTTCGGTGAAGAATTTTGACATATAAATAAAAATTGAATACTCCATAACAAGTTACCTATTCAGACTTCTTTTCTTCACATAGGAATTGATGACTGTGTACTTAAAAACAAAAATATTTTGTCTAAACCATACTATATGGTGAATCTAGTCAAGGAAAAAAGAGAGAAAAGTCTATAATCTTTGGGGCTTTTTTAGAATATCAAATAATAATCTCAGTCTATTGATAATTCTATGCTGAGGTAGACTGAATTGTTTCCTTATTTTTTGCCATGGAATACATGAATAACTTTTCTATGTAAAATGGTAGTAAAAACATAGAAATATGGTATTGACTAATGAGATAAAATTTGAAGAACTCTGAATTCTTTGAAAGAGAGATAGGAAGAAAATGCAAAATATCCATCATTATTACTCATGGTGTACCCCAAAGATCATAGATTTATAAATGACTTGGAAGGGACTTTAGAGGCCATCTAGTCTGGTCTTCTCTATATTCATGAGGGAAATTGATCTATAATTTTCTTTCTCTGTTTTATCTCTTCCTGATTTAGGTATCAGTACCATATTTGTGTCATTAAAAGAATTTGGTAGGACTCCTTCTTCACTAATTTTCCCAAATAGTTTGTAGAGTATTGGAATCAATTGTTCTTTAAATGTTTGGTAGAATTCACTAGTAAATCCATCTGGCTAGTCTGGCCTTCTCATTTTATAGAATAGGAAGCTGAGACCCAGAGGGGTGAACTGACTCGTCCAATGTCATACAGATAATAAGAAAAATGGCTTACTTATATTGATTTCAAGCTTGCAAAATCTTCCAAATGCAGTGTCTCATTTGATCTTTATAACAACTCTGTCAGGTAGATGCTTCATTTTTACAGTTGAGGAAACAGGCTTGAAGAGCTTAAGTGATTTGCCCAGAGCAAGTAAGAGGATAAGAGAGGATTTGAACCCAAATCATCCTGATTCCAAAGCCAGCACTCCTGCCCTGCTGTCCTTCCCCCTCTTGGTGTAGATATGCTTCACTTTTGGAGGTTTGGGGGAGGGTGGAGAAGGGGCATCCCCCAAAATCAAATAATTATTCCTTGTGTTTAGCTGTTTAAAACATTATGTGATAGATTGTGTGGAGTGTATAACCTTTCAGGCCACAATGGTGTTTTGTTTACTCTTTTTGCATTGCTATTGGGGGAAAGGGGAAGAAGTAGCCAAGGAAAAAATAACAACACAAAACCACAAGAAAAATCTTTAACTGCTTATTTACAATCCTCAGTGGTCTATTTAAAATGAATCCCATTTATGGTAATGTGACTTTAAATGAGGCCATTTTAAACAGTTACTTTGGAGCTGTCTGACATTAACCACAGGGCTACAGATTTGGGTGGAGAGTAGGGCTTGGCCCAAGAATCTTCATTCACAACAGTGGCTTTTAGATTGGGTAATAAGAAGCTCAGGGCTCCCTAGAGGCATCTTCAAAGTTTTGATTTTTTTCCCTTTCAAGAAAATGTGGTCCTTTTGGTGATATTTCATTTGCATTTGTTAAACCCCTTCAGTCTCTCCAATATTTGGATAGCTATGGATCAAGGTTCCTGGTATGAAGACAATTCAAGTCTATTTATCTAGTATTGATGGAAAATATTCTAGGGACTATGTGCATAACTTTTGGGCTGAGGATACAAAGATTCAAATGAAATACCCCCTGATCTGAAGGAGCTAACTTTCTACTGGAGCCAATGTAAAGGCCTCTCATAACTTCAACAAGTTTTTAACTGTCACCTACTTGACAAAGTTACACAAAGGATTCCTTTGCATTATGATTGTAATCAAAATCCTGGAGAAATAAATGGAAAAAAATGCAATTGAAGGGGCTAAGATAACCTAGGATAAAAATGCCCTGAAATGTGTACTGCATGGAGTAGGGGCAGAACATTTCTGTTAATGAGACAAAATTTCCCATCCCCCCAAATTGTTATTGACTTGCCCTTGAAGCAGTAATTCCCCTCATTTTTTTCATATTAAATGTGACCTTTAATTGTAAAAACTATTCTCTGTAATTGTTATCATCTCAACCTCCACAGGCTACTTGGTTCAGATCTATATGAGTATGACATAAACTATATAGAGGTTATTTGAACAGAATATCTTCAAGGTTAACCTCATCCTTCTTGGGGCCCTGGGAATGATCACAATTAAGTGTCAGTATACTTTGCAAACACTATCATTTGGGCAGTGTTCACTCCAATGAGATTCCACCCAATTTTTAACTAAGTCCTTTAACCTTTAATTTATCCTCCAGTTTCCCTCAAGATTCTGTCTGTTCACTTTATCATTTGATTCCCCTTTATCCTTTCCATCTTTTCTTAAGTCATTGCCAATCCTTCCTCCTTTCTTCTGAGAACATCCTCTGAGTTCTTATACACTGCTGTCCTGACTCCCCAGATACAGTCATCTTTCTTTCTCTTCCTTACTAGTGACAACTCTTTTGCCACAGAGGAAGGAAACTGTTGGTGCAGTGGATAGAGTGCTGGGTCTGGAGTCAGCAAGACTTGAGGTCAAATCCAGCTTCAAATATTTACTAGCTAAGTGACCCTAGGCACCTCTCTCAACCTTTAAAATGGGGTTAATAACAACACCTACCTTGGAGGGTTGTGGTAAAGATCAAATGAAGCACTATTTGTAAAACCATTAAGCTTATTGCCTGGCATACAATAAGAGCTGTCTAAAGGCTTATTCCCTTCCTTTTCTTTTTGTGAATAATGGTACACCTTTAGAGGGGGTTCTCTGGAACTTGTTTTTAGAAAATGCTGCATTTACAAATGAATTTTAGATATACAGTCCTCCATCCACTGGCCCTGCTTTCTCCCAAATGCATATTCTGTCAATTTCTATTAGAGCCTCTCTGACCTGGATTTGGCTTCAGTGCTTCTAGGTTTGAATCCTGGCTCTTCTGGTTACTCCCTGTGTGACCTTTGATAAGTTACTCAACGTCTCTGTACCTCAGTTTCCCAGTCTGTAAAATGAGGAGGTTGGACTGGTTAACTGTGAAAATTCTTTCCTGCTCTAAATCTATGACCCAATGATCTTGTTTGTTAGGTCATCGCCCTTTCTTCCTGGGATTCCTTCTAATTCTTTTGTAGTGGTCTTCCCATTTCTTTAAAAGATCCATCTCAAGACTCATCTGTCTCAAGAAAACTTCCTTGATTAATTGTAACACACATTGAACCCCCTCACTCCCCACCCCATCTTCTTTAGGATCTATAGGACTTACAGTTCTTGTTTGTGGTAAGAGAGAATTTGGAAATTACTTTGATCTCTTGTTTTATAGATGAGGAAACTGAAGCATGGAGAGGCAGTGACTTTCCCGCATTCACAAAGGTGGGGTGGTGGCCAGGCTAGGACTAGAACTCTTGTTTCCCTTCCTTCTGTATAGATTATAACATTTGATCTGTAATTTGGTTTCCATAGTCTCTATTTTCTCATATATTTGATTTGTTTCCCCATATAATCAATCAATCAATTAATCAACCAACATTTATTAATTACTTATTACATACCAGGTGTGCTTAGCACCAAACACACAAAGAAAGGCATAAACAGTACCTGCCCTCAAGGGGATTACATTCTAATAGGACATATGCATTTGTAAAGTACTCTAAGATAGTCAACATCATATCTAGTTTGATGGGTTTTTTCATTTACAGTAGGTAATTAATAAACATTTATTGATTGGATGAATAAACTCTAGTGATTGCTTTCAATTTTTTCCATGCTATATTTTTCTCTAACTCCCTTACATTAGGTGACTGTGGGACTACATATTTTGAAAAACAGGGTAATTAGGTGATAGAAACTTAGATTAATACTATATAAATATATATAGTCTGCAAATTCTGTTACATTCTAAATTTAGAAACATTCAACAGACATATATGATAAAAAATACAACAGTAATGTTTGTTAGTTACTTAAGTTTCATAGTTTTCTCTTTGGTTTTTACGTGAGTTTTTTATGTTGTTTGCTATACTTTTTAATAGGTAGAAGTGGGTTAGCTATTTTCACTATATGTTATCTATTGATTTCCTACAAGATGGAATAGTTAAAACATACTGAAGTTTGGTAATTATTAGGTGGAATATTTTGTATTTTTAAAATTTCCTAAACCTTTAGATTTAATTCTTCCTATGATATTGACTTCCTTTATTCTAAAAATTGCTGACAAGGAAAAACAATATAATGTAATAAAGCTCGCAGTGCTTTGTGAGCGGTGGGGCAAGATAAAACAAAACTTGATATTTCCTTTTTCTTCATTTAGTACTCTAGTAGGCAATCCATTGAAGTGCTCTTGTGACATCCTCTGGATCAAGACATTCCAAGAGACCAAATCCAGTTCAGAGACTCAGGATTTATACTGCACAAATGAGAACAACCAGAAGATTGCTCTGAAAGACCTGAGGATATCTAACTGCGGTAATTAAACTTTCTGTCTAGAGCTTGTTCAAGTTGCCTTTCATTCAGGCTTAGCTACGTTGGATATGAGAAAGAAGGAAAACAGCTTTGATTATTGCAATGAAAAAAATGTATAGAGTTCAATGTTGATATCTTTAGGAAATTAAGCATTACTGGTGTCATATAGAGAAATTAGCTGGCATCAACATAGCCAGGCATTTCATATGGACAAAAGACAACAGTGATGTTAGTGTAAGGTCATGTCTACGGAGCATTAAGTGGCAGAAGGAATAGCATGGGTGAAGAAAATTCAGTCCAGTCTGGGCACTCAGACTTGAGAATTGTGCTTGATGACTCGTGTCTGACTGATAGGATATGGTGCCTACATAAATTGCCTCTTGTAAGTGCCAAATTTTTTTTTCACTTAATTGACCTTAAATCTTCTATTCCAGGAATTCAGCTTCCATTCAAATAACCAGAAAAGAATGCCTTCCTCCTATCTCTCTTCCCCCGTACCCCAGTAGTTTACAGGGGTGGGGAACCTGCAGCCTCAAGGCCATATATGGCCCTTGATTTCCTCAAATGCTGCCCTTTTACTGAATCCAAGCTTCACAGAACAAGTCCTATTGATAAAAGAATTTGTTCTGTAAAACATGGACTTGGTCAAAAAGCTGCACCTGAGGACCTAGAAGGCCACATGTGACCTCAAAGCTGCAGGTTCCCCAGGTAAAAACCAAAGGTCTCTAAAGGAAGTCCAGTTAAACCAATACATGCAGAAGCTGAACACACAAGGCTTGCACACACATATGTGTCATTTTATTCTAGCATTCTTGAAGAGCAAATATTTATTGAGCGTCATGGTATATTATATGGAAATCAGGCTCCCTTGTCTTCAAAAATCTGTAGAGAAGGAGAAGAGTCTCAAGGGAAGATTCCATTAAAAAATTAATACCTTTGAATATTTCAAGGATATAGCTTTAAAAAAATTCAACAATTTAGTGTAATAGATTATATTTTTACATGTAAGGATTTTGCATTCTAAGGGAACTTGTATATTTACAAACTCCTGTGGAGTGTTCAAGGTAGAGTATGGTAAGATATTCTACTAGGTGCCTTGGGAAATAGAGAAGAATTTAAGAAATGGACTTTGCCCATGAGGAGCTTACAAAATAAGTTGGGGAAATAACAAACATTTAATTCTTTGTTTTTTTATTAAGTACAGAGGGTTTTAATCACTTTTTGTGTCATGAACTCCTTTAGCAATCTGGTGTACCCCTCTCAAAATAGAGTTTTTAAATAATTGAAAGAAATGTTAAATTTCAACTAGAGGTCAGAGAAAAAAAGGAATGTGATTTTCCCTCCCATCTAAGCTCCCAGACCTTCTGAAGTCCATGGACCACAGGTTAAAGCTCCTATCCTAGAGTTTGGAGGGAAATTGTATTTTAAAATAAAGCCAGTATTGTATGTTTATGTCCAGGGGTTAATCTATGAGACTGTAATCAAAACCAAAGGAGGGGATGGTTTTTCTCTAAAGGGACTTGAGAAGAGAACTCCAGGAGTTTCCTGTAGGCTTTTCTGCCAGAGATTGAAGACAAAGGGTTGACACATGGTAATATGCAGGGGTACCTCCCCCTAATGGGAAGAGTGGGCATTATTTATCCTGGCAATTTGCCTCAGCTTTCCTTAATTTTTAGCAGCTTATTTTCTGACTCATATCTCAGTGCTTACTCTCTCCTATGATGAACTGTGGAGGGAAGCTGCCTAAAAGTTTGACAAGTTCATTGTTGTGTTAGCTGGCTTTTTAGTCAGCTACCCAAATTCCTACAGATCTGGTGACCACTTTTGCTACGCACATTGTTGAAGGAAAAGAGGGAGGGAATTTGAATTCTATCCCGTTTCCTGAGATGTCGCATTATATGGTAACAGAGTTACATTTATGTAGCAAGTTACAGTTAGAAAGATGTTTACAACAGGGCCCTCACATTTCATCCTCACAATGTTCCCACAAGGTTGGTGGTAAAAAAGTCTATCCCTCTTGGGTAGAGGAGAAAACTCAGGTTTATTCTCAAACCTGCTGTGTCTGACCCACCCAACCCCCTTTTTGCTCATTTTGCCCCAGGTTCACACTATTTCATTTTAGCCTTGAAGGTCATGAATATGTTTGCATGATTGTCCTTAATGTTTATTATTATGGAGGTCATTTTGTTACCTAGAAGGGAATTGCTAAACCCCCCCAACAAATATTTCTCCAGGGAAGGAGAAGGAGCTGGGGAGTGGGGGGGGGGGGGAGAGGATTCCAGTGAATGCATTTAAAATCCTAGAATACCTCAGGATATTATTTAAAAAATTAATAATTTAAGGTAATGGTTCTCAAAATGTGATCTGGGGATGTGTAGGACTCCTTGAGAGGCTTTCAGGGGGTCTGTGAGGCCAAAACTATTTTCATCATAATATGAAGACATTCTAATTTCAAATAATGGAAAATAACAATAGATATCACTCACAAACAAAAGCTCTTTGGAGTCTTCAGTAATTTTTAAGAATGTAAAGGGATCTCAAGATTGAAAAAGTTTTTGAACTGCTCATTTAGGGTCCTAGATTTGAAATAAAAGATTTCCATTTAATTAATTAGCAAATAATGACACCCACCACATGGGGACTCTGTATGTAGAAATGAAATTCTCAACCCCTTAAACGCACACTTGACACTTCATATCCAGTCTCAATAGGAATATACATTTTGAGTTATCAGTGAGAATGTGATGCTGTTTGATGGAAGGGTGGAATGAGAGAGTGATGGACTTTGAGTGAAGACTCAAGTTTCACTTCTGACACTCCCTAACTATGTGACCCTGGGGCAAGTCATGGAGTCTCAGTTTCCTTACCTGTGAAATAGGGGCTGTTTACCGGCCATCTGTAGTACCTGCTTTGGAGAGTTTCTGTGAAGCTTAAATGAGACAAAATGTATAAAGTGTCTTGCAAGCTTTAAAGCACTGTTGAAATGTGAGCTGTTATTATTAGCATTCACATTTATACAGAAGTAATGCCAGTGTTCACAATTGTCAGAGGGAAACTCTATAAAACTTAATGTACTGTGGGATTTGGCAGGCTCTTTTGTCTGCCTAGTGTCTGGGTGTTCTAGGTCTTATTTTGTGTTTCTATTCTTCATTTAGCTTTATCGGTTCCAGCTTTGATACTATAAAAAGAGACCATACAAATTGGCCAGTGGTTACTTGTAGTGTGTGCATTTAAATTTTATTTACTAAACTTTTATGCTGAGGAAATCAGACATTAACATGCAAGAAATTTCCAGTTAGATTACAGGTGATCCCTGTAGCATCCCAGAGCAGTTCTATCTAGCTTGGCATTTTGCACATTGTAAACTCTTAAAACTGCATCAAGGGACTGTTTTGCAGTGTGTCGCCCAGATTTTCAGTTTGTCTTTCTTTCTGTCTTGTAGTAGAAACCTTTCTTCTAATGTTTACTCTAAAGTCTTTCATCATGGTATTTTGATTTCTTTGTATTTGTCCTAATAACTAGTTTTTCATAAGTACATATTTTAAATTTTTCCATTTAAATATTTATTTTAAAAATTAATTTCATTTTTCAATGAACAAAAATCAATTTTCTCTCACTCTTCTAGTTGAAAAAAGAAAAAGAAAAATGAAGCCCTTTTTACATATGTGCATATTCAAGCAAAACAAATTCTTTCATTGGTAATGTCCAAAAAGCACAGCTCTCATCCCACATCCTGAATATATCACCTCTCTTTGCCACAAGTATACTTTTAAAATTTTCTAATTTAAATATTTATTGTTAAAATTAATTTATTTTCCAATGAACAAAAATTAATTTTCTTTCTCACTTCCTCCATTAGGGAAAAAAAAAAGAAAAAGTCCTTATAAAATATGCATAGTTAAGCAAAACAAATTCCCTTATTGGCTAAAAAGCATAGTTCTCATTCTCTACCCTAAGTCTATCACTACTCTGTCAGGAGGTGGGTTATATCTTTCATCATCAGTAATCTGGAACCATGAGTGATCATTCTATTGATCAGAGATCTTAAAGTGTTTTTTTTTTTTTAACAATGTTCTTATTATTGGATAAACTATTCTACTAGTTCTACTTATTTCACTGTTTCAGTTCATGCAAGTCTTCCAAAGTTTCTCTGAAAATATTGCCTTCATCATTTCTCATGGCACAATAGTATTCCATTGTATTTATCTACCATAATATATTCAGTCATTCCCTATATGATAGACACCCCTTTAATGTTCAACTAATTCTTTGCTTCTACAGAAAAAAAAAAGAAATGCTATAAATATTTTTGTATATATTGGTCCTTTCCCACTTCCTTTGCTCTCTTTAGTGTCTAGATTTAGTAATGGTATTGCTGAATCAAAGGGCATGCACAATTTAGTAACTATTTAGTGCATATTTCCAAATAACTTTACAGAATAGTTATACCAATTAACAGTTCTATCAACTTCCTTCATTTGTCATTCTCTTTGTGGTGTGTGTGTGTGAACTTTTCCAAAATGATGGGAGTAAAGAGGGAATTCAGAGTTCCTTCATTTTCATTTTTCTAATTATTAGTGAGTTGGGACATTTTTTATGGCTACTGAAAGCTTGAATTTCTTCCTCTGAAAACTTCCAGTTCATACTCTTTGGTCATTTATCAATTATGAAATGGCTCTCATTCTTCTAGATTTGAATAGTTTCCTTATATACCTTAGAAATGAGACCCTCATTAGTGAAACTTACTGCAAGGATTTGTTTCCATAGCCTGATTCCCTTCTAATTTTTGCTGCCTGGGTTTTATTCGTACAAAAACTTTCTAATGTTATATAACTAAAACTGTCCATTTATATTTTGGGATCCTTGCTACCCCTTGTTTGATCATGAACTCTTCTCCTAGCCATAGATCTGAAAGACAGTTTCTCACTTGTGCCTCTGATGAAGATTGGCTGCTTGATCCAGAGCAAGCCATTTAAACTTTCAGTGCTCCAGTTCACTTTCTATAACCAGAAGTTATAGGAAGGTGCCAGCTTACATTGGTCGATGGAATTTCCTCACTGGGAAGTTCACAATATTAGTGAAAGTATCAGTCCTTATCTCTATCCCCATACAAAATGAATATCAAAATAATAATAGCTAACATTTATGTAGCTCTGTGTTAAGCACTTTATAATTATTATCTCATTTGATCCTTATAATAACCTTAAAAAGGTAAGTGCTGCTATTATCCTCATTTTATAGATGAGGAAACTGAGGCAAACTGAAGTTAAGTGACTTGCTGGAGGTTAAGTGCCTAAGGCTGGATTTAAATTTTAGTCTTTCTGACTCCAGAACCAGTGATCTATTCACTGTGCTGCCTAGCTGCCTCTACAAGGTAGTTTGGGGAGCAAAGGCATTGGTAGTTGAGGGGATCAGGAAAGGCTTTATGTAGAAAGTGGCACTTGAGTTGAATTTTGAAAGAAACCAGGGATTCTGAATCAAACATTCATATTCTTTCCTCTGGATTATTCAGGAATTTATCGTTTCCCCCTTATGTGCTAACTAGCTTTCTATATTTGTCATCATTGAATTTTGCTAGTCTATTACAAGTCTCTTTCATTTTTTTAATGCCCTTTAGAGCCTGAGGGGAGATTTAAGCAGTGCCATTCCCATTAGTAGCAGTCAAAAACACCTAGAATACTTTTAAATATCTGTCTCCCACAGAGAATTGCTATAAATTTATCCCTGCAGAGAAACTTGTATGTTTCCCCACAAGGCACTTGTAAACTTATTTTTTAAAAAAATTTTATTAATCATAAAACAACAAAACACATTACTGTAAAATTTCAATGTCAGTTGAAATAATGGGCAGCTGTGAACACTGGTTTCCAGGATTTCCATTGAATCAAACAGGTTTCTTTTTTTTTTCTTAAAGAGTAAAAAAATAATTATTTTCTATTCCTAAGACTGCAATGAGGGGATAAATAATTACAAATTCATACTGAAACAGAATGGTTCTCTGTTTCTTCCAGTTTGTTTAATGGAGATGTTTATTAGATAGTGTATTCTGAAATAGCTCACTCAGGGCTTCATTTAATTATGTATCAGGAACAAATCTTCACATAAAAAACAATGCCTCTTTATACTTTTTGAGGAGCAGCTAGGTGGTGCTGGGCCTGAATTTAGGAAGACATAAGTACAAATCTGTCCTCAGACACAAGTTCAAATATGTCCTCAGACACTTACTAGCTGAGTGACCCTAGGCAAGTCACTTAACTTTTGTTTGCTTCAGTTTCCTTAATTTTAAAATGGGGATCATACTCTCCCAGGGTTGTTGTGAGGATCAAATGATGTGATATTTATAAAGTACTTAGCTCCAGTGTCTGGTACATAATAGGCACTTAATAAATGCTTGATTCCTCCCTCCTTTCTTCCCTCCTTCCTTCCTTTCTTCTTTCATTCCTTCTTTCTTTCCTTCTTTCCTTCCCTCCTTCCTTCTTTCCTTCCTTCCTAATTACGTCATGTACTTCCACTTAGAGGAAGGCTTCATTGGGCAATATAATGTACAAAATGATGTCATCTGAAGTGGTTTACAAATATATTTAAGAAGGTTATAAATATTCCACATGGAGTAACTATTCTGGCATCAAAACAGCCTTTATCACAAATACATTTTATACTCAATTGAATTAAACCCTATATTATAATAGCCCCACAGTAACTATAAAGTTGCTATTCAGTGGGTGGGTGCAGCTTCAACAGTTATTTTTTTAAACAACAAACGGCCTCTTGAGAAAAGTCAGCTATAAATTCAATTTATCCTCTCTATTGTTTATATCACATTCTTTAAACTTTATAGTGTTTAGGGATTGAACCTCCACAAACCATATGCACACATGCATCCATTAATGATAGCAGAAGTTTATTCACAGGTGCATAAGCAAGAGACAGTTTCCCTTGGGTTACATGCATTTTTCAAACTTAGTTTTAAAGTCTAACTTTTACCATAAACTGTGGTTGACAGTACAACTTGATAACTTTATTTGCTGCCCCTTTTCCTCTCTCTCTCTCTCTCTCTCTCTCTCTCTCTCTCTCTCTCTCTCTCTCTCTCTCTCTCCCTCTCTCTCTCTCTCTCTCTCTCTCTCTCTCTCTCTCTCTCTGTCTCTGTCTCTCTCTCTGTCTCTTTCTCTCTCTGTCTCTCTCTGTCTCTCTCTGTCTCTCCCTCCCCCTTCATCCATTTCTATTCCTCCCTCCCTCTCTCTTATTCTTTCTGACTTTCTTTTCTCTTCCCTTTCCCTCACCTCTTTCTCAATCTGATTTTCATCACCGTAAGGAACTCTCAGTGTAGAAACTCACCCCACTAATGCTGATCATCAACATCATAGGTTCATAAGGCTTAGATCTGGAAGGACCTTCAGTTCACTCTGTAACTCAGCCTTAACTTATGGTCTTAGAAATTTGCCTGCGGTCACTGAACGCTTTAAGTGACTTGCTCAGGGTCACACAGCTAATACGGATCAGGGGTGGGAGTTGAATTCAGATTATCCTAATTATTATCCTTCCTCCATCACCTATGCCAATGGGTCTCATATTTTTAGTTTCAGAACTTTGTTCTCTTCAGAACTGTTAAGGACCTCTACCAAAGAGTTTTTGTTTAAATCGGTTATATTATCAATATTTACTATATTAGAAATTAAAACATTAGTCATATTGTGAAAATAGTTTTGACTTTGTGTGCTCTCTGAAAAGGTCTTGGAGATCTCAGATATACTCAGACCACACTTTGAGAACCACTGCCCTATGCCAGGTTGCATCTTTCTTTCGAGCGCATTCATATAAAGATGTCATTGTTTTGTCTGGTACCAAGGAAATGCAGCTATGGCACTATGTATTTATAGTAGACTAATGGGAAACATTATTTTGATGAATCATTTGTGTGGAAATATCATCAGTATAAATAATGCTGCTTTCTTAGACTCTTGGGCTGAGGATCACTTATAGTTGCTACTCAAAGATCATGTCTATAGCAGGCCAAAAAAAAAAAAAAACCCAAAATAAAACAAGATTATTTCCCCCAGAGGCTTTTGCAGATTATTCCAAATGTGAGACAGAAGCCACAGTCCACACATTAACAAAGCAAACAGTTCAGGAGCTAATTTTTGCTTTTGATGACCACACATCAAATAAAGTGATTTTGTTTTTATCAGCACACTCATGTTCTAAATTTTCCAGTTCAGAAGTTACTTGGCTGTTTTTTCTGTCATCAAAGTAGTCACATAAGCTAAGAAGGCTCTGTATAAAGTTAACAAATAGAATCAGAAAGGCAATTTGCTATATTTTTTACTTAGTCCAGGAAACACTTATCCAATCCTTTATGTAGCCAAAGTGTTCAGCAGCCAATTTGAAATAGATCAAGCACATTCTGGCTTAATTCCTGGCAGTGAGAAGAACCAATGATGATAGAGTTCTCTCCTGTAGGTAAATAAACTGGAGGAGATACCAAGAAGACAGAAGAATGGCAAAGGAGGTTATAGATTTTTAATGCTGGGTCTTAATGAGAATGAAGGAAAAGATCCAAATGTTTATTTGTTTAAGTTCTTTATATCAGCTCCAACATTAGGGAGTCAGGAGATGAGACATATTATAGATAGCATTGTATAAATTATTTAAGAAATTAAAAAGCAAAGGCATTATCCAAGATACACAAAACTTCTCTTGATAATTTTCCCCATACGGAATGAGGAGCCAACACAAAGAGAACACTCTCCCATTACTGTTCCAACAAGATGAAAAATAAATGTAGTTTGGATTTGGTATTAAATAGAGATAGGCATCGAACCTGTGATTTCATTGCTGTAGGGAACTCCCCATGAGGAAATCCCTTATGCTAAGGCAAGTTGGCACCTTTTTTGGAGGTGTATGATCAGAGAGTTGCCTAGAGAGTACTGAGTGATAAAGTGTTTGTCCAGGGTCACACATAGGTGGGTGTCATGGATCAGAGTAGGTATCTGAACCTAGCTCTCCCTGGTTTCAAGGCCAGGTCTTTATCTACCATGCCATGCTACCTCATGTGATATTAAATACTAGGGAGGAGAATTAATGTGCCACATTAAAAACTAAAATTGTATGGATTATTGGGACCTCAGCTTTCCAATTGATTAAAAAATCTACTATTAGAAAATCAGAGGGGCGGCTAGGTGGCGCAGTGAGTAGTTCCGATCCGGCCTCAGACACTTAACCCACACAAACAAAAACCTAGCCGTGTGACCTTGGGCAAGTTACTTAACCCCAAGTGCCCTAAAGGGGCGACTAGGTGGCGCAGTGAGTAAGAGCACTTGCCTCGGAGTTGGGATGACCCAAAATCAAATCCGGCCTCAGAAAATGAGCACCCACACATAAATAATGACTAGCCTTGTAACCTTGAGCAAGTTACTTAACCCCAATTGCTTAAAAAAAAAAAAAAAAGAAAATCAGAACCTTCTCCCAAATAATTGAAAGAACTGGGATAGAGAACAGAGTGATGTACAATGCAAAATTTTTTTTAATTGTCTAAAATAACTTATAATGATTATATTATTTTATATTATAATTATACTAAAATAATTGATAATTTGCCTTTGTAAAATGTTTACATACCTATGTTTAAATACGATTCTATAATCTCACTTGGCAAGTCACTTCGAACAAAATAATAGTCACATTCTGAGAAACTGAGCAGAATAGATGTCTGATTTCCCCATTCTGGAGTCTGCTCATGCCCCAATCTGCGCCCCACCCTGTTCCACTGCTTCCTTCTTAGGTTGGTGTAGAAGACCAGAATAAGCAGAAGTGCCCTCCCCTTTAAAAAAATAGATTTTAAGTGATATCTTTTGTTTTCTCATTGCCTAAATTTCCCTCTGTAGCCTCCCTCCCCCTCCCAGAGGACCAGCCCTTATACCAAAGAACTTTTTTAAAGAAATAATACAAAGAGGAAGAAAAGGAGAATAATCAGCAAAACTAATTGAAAACATTAATTGAAAAACATTGAAAAAAACCTGACAATACATGCAGTGGTCCACATCTGTGGACCTCCTCTCTCCTCAGCCCCCTCATATAAAATGGGAACTTTCCCCCTCCACCTTTATTTATTTATTTACTTATTTATTTTAGCAAAAGTGTTCTAAGTAGCCCCTAATCACTGACCCACAGTGTACAGGAGAATGGAGGAAAAAGTATGAACACATGTGAGTATATACATAATAGTGATGCAGCATACCTCAATGGAGAGAGAATTGGCCTTGAGCCCTGTCACACCCAGATTCAAGTCATGCCTCTAAGAAAGATCCTGGCCAAATCCCTTCAACTCTCAGTGTGCTAGTCAGCTCTGTGCTAAGCACTTTCTGAATGTGATCTCATTTATCCATTCAGCCCTGGGACATGAGACAACAACATCTGACACTTAAGTTTTTCTGGATGCTGAGTGAAAATTTTGGGTATTCCTTTTCTCCTCAATCTTGCAGACGTCCATGTCCTGAATATTTTTATCCTAGCAAAGTTATACCATTTTTAGTGCCTGCTGACAGCTCTCCCATTCCCAGGTTATAGTCTTTACCTTCCTCTAGGTAAGCAAAGTTTTTTTTTCCCCTTCAGTTCTCCCAAATCCTGTTAAGTGTTATCCTAATAACACTCCCTGGAATGGTCCCTACTTGGGACAATGTACTGCTGTTAGAGTGCTTCTTAAAAGCACCCTGCATGAATGTTATGGCAAGTAGAGGCAAGTAGATATCTAGTCCAGTAGCCTAGTTTTAGTGCAGAAACAGACACCAGGTAAAAAATGTGCGAGTATATGTATTGTTGACTTCAGTTATCTATCTGTCTGATTATGGATCCAGGACACAGAAAGGAGAAGTGAGTAGACCTCCTAATTTACTGAAATTAGGGAACTCTGTAGGGGTGAAACACCCCCTACCAATAAAATTGGCATCTTTTCTGAAACTTAGTCTTAGAGATGTCAGACTCTTG
Source organism: Gymnobelideus leadbeateri (assembly GCA_011680675.1). Classification (NCBI taxonomy): domain Eukaryota; kingdom Metazoa; phylum Chordata; class Mammalia; order Diprotodontia; family Petauridae; genus Gymnobelideus; species Gymnobelideus leadbeateri. Next base: position 636,579 of record WOXC01004558.1, on the reverse strand, counting down.
GTCATAGGTCACAAAACTCCAGGGTGCAGCCCTAACCTGATTGGGAAATGTGTAATAATTGGGAAATGTGTAATAAGATAAATAAAAACACAATACAACATAGATAGTGTTCATTTGTGGTTTTCTAAGTCAATATGCTGCCTATAGGGGATCTGTTTCTAATTGAATTTGATACCACCGATCAGAACACTAATAGATTAAATGACTTGTTCAGGGAGTCACCTAGACAGCATATTGTCAGAAACCGGATTTAAGTGGTGGTCTTCTTGACTTCGACAAATCTCTATCTAGCTAGACCATACTGCCTCTCACAGGCATTATTTGAATTCTTCCTCTAAAGAATCCTTTCTTTATATTTTCTCTTCACTGCATTTAAGGGCTAGTTCAAAACTTCTTAAAGACTTACTTGAAGTACCATCAAACTAATTCTTATAAAGGTAATCAGGAATGGTAGCTGTCAGTTAAGAAAGTGGAAAGGACGTTAATGGTCATGGAGTTTAATTGCATTGCTTTCCAAATGAGGGAACTGAGACCAAGACTGAGTGTCTTATCCAGGGTTACACAGCTAGTATGTAAAGGCAGAACTGGAACCCAAGTCTTCTGGGTCCGGAAGCTGGTTCTCTATCTACTGCAGTCCATTATCTCTGATTATACTTCATCAGTGGGAGAGCTGAAATATTAGATACCTACTTCATCTCTCTTCATCTTACAGATAAAGATTATTATAATAACTTGATAGTGGCATAATAAATAATGGCATTTTATAATTTTTGAACATAGATTTCATGTACGCATATTTATTTTGTTGGAGATGGAGTGGACAGTGAAGCATAATGGAAAGGACATTGAATTTGGAGTTAAAATACCTGGATTTGAGTTCTGACTTTTACAGAGGAGCACCATGACATCAGGCAAATCTTTGACCCTCAATTATGTGTAAAAATGGGGGTGGCAATACATGCCCTGCTTAGCTCAGGGAGCTGTGAGGAAACTCTTTCTAGATTATTGAGTGCCATGTAAATTGTTGTTACAGTTGTTTGATGTAATAAGCTCCTGGATAGTAGGGACTCTTTCGGTCTCTCTTTGCCTTCCCATCATCTAATACAGTATCTTGCACATAGTAGGTTTTTAGTAAATATATGTTGGATTGGATAAGATATTAAAGAGAAATATAATGTGTCAGGAAAATCCAGGGCATAAGAAAGAAAACACCAAAGTATCTATTTGTGAGGGTAGTTCACTCTTATCTCCAGAAGTACACAGTAAAATTTCTTAGAGTACAGTGAATGAGATCCATGGGATCATGTTACGGTAAGAGCTGAAAGCTTGGGAAGAATTGCTTGGGCTTTCATTGTGTACTTGCGCCAGTTTCAAATCTTATTAGGCAAGGAAGTGGTGCCTGGCAAATTATTCGTCCTGTCTTTTCTTATTAATGCCTCTCAATTCATTTTTATTGAACTAATTAAACTTAGAGTGATATTTCAAGTACAGATTTTTTTTCATTACTGAATCTAAAGCCAGCACATTAATGTTGAAGATTTAGCATGAGTCAGATGCTTACTCATTTGTAGAAGACTTTTCATTTAAAAAATCTAGGCTTTGCCAACTTTGCATCAAGTTTCCTTTGGAAACTGCAAGGGCAGGATGGTACAATTTTGCCATGATTAAAAATAAAACAAACAAGCCCAAAGATTCCCCTGGCCCCTTCCCATTTCCTCTCTCCCTGCCCCTCCTTCCACCAAAGGAAGCTTCAGAAAAAGAAAACAAATTCCTAGATTGTGGGCATGCCATCTCATTGCTATGGCAAGCTTGAGACTTGGCCTGGAAAGAAAAAACAAATCTTGCCTACGGCTTTTAAAAGGATAAGCTCAAGATTGAAGAAAAAACTAAAGTTTATGTTTTAGCATTCCTTAATAAGGATGTTGTGTTTATGACTTTTTTCTCCCTGGGTTTTCCTAAACTTTGCTATATCATTTTCAGAGGAATAGATCCTATTCTGCTGACAAGTGAATTGTTCACTTTGTAAACAGTAGCCTGATACAGACATTTCTTCTTATTTTGGAATCCATATGCCAATAGATAGAATTCCACCCCACGCCCCCCGCCAGAATATTTCTACTGTGGCCCAGAACCCAGTATAGTGTTAGCCTTTATGGAACCCATGAAGATATATCTTAGTCTATTAAATTATCCTCTATCCTCCCTAAAGGGAGGAAAAATGGAGGAATCCAGGAAAATTCACCTTATGTAATGGGAAGCAACTGTTATCTGTAGGCATAGCCTACCTAGTTTAGAGCTGTTGCCAATTAGTTGTTTTATATAGCACAGAGTCTTGTAAAAGGCTATTTAAGCTATGGTGCATAATGAATGTAAGTTAAAACATATTACAGTTAAGGAATTATCCAGGAAAACTGCTGTAAAAAAGATAATGTTGAAGAATTAAATGACTGGAAAAATAAAAGATGGGATGGTCACATAGTAAGAGTGAGGGATAACTGCTGGACAGGAAGGAAACAGGTGTTTATTAAAGTGCCTACTAAGTACTAGATACTGTACTAAGCACTTTGTAAATATTACCTCACTTAATCCTCACAACAACCCTGGGAGCTAGGTGCTATTACTATCTCCAATTGAGGAAACTAAGATGGACAAGTGAAATGACTTGTCCAAGGTTAATTAATTAATTCAACTGCTCATTGTCAACAAAGCTGCCTAGATAGCTCCCTGACTACATTGCCATTCATCTAATGAGAAGAGAATGTAAGGAAAGCTCCTGGAACTTCGGATGGATCAACGGTGGTGGAATTGTGGGAGGGCACACAGGATGAGTCATCATGTATAAATGGGAATGTGTATGCTTAGAGGAAATGCTCAGATGTAATCCTTTGGAGTATTGGAGTATGATGGCTTGACCCCTAACATCCTCTCAAATATTCCCAGCAAGCTACTTTACAGAAGGCTTTCAGTTTATGATAACGTGAAGATGAAGGATCCAATAAAGTCAAATGAATGTTAGTGACAATAAATTACTTGTCCTTGGGTCTTTTTTCTGGCCTCTGGGTCATGCCTACCTTAACTGTTATATCATAGTATTTTACTATGATCCATTTCACTATGAATCCACTTCAAATTTGTTTTTATTCTGTGTTCAAGTTGTAGTTTACTTGGCTGCTATAACTTGTTATACACTAAATTTGTTTTGACTTGACTTTCATTTAAATAACCTATAACTCTTTTGTAGTTTTGAATTATAGAAACTCAATCTGTTCACAGAATGATTTGTTCATGCTAGCTTACTAGAGTGAATAGTGCTATTAGAAAAGCAAAGCAAAGTTTGAAATGTAAAAAACAAGTGTTTATTTCATTTTCTCTAGTTGTAGAAAATAGCTTGCTTTCTTTTCTAAATGAACTTGTTCACTTGGGGTACAATTACCCTAAAACAATTTTCCTTTTGGGTGCTGATGCAACTTTATTCATGATATAAACGAAAAGTATGAATGAAAAAAAGCATTCCTTAAGTGCTTACTGTATGCCAAGTCCATGCAAAGTTCTTGAGATACAAATGGAAAAATACACTCAAAATGCTCACATTCCAATTGGGGGAGACAATACTACGAGGGTTTTTTTTGTTATAGGGCAAATGGAAGTATAAAGGGGATAGCTGCAGGGAAGATAACAAGGCTCAGAGCTCCTTAGATCTTAGAGGCAGATGACTGTGTGGCCTCACAGATGGAAAGACCTGATAGTTCTAACTACCAGAAGCCTTATGGCAAGTGATTCCCCGCTCATCCAAGCAGTGTGAATGGCCTTTTCTGACTTGCTATTATTAGGAAGGGAGAGTGGGTCAAAGGATAGGAGTAGAACAGGGACTTTAGATTTCCTCCCATAGGGATGGGAATGGAGGGGTCTGATTTCAGCCAAGAGGCACAAAAGGGAAGGGAGCACTGGCAGGAAGGCTGAGGAGTAGGAAAGGCTCCCTGGGTATCTGCTCCTTCTAGGTGCTGGATGGGGGATGTTAAATAGTTAAAATTAAGCCTCTTCCTTGTGATATCTGTCCTCATCCCTTTGGATCTTTTTGTGGTATTTGACATTCCTGATCGTCTGAAAGATTCTCTTCTCTGGGGTTTTTGTGACACTTCAGTCTCCAGGTTTTCCACCTTTTCTGACCACTTTCTTTTCTTGGATTACTGTCTGCCCCACCCCCAATCCCAATCATAGAATTCCCCTAAAGTTTTACCCTGAATCCTCTTTTCTCTTTCTGTTTCTTCTCTCTTAGTAATCTCATCATTTCCCATGGATTTAACTATCATCCCTATTAAAGGTGCTACCATTCTTCCAGGCTCCCAGATATACAACCTTGGTGTTGTCCTTGACCTTTCACTTTCCCTCACCCCACATATCCTGAAATAGGTTATTAGATCTTATTCTCACCTCTATTGCGTCTCTCACATATGACTTCGAAGTACTCACATAGCTACTACCTTAGTTCGCTCAGGTCCTCATTGCATCTTGCCTGGATTGCTTTACTTGATCAGACTCCCAGCCTTCAGTGTTTCCCTTCCCAGCTATCCTCCTCAAGTTGCCCAAATGATATTCCTAATGACCATGTCATTTCCCTGTTTTAGAACCCCAGTGACTCCCTTTTACCTGAAAGGTAAAATGCAAACTCCCTCAATGGGCTTTTAAATCTCTTTATAATCTGACTCCAGTACCTTTCAAGTGAAATGAAAATGACTCTCTTTCATGCACCCCCCATTCCAAGCAAACTGACTTTCTTGCTGTTGTTTGAACTTGTTATTCTATCTCCCATCTCTATTCTTTTACAAAGATAGATCCCTTCCCACCTCCCCTGATGCTCCCCAATCTCCTGTGCAGAACATTTTCTAGTTTCTTTTAAGGCTCAACTAACCCTCCACCTCAGAGAAGAATCCATTTCTGATGCCCCTGTTTGTTAGGGTAGGCTCCCTCCTCCTCAAATTATCATGTATAGAATGATCTGTTTGCCTACTCAATAAAATGTAAGCCCTTGAAGCCAGGGACTATTTCACCATTGTAGCCCCAGTGCCTTGTGCATAATAGATGTTTAATAAATGCTTGTTGCATTGGATTAGACATATGTCACATTAAATCTTTCTCTTTTAGTAGAATCTGATATGGAAATGCAAAAGAAAAGATGGCATATGATTAATATATCTGAAAAATATCTTGAAACTAAAAGCTTATTCAGTATTAGTAATCTCCAGTCATTCAAGATTTGGAAACTCTTTAGATGTGGAAGGGTTACTTTTTTAAAATATTGATAGAGCACTTTTAATAGAGCAATGGATGCCAAATTAGCATGGCTGTAAGCAGTCTGTATTACTTCCAATTTGTAACAAGAGTCCTTCTGGATGACTAGGTTACAGATTCTCTCACTAGGACTAGAAAGAGAATGTTTTATCAGGGATGGCAAGATAGAAACCCATCCCTTGTTGATGGGAAGCTTTTTTGGAAAGCCTTAGTCCAGTGAATGCATGGGTAGTTATGGTGGTAAAGTTGGCAGGTTGGGTTACCATTGTCACTGAGTTAGCAGAATCCCATTTACTCTTTCTGTGGTGGTATGGGTTATGGTGTCCTTCTTGGTGCCTGTCACATCTTCTGTGCTTTGACTAGTACCTCTTAATAGGGGTCCTTAGACCATCCCTGGGGGCCAAACATATCCTTGGGATAATGGGTGCTAAGCTCATCAATCAAACAATACTAGATAAACTTCTTACAGATGCTGGGCTTTTGAAATTTTTTCTGCCTCTGGATAATGTAGTTCATATCCATCTCTTTCTTTATCTTCTCATATAATTTCTAGATCTTTTCCTGGAGGTGATTTGAGCATCTGCCAGGCTGGGGGTGGTGGGTGGTTAAGATCATTAAGAGACATGTTCCTGACCCAAAGATAAGGAGGCAACCAGCTCCTGGGGATCTCTTTTACAGTTCTGAAAATTCCTTTAGGTCCTCAGCCTCAGAATTTTTAGTCTCTGGATTGTCATCTTCCAATTATCTGCTGTTTTCTTCATCTTCTTCCTCATAACTATACTTAAGTTGAGAAAAATCATCATCTCCATAGGCTTAGGACAATAAGGCACCTTTTTCATCAGCTGCTGTGGCATTCCCATCCACTTCTACTCTAGCCTTGATGTCCAACTCAGGATCTGAGTCCATGGTGTAAACTACTATCAACAACAGAATGTTGTCCAGACCACCTCCCTCCCAAGACCAGCACTCCCCTATGACTGTTGCTGGGACCTGACTCTCTTATTTCAAGAGACTGAGCCCTTCCCCACGGAAGTCCAACACGCTTACTTCCTCCCTCCCTGAGCTTTTGTCCCTGACAGGAACCAATCAAAAAAAGTGAACTCCTTCCTGATCCCATCCCCCTTCCCCTGGGTTATTTTTTAAAAAAAGAGAACCGCTATTAAATATATTATTCTAGAATCATAGAATCATGAAATAGCAAAGCTGGAAGTGATGTAGTCAGATGCTCTCACTTTTCAGATGAAAAAATTGAGCCCCCATAGGTTTATTCTGAAAAACCTCAGGATTTTAATGTGGAAAAAAAATACAGAAGAAAAGAGAAGGGAAGGGACATTAGCATGTTTTTATGAGTGAATGTTAGTATTAGGCACAGATAAGCAAAGTGTGTTTTTCTGTAATGATCTTTATAAGCACTTTTAAAGTGTTGTTGCCAAAAGGTGTATTGAGAAACTAAGATAGACAATGGCTGACTGAATTATGAATGTAATGAAATATATTACACTTTAAGAAATGATGAAAGGAACAGATTCTGAGAAACATGGGAAGATTTTTATGAACTGATGTAGAATGGAATAAGCAGAACTCAGAGAGCAATTTATATACAATGACTAGTACATTGTAAAAGAAAACAGTGTAAAAGGAAACCAACATCCAGCTGTGAATCCAGAAGACTTATGATAAATGATGCTTTGCACTTTCTGGCAGAGAGGTGATGGACTGATTAGGTGCAGAATAAGACATATTTTCAAATGGGGTCAGCATGCGGTGGTGTTTTGTGAGACTGTACTTACTTGCTACAAGGGAGACCTATTTTTCTGGAGGGGGAGAATTTTAGAAGGATAGTAGGGGAATAGGGATAGTGATTCTAAAAAAAAAAAAAAAAACAAAAGGAAAGAAGTAAAAAAGCATCAATTTGAAAAATAGAGGAGAATGAAATTTAGAAAGGAACACAGATAAGCAGGGCAATATTGGAACTAGCATGCTAAATTTGAAACGTCCAAAAGAAGTTGTTTGTAAGGGAGATTCAAGGTTTCAGTCAATACCTCATACAGTACGTCATTGTAGTACTTATTTTCTGTACTTTGTCTTGGGAAACAGTGTTTGTTGGTAGAATTTGTGATAAAAGGGGAAAATTTTAAATTATGACAGAAAATTTTTTGTCCATATTAAATCTGTAACACTCTTGGACTTGTCTCCCTTTTGTGTTTCAACATAAACATCAGTGATTAGTTTCACAGGACTGAATAGTTCATTGGAGTGTTTATTCTGTTGCTTTTGTTTCCCCATAGTATTCTACTATTTAAACATGTGACTGTTTTTCTTTCTTGTTCTGTAGTTGTGCCATCAGCAAATCTGATCACGCCCAATCTCACAGTTGAGGAAGGGAAGTCCATCACATTGTTTTGTAATACAACAGGACATCCAACTCCTGATGTATCCTGGGAAGTCGGTAATCTGGTTTCCAAACATATGGTAAGGTTTATGTTCATCTGTGTAATAATTCAGACACATGATATTTCTACTTGAGATAGTATTAAACCCGGTGATCATCATTTAATATTTTCCAGAATACAAATAGAAATGGAAAGTGAGTTTTGACTTACATTTATTTTCCATCTGTTTTTAATCAAGAAAGACCAGTGCAGATTGTGTGATACAAGCAAATTTGCATTTTAGTTTTATGTACACCCCATAGATGGCAAAAGTCTATATATCCACAGTGAGGTCGTGGTGACAACATAAGCCAGGTGAGTCAAACTCCTTGTAGTCTTTTTCCTTGGAAAAAGGTAAGTGGCAAATAAAGGAGCATTTTAGCTGTACCACCTGCGAATGTGACATCTGGAAAGGTGAAAGTAATTCTTTTATGCCTTACTTTATGACCCTGAGCTAGGTATAGGCAGGGAAGCTTTTGTGACTTTCTTTTATCTTGCTTTTGCAAGGTGGGGAAACACAAAATCATTCCACTCTGGGGTTCCTAGCAATTGATTTTTTGTTGTTGTTGTTCTCTTTATTCATTTGTAGAATGAAACGAACAAGGCATCGGCCTCCTTAAAGATAACTAACATTTCATCTGATGACAGTGGAAAACAAATCTCTTGTGTGGCCGAAAACATAGTAGGAGAAGCGCAAGATACTGTCAACCTCACGGTGCATTGTACGTAAATAGACGTGCATACATTTTCAATAACCAATCATCTTGGCCAAAACTCCCTTTACTGTTTTGGCTTTCAGGTTGTTAATCAGTGATGTTGTCCACTGTGTTAGCAAAAACTACAAAATGTGTAGTGTGTACATAGCAAAGGTGATTGGTTTCCTTTCCTTCCATTCCTTTTTGATGTCTCTCATATATTGGTTTCTGTTACTTGGTGGAATCCTCTTTAAAGTATCTTTTGATTCCTTTTTTTCTCTTCTCTTAGACTCTTTTATACTCTTGGACTTGTCCTATTGCTTTTTTCTTTTCCTTTTAGTATATAATTTTGAGTCTGTTGGCCTTATTTTGTTGATATAATCTATGATTTGAATCCAGATAATCAGATTGCTAACAAAACAAAACAACACAAAAAACCAAGGTTTCCATGATATCAATAAAGGAGTTAATATCTTGGGAATATTTTTAGGCAATTTGTGTGTGTGTGTATGTATGTGTGTGTATGTTTATGATATAGTCAACACCCATTAATTTGGAATTGGATTGGTTAAGGTATAGGCATAGGTCTCAGGGATATGTTGGAGTCAGCTACAAATGGCTCATGAGAGGCTATTATTAAATTTTCAGTGTGAACATTTACACCTTGGAAATTTGCAAATGCTACAAATCAAGGACTGATTCGTTGTTTTGTTGATTGTTCAGACTGAAGAAAATGATAGAGAGAATGTTGATAATGCAGACTCAGTTTAAAAATGTGTCCTGCCTACATTTTTTCCCCCAGAAAGCTGGTTATTAAACACTTACCAGCACACCCCTGTCTTACCCAATAAGAAAAAAAAAAAAAGGTTTTTTCTATGGAATATTTTTCAAAAGTACTGCAACTTTATTAATTATGTGTTTTGTGAATGAAGATATAATTTGTCTTAATAGATAAAATAAGGTAAGACATTTACAAATAACATTTTTATGTCCTGTGTGATGTGTCATAAAGATGAAAGTCCCAAGTTATGGTACCCTTTTTGAAAATTTCACTTTTTTGTTCAAAATTATTTGCTTTGTTTGAATTATGTCAATTTCTGTATTAGTAGGGGGGTAATGATATTTTTAGTTATATTTTGATATTGATTAATCATATACATACACATTAATTGTACGTATTTACACATGTGTATGTATCTTAACATATTTGAGTAGAGCCACAGCTGTCATATCCATTCTAGATAAAAAATACCAAGCTTTGATTCTCTGACAACCAGTATTGCTACCATGCGCAGTCAGTAATGAACGCATTCTTTGTTTCTTTGGGAGCATTCACCAACATTTCTTGAATTGAATTGAATCTGAAGCCAGTCTTACCCATGACCGTGTGAAGAGAACTCTTCACCTTCAGTAACATTAATCATGTTTCTTGGATAATTCAGCACTCTCTGGGCATGGTGGTAGAAATGGTTTGTCCTGGAATAAGAGCAGATTTATGAAAGATGAAGCACTGTTCTCAGTCTTCTTTGGGGAAGGTGGGTTTTGATAGCCAGTTTGGGGCACTGACCCCTAATTCTTTTTTTACAGGTGAATTGTGTATGATGGAATAGATATGGTCTTAAAGTGCTGAGATTAAATGATGTTTTTTTTAAATAGAGTAACATTCCTAAAGCTTATCTGAAAAAAATTATGTTAAGGAAAAATTTGGCAAATCCTTCTGTAGACTGAAGAGCTACATTGAAAAAAAATTAATAACTGCCCTTTAATTGATCTATTTTATAAAGGCACATTTTTGCCAATGGACTTTCTTAAAATGGGATAGGCAATTTATGAATTTAAAACTTCAGCATATATGGCTGGTTCTGGTGAATGGAGTTTTTGCCTCCAATGAAAAGAAAGGCCTCTTTCTTCAGCCTTCATTTGCTATTGTATTCTATGAAATGTTGCCTGGACTGAAATATGTAGGCATTATCGAATGGTGAGTTCTTCAGTGAGGGACTCATGCTTCAGTAAAGATTCTGCTAACATCCATATGCCCACTATTGCCAGGGATTATGGCAGGAGGTTTTTTTTTTAGCCATTTCTTTTGTATCCTGGGACCCTTTGACAGTCTGGTGAAGCCTGGGACCCCTACTCAGAATAATGTTTTTAAATGAATAAAACAGGTAGAGCAATCAAGGAAACTACTGATATTGAAATAAAGAGGTAATTGTTTTCCCATTCAAATGTATGGACCTCCTGAAATCTAATCTTGGACCAAGGCATTGCAGGCTCAGATTCCTAGTTTAGGATTAAGGTAGAGTAAGAAGGACGGGAAGACTACAGATACTTCCTCCACTATCCAGCATCTCCACTTTAGAGGCCAGTTAGTTTGCATGCCAAACTTTGGACTTCTGATTATGACTTCTTTTTGAAATTTAAGGTGTGTAGGTATGAATATGTGTATATATGTGCATAAGCATGTACATGTGTATAGATGGATATATGCATATACATATGCATATCTGTGTATATGTATATACAGATATAGCTACAGGAGACAGAATGATAAGTGGAAAGACCACTGAACTGGAAGGCAGATGGACTGAGTGCCAGTCCTTGGCTCTTCCACTAGTTGTGTGACCTTTGTTGAGTCACTTAAGGTTTTATAGGCCTTACTGTTAAATCAGGGCAAGAAACTTGTGGATTTTGTGGGAGTCATTTGAGATTGCTTGGGTTTTTTTTCTTTTTTTCTAAAGCATCGATAGACTAGTTTATTCTAAGATTTGAAATAACCTATAATCATTTTGCCAGGATCTAGAGATGAATATAGACATTTAGAAAATAAGATTATTGTCATTTTACCTCTGGGATTCCAACACAAATTCTACAACTTATGCAAATAACAAGGTGGCTTTAAATGACCAACCATTTTTGCTAGCGTGAAATATCAATTTATTATGGCTCATAGAGTAAGCATTAACAGTCTCTCCTCCCCCATATGATTGTTTGTATATATGTCTAGTCTTCTCAAAACTTCCTAAGAGCTAGAACTATGTTTCATTTATCATGTTATCTCCCTTGATGCCTAGAATAGCGCTATGTGCATAGTAGGTGCTCAGTAAACATCTGTTAAAGAAGTGAATGAATGCCAGTGTCCTTTCTAGTGTTCAGTTTAATTGAGTAAACAAACACTAAGCATTTGCTTTGTGGAGGCCCTTAACTTGGCTCTGAGTATCCAAAGACAGAAAAAAAATAGTCGGTGATGTCAAGGACCTTGCTGTGGTCAAGGGCCACTGTGTACATTCCATAATGCCATGCTGTTTCCTGTCACTGTGCTTATAGAATGTGTGTGTGTGTGTGTGTGTGTGTGTGTGTGTGTGTGTATTGTGTTTGGAGATATGTGTAAGTCTTAGACTTTCTGCATAATTTCCAGTGCTTTTTTCTTCCTACTTCTGTTCATGACAGAACTTCCAAAAAATAATTTCTCTCAATATTTTGGTTCTTGCTATCTTGACTAAATCCAGGTAATGTTGAGGGGAGTGCAAGTAATAAACAAAAAGAAATGTCAGGCAAACCGCTCCCAGGTTCTAAACATTCTTCGTGATTTATCCAGGCTTAATTCTCTTTTAATATGAGTCCATTGAGGGGGGAAATGGGAGAAGACTGATTCATGGAGACAATGTACGGGTTTGCAAGTGGAGTATAAAGGATTCTTTCTAACCCAAATTTGATGGTATTGCAATAAAAATTTGGTGGTTTCCAAAGTTTCTGGTGAACTACACATTCTAATCTAATAATTAATGAGAAAATTCCCCCAGCATGAGCACAAAAGGGGGAGGATATTTCCAGGGTTTTGGGTGCTATTAACTCTCTCTCTTTCAATTTAGTTGCGCCAACTATCACATTTCTCGAATCTCCAACCTCAGACCACCACTGGTGCATTCCATTCACTGTGAAAGGAAACCCCAAACCAACGCTGCAGTGGTTCTATCAAGGGGCCATTCTGAATGAGTCTAAGTACATCTGTACTAAAATACATGTTACCAATCACACCGAATACCATGGCTGCCTTCAGCTGGATAATCCTACTCACATGAACAATGGTGTCTACACTTTAATGGCCAAGAATGAGTATGGCAAAGATGAGAAGTGGGTGCAGGCTCACTTCATGGGCCGTCCAGGAGTTGATGATGGTGAGTACAAGACACCTTTGTGACTCTGGGCAGATTCATGTTCCTAATAGTGAGTGCATTCTGTTGTTGCAAGAATTTAAGGATAGTTGAATTGGATTAAGTCATTTGTAAGCTTTTTGCAACTCCTGGGGAAACTTCATAAAAATACATCAATCAGATGAACCTCCTTTGGGTGAATTGAAAAATAGGTAGGGTGCATTATCTAGCCTCTTATTTATCCTGGGGGCTCGATTCATTCCTAAAAATGGTTAAGCAGATACTCAGGCTGCAGCTGTTTCATTAGCAAATAAGGAACTGGCTTGGCTGCCCTACTCGAGGGGGATTTGCTGTGTAGGTCATTACACCATCAGGTATGAGACATGAAATTGACTATCTTTTGAGGGAATGATATAAATGATATCATGGAGCATCTGGCAGATTTTCAGGTTATAATCTACATCTAGCAGTGGTGTTTTTGTATTAGCAATAATGCTTTGTCTCTGTTCCTTTCTGCTTCATGTGGTATCATAGAAAGAGGGAATTAAGTCTACAGAGTGAAGTATTGAGGCATTTGTAAAAATACAGAAATATAAGAGAAGCTCAAGCGAGTAGACCATTTACCAACCATCTGAGAAGTATCAATTTAGGTAAAGTAGGGCAGAAGATGGATGATATGAGGCAGAGACTAATGGGAAGGCAGTCACACATAATGCTATATGTAGGTGTAGGTGAGGTTTACTATAAATAAATAATAAATTTTCCTATAAATATAAAATTTACTATAAATATATATTCAAATATAAGGGTTATCATTCTTATTACAAAAACATTTTTTGCACCACTGAAAAATATAATGTAGTGTTCTTTTAAATCATCAGCTTCCTTTCTACACAAATTCATTTGTTCAGCAAACACTTAATGAACACCTGCTACATGCAGGACACTGTTCTAGGTTCTGTGGTGAATACAGAGATAAATAAGATGTATCATTACCCTCATGGAGCTTACAGTCCAGTAGGACAAATAAAACCTGAACACAAATAACTATAATACAGAGTAGAATGTCATAGGCATAAATAAGCAAAGTACAGAATGCTGTGATAATTCAGAGAAAAGAGAGGTTCCTTCTGGCTGGAGGTATTAGGAAAGGCTTCTTATTTTTGTTTTTTGAGGAAAGGACATTTGAACTGGAACTCAATGGATGAACAGGATTTGGACAGGTAGAGATGGTATAGGAGGAAGGACATTCAAAGAAGAATGCAACCAAGGCATGAAAAGTTTGGGGCCACATTTGTAAAGAAGTAGTCCAGTTTAACTGGAGGATAAGAGATATGGATGGGTACATAGTGGAATACAAGATAAGAAAGGTGATAAGTGTTGATGTGTAGAACACTGTGCTCCAAAGTTAGAGAGATATAAAGTTCAGAGAGGACATGATTCCTGATTTCATGAAGTTTACAGCTGGAACTTAAGCCACTGAAGGTTTACAAGAGGAGGTGGTCATATGAGCAGAACTGTAATTTAGGGAGTTCAATCTGGCAGTAACATATAGGATGAATTGGAGCTCAGAGAGTCGAGGATAAATGAAGAGTTATTAATATATCATTTATATAATATATTGGGGCCCTGACCTAAGGTATGACAGTGAGAATCTGGAAGAGGAGACAAATGCAAAAGATTCTGCTGAGTTGGAATCAATAGGACTTAGTGACATAATGAATATGTTGGGAGGTGGAAAGAGGGAGGAGTCAAAGGTTTTTCTGAGGTTTTGAGCTTGAGTGCTTTGAAAGGTGTTGGTGTCATTAATTGCTTATAGGAATGTCAGTATGATGAACCATTTTTTGAGAAAAGATGAATTTGGTTTTGTACATGTTGGATTTGAGATGTCATTGAGTTGGAAATAACCAGCTGGAAACTGGAATTGTGGGTCTGGAGCTCAGGAAAGAGGCCAGGGCTGGAGATATATAGAGCCTTCTAGATATTGCAATTGAAACTAAAAGAGTGGATATGATCTCAGGGGAGAGTGTAGTCAAAGAATAAGTTAAGGAAAAAAACCTTATTAAATTTAAGGGGTGGAAAGTGGAAGGGAAACTAGAGATGGAGAGCAAGATGACAATAGTCAGAGAGGCAGGAAGAGAAACAGAAAAATGCAGTCATGGAATGAATGTAAGAGAACTAAGCTAAACATTAGGGACTCAAATAGAAAAGCAGTGACTGAGAGTTCCCATTCTAAATGGGGGAGGTGACTATGTATAGGAAGTTTTAGCTTCAAGTCAGACATAAAGTTACCATACTAATGCATCATCTATTATGTAATTTCCAATGAAAACCATATCTCTTTCTCTCGTATTTATTTCTCAGATACTACTAGGCTTTTCCATTAATTTTCCTCTTACTTGAGTTTGGCTGGATATGTTGATAATGTCAAGAACTTTGGTGGCAAGAAGCTTTTCTTCTGGGTCTTCAGTGGGGTTGTAGCAACTGCAGAAGCATATCTACAGGAGTTGTGGGAGAAGATATTTTCATGAAGGCAGGACTATTTAGCCTGTCAGATAGTGTAGAGAGGTCAAGGAGGAGGAGAACATGTGAACTCTATTGGATTTAATGAATTTTGAGAGATTTGTTTCAATAAAGTGGGGAGGAGGTGAAAACCAGGTTGCAAGGGGTTATAAGAGGAAAATGGCAATTTTTCTAACTAGAATGTGGTGTTAAGGGGAAGGAGAGAGGATAGTAGTTTGAGTGCCTAGAAGGACTAGTGGGAAATTTTGGGATAAGGGTTTATTCCCACCCATTCCCACCCCCATTTAGAGGATATATAATATTTTTGGAATAAAGAAGAAAGAACCAGTGGAGGGGTAAAATCAAAGGTCTATAGAAAAGAGAGATATTAATGGAATAAGGTCATAGTGGAGTTCTAAACATATTGGGGGGTTTAAAGGTTTGGAATGATGAGAATGATCCTTCTCCTCACCCTCTTCCTTTTCCTCTTCCTCCTCCTCCTTCTGCTCCTCATAACTAGCACTTATAAGGTTTGCGATGCTCTTTGCAGATGCTACTCATTTAATAACATATATCACAAGAAGAATGCCTTAGTAGAGTCATTTAAAATATCTTGATTTACAGCAATTCTCTTTACACATAATTTCATCCATCCATCCATTCATTTATTTTTACATAACTTCTCAGGAACACATTTATTGCACAAAGCAAGGTACATCTGTATTTATTTCTCTGATACTACAGGCACTTGTCTTTTCCATTAAATTTTCCTCTTATGTGAGTTTGGCTGGATAACTGCTTTTACAGTAGTAAATCTTCTGCTGTTTTCTCTTCTGTGTTTTGGGGAACACATTAATAACTAAATCCCAGGGTTTTTATTTATAGCCATTTCCTGTTTGCAGATTTGGGGAGTGAGACTTATGTGAAGGTTATGGCATTGGGGTTAAAAAAGTTCCAAAATACCAGTGAGATTCTTTTGTATGATTTTCTAAGGGACAAGTCAATGATTAAGATAAAGAAAGATACAATTCTCTTCAGAATGTAATTAAGCATGGGGTGGCTAGGTGGTGCAGTGAATAGAACATCAGCCCTGGAGTCAGGAGGACTTGAGTTTGTATCTGGCCTCAGACACTTAACACAAAAACTAGCTGTGTGACCTTGGGCAAGTCACTTAACCCCAACTGCTCTCCAAAAAAAAAAATGTAATATACAAGGTCCAATATACAATGTAATAGGAATTTCACACGTATTACTTTTTAAGGTTTCTTTACAGCGTTTGTCATATCTGCCCTCCCATATTTGTACCCCAATTTCTTTGTTAATTTATTGGATCCCAATCCATCGAATAACAGAAATTGCTTCTTCTTCTAGAAAATTTTCTCAAACTTCTCTTTAAAAGATTTCATTCAGTCTCATCCTCTTCTCCTTGTTATTCTCTTCCTTTTGTCCTTTTTTTACTTGCCTGTGAGGACCCACTGATAAGGAGGAGGAGGGTGATGACAGCTAGCATGTATTTACCTAAGGTTGCTATAGCCCAACTCTCAACTAGAGTTAAGGTCATAGTACTATTTGGCCAGTTGTATATTCAAATTCACAGGATATGCCACACGAATTAGAAGCAAATATTTTCAATTAAAAAATGGCAAGATAATAGCAAATTGGGGGGTGGCTAGGTGGTGCAGTGAATAGAGCACTGGCCCTGGAGTCAGAAGGACCTGAATTTAAATCTGGCCTCAGACACTTAACACAAAATCTAGCTGTGTGACCTTGGGCAAGTCACTTAACCCCAATTGCCCTCCAAAAAGCAAAAAAAAAAAAAGAGAGAGAAAGAGAGATAATAGCAAATTGGATTGAGTTTTAAACACTGTTTTAAATCAACTCCCAAATAACTGCTATCCCCAGTTGCCTCCCTAGAGTGCTATTTGACTTGCAGTGAACCCTCCTGTCTCCTTGCCATAGTAGGACAGGGACAGATCCATTCATTTACTTCCTAGTGTCAGATTAGTTTCATCATTTCCATTTTAGCACAGATGTAGAATTGGAAGTACTGGGTTCTTGGCACAGCATCCAAAAGACCATGAGATCCCCAAGCTTATCTCTGTTCTTTTCCATTCCCCCTTCCCCAGCCCATTTACTATTTCTCATGTTTGCTCCATGTAGCTGCTACATTATGGCTCTCATCTCTCTTCCATGTCTAAGTCACCTGTCTTATACAGTCTCTACTAGGCAGTCCAGGAGTTTTGCTTTCCAGAGCATTATCCAGTGAGCAACAGCTCCACTCTTGTTGGAACTGTGGGCAAAATGAAGGTGTGAGGGAGAGCATTCATTGAAGGCAATAGAAAAGACTACTCCTACTACATCACGTCTTTGAAATATAGAAAATCTGTGGAGGTTTGGTAGGGCTTCACTCATCTGTGAGCTTAGTATAATAGATATGCCAAAACTGAAACTAAAAAGAAGCCCAAGGTTACTGTTTGACTAAATACATAAACTAGGACTATTTTGCAGACTCAACCTAAAGGTGAATTAGGAACTGAACCTAATCCCCTTCAAATGGCCTGTTACGATATGAGCTGCTTGTATGCAGAGGCCGTTGACTGATTGATAAAATCTCTCTACAAGTTTATATAAGACCCATATATATAAGTGATATTATCTCCCAAAATTATTTCTCTTCTCTCCATTCATTCATTCCATTTCCTTTCCTTCTTTTCCCTCTCTTTCTCCCTCCCTCTCTCCCTTCATTCCTTTGTTCCTCCCTTCCTTCCTTGCCTCCTTTCTCCCTCCCTCCTTCTTTTTCTACCTCTCTCCCTCCCTGCCTCATTCCTTCTTCCTTCCCTCCTTTTTTCTTCTTTTATGAAACATTTCCCTGATGTTTTAAAATCAAATATTTGTCTTTATATTTAATTCAGTAGTTCTTGTAAACTGGAGTATCATTCTAAATCCCAAGTACTGAATGAGGACACATTTCACCTAAGCCCACATCCAGGCTTATGTTTCTTTCTATACATAGTTGATGGAATTTAACACCAGCTCTCACATTCACTGGGATGGGGGCTCCACATTTAAATAGAATCTTCAAAACTCCTCCTTATGTTCACCTTTACTCATGAGCCAGAGATAGAAACAACAACAACAACAAAACCGGCACTAAGCAAAAGTGGGTTTCTTGTATTATTCAACAACAAATGTTTATTACGTACCAGAAGTGCTGGGGATATAAAGAAAGGCAGAGGCCCTGCCCTCCTGGAGCTTATAATTGAATTATGTTAGGACAAATATAATTCTCTATAGTTTTTTATAAGCCTGTAGTATAAGATCACCACGGAAAGATAGCTAATGCACTATCTCAGATTTGTAGAGAGAGATTTCCAGTCAATGACCTCTTGGCCTACAGGATGCCGTTCATAAAACAAAGGCAGAATTTATTTCTTGGTTCAAGACCAATAAAGACAAAAGGCTTGGCATTCATGTAGATCCTTTTTTGCTGTCATGGACCCCTTTGGTTGTCTGGTGAAACCTAGACTTCTCAGATTAATATTTTTAAATTCATAAAATTCACAGGATTACCAAAGAAATCAACTACATTGAAAATATAAAAAATCAAATGCATTGTCCCTAGGTTAAAAACTCTAATTTTGGAGCTTTTTAATGCAATGTCCTAAGTGTTTTAGGCCATGTCATATGCCTTAACCACAGTCCTAATTCTGAAGGACTTAATTTTGTCATTTGGAGTTCTACTAAAGGAACTTAAGATTCTGTGGCATTAGCAGGACCCCAGAGATCAGCTTCTTTCCTCCTTGTCTAGTCTTTGTTGCAGGTCTGGGCTATCAACCAGTAATGGGAAAGAAAAGCTTTTTCCTAGCTCCTGAATTGAACATAGCAGATTCTAAGTTTAGATAATGAACTCTGCTCTTGTGGGCTTTCTGTTCTGTTTATAACAACAGAACACAACTTTCTGTCTCAAATGAAATCTGGAGAGAACCATTGGCCCTCTCTTGGCATTCTGGGATTTTGAAAGACAGCTAAAATCTCTCTGCAGTAGTCCATATCTATCACCCATCTTGGAGTTTGTGCCATAATAAAGAATGAAGCCAAAAATCTGTAGGGAGTGGTCAGATAGAAATAGGTGGAAAGCAGGAGAAATAAGCCAAGAATTACTCATTAACTCAATCCTAATAAGATAATGGGACACTAGAGTTTGCATAGCAAAGAGCAATTGTTGAAGAAGTTTCATGTTCTTTCAAGATGTATGGTAGAAAGAGCAATGGGGATCTGGTTTTGAATTCTAGCTCTTCCACATCCTACTATGACTTTGCACAAGTTACTATAACCAATATAAGCCTTAATTTTCTCATCTATAAAATGGGGATAATGATACCTACTCAACCAACCTCACAAGGAAAGGCAGGACCTCTGCCTTTCACTTTGCAAACTTAAAGTGCTATACAAATGGGAACTACTATTATTCAGTCTTCTTGACAGTGGGGGTGGGGTAGGGTGTGTGGGTCGGGAGTGGGTTGATGTTTTAGGCTTGGGATTGTAATATAAATCAAATGAATAGATAAATAAAAGTTCAGTCTTCCCCACCCCCTTCAAATGTTTGCCTAGTTTGGAAATTTTCACCCAGTGCTTTCCACATTTATCAGTGTCTTGACCAGGTTGTACCTGATATCAATAAAATCTGTAGCCTGAATGAGTTCAGCATTAGTGCTGTGAGTCCTGTTTTCAAATCCTGGTGTTTTTTGTTTTGTTTTGTTTCTTTGTTTTTAAGCTGACCTGATTTATTTTTTTCCTGTTCCAGGATCTGTAAGTTGGTAGTAATGTCCTTGATTAGTATCATGATACTGACCTATGAGCAATTCCACTTCAGTGGGTGAGAATAAGTGGTTACTTAAAGTCGACTTGGTTCCAGTTTAATGGAGGCTTGGGAGGGGTGTTGTGATAGATTTCTCTCCTCTTTGAGGACATCAAAGCATTCCAATTGTTGATAGGTTAGGAGGAGCAATAGTGGCCTGTTAAAACAGTAGAAGAGGAGGTCCTTGGTTCTCTGAAGATAACATCAGTAGTTTTGATCAATCTAAATCTGATTCTTCGAAACAAAAGGCAAACAGGAGAGATGTGATATATGTTCATGCTCTTGCTCTGGGCATAGTTGATACTACAAAGACAGTAGTTAAACTATTTTTGAAGTCTGAGCTCTCTAAATATTATAATTGCCAAGCATTCCTCCTTTCTAATTTCTTTTATTTTAATTTTTATTGATTACTTTCATTTTTACATCAGCTATAATTCCCAATAGATCCCTCTCTTTCTCTCCCAGAGTTTTTCCATTCCTTATAAACAAAGAATGCCAAAAAGGGGGGGGGGGGGAAGCTTCGTTCATTAAACTAACCAATATATCAACCGGGGTTATTTGTAGCATTTTATACCCATTTTCTTTTTTAATTACATTTTTTCAATTAACGAGTATTTATTTTCTTTCCTGCCTACTTCTGCACACTCCCCCTGCCCCAAATCCAGACCCTTGTAGCAAATATGCATAGTTAAGCAAAACAAATTCCCACATTGTTCATGTCCAAGAATGTATGCCTTGTTAGGCATATTGAGTTCATTGCCTCTCTGTTAGGAAATGGGTAGCGTTCTTCATCATCTCCTTTCTCAGTTTACCTCATGCAGGGTCATAGACTCAGAGCTGCAAGGGACCTTAGAAGTGATCTAGTCCAACCTTACCATTTTAAAGATGAAGAAACTGAGGCAAACAGGGTTAATTGACTCACCCAGAATCAAGTGACTTGTAAGTGTCTGAGTTAGGATTTGAACTCAGGACGTCCTGACTCCAAATTTACTCTCCCTTCACAATAGCCATTTGATGATTTGTAAGTTACCTATTCAGCACTGGACAGGTTAGCAGCCCAGCCTTGCTTACCTTGTCATTGCCTTGGTCCACTTCATTTGCTATGCTCTGCTGTCCCTCAGAACATTATTGTTCAGTCATTCAGTCATGCCACTTTATCAGGTGTCCTTGGCACTTTCCCAAGGCAGTCAAGGTTGTAAGTTTAGTTCCTATCTCTGCTCCTTACTGCCTCTGTGACCTTGGGTATGTCATTTAGTCTTTCTAGGTCTCAGTTTCCTCATCTGTAAAATGAGAAATTTGACTAGATGACTTTCCATTTCTAAATCTTTCCACTACTTAAAGTCAGTTAGGTCAGTCCCCTTTAATTAGCACCTTCTGTGTACAAAGAGCATTGTACTGCCTGAAATGATGAGGAGTTCTAGTTCAAAGGGAATAGAAGACATTATCCTACCCTTAAAAAAATCTCACAGTCTTATAAGGAGAGGAGAGGGACAAGGAATAGGAAGATTATAAATCTTAAAAAGCTGCAGAAATAAATGAGAATAAATATAAAACTTTTTCATAGACTTAACACCAATCTTAGTGTAAGATTAGTCCTTGAGCAGCATCTCATATTGTAGAGGTTTCATAGAACAAAAGATTATCTTTGTTTCTGAGATCTTATTTTGCCACAAATGAGGAGTAGAGGTTTCTTTTTGATTTTTTTTGTTTTATGCTATTAAGTATCAAAAAAACAAAAACAAACCATACCCATCATAGAAGGTAAACATGTCTGTGGGAGAATTTCTTAGCCTGGATTCCAAGAACTATTGGGTCTGCTAGACTAGAGGTCAGATGAAGTTAGTAGCTAAAATGCAAGGGAAAGAAGTTTATTAACATACTAAAGGAGAATGCTTGCTGATTGTGGTCCCCTCCTCTACTCCTTGCAAAGCTTCAGTGTGTTCACCTTTTCAGGCCCTTTTATGATACATAGCCAATCAGCAGCATCCTGTGGCAGGTAAGTGAAGCTGAAGTAGCCAATGGTTGCTAGGTTCCCATATTTGGAAAGGTTATTACTGGAATCCACAGCACCTCCCAGATCTGATGGTCACAAAGATATTGGGGGAAAAAAAGTGGAAACATTTTCAGGTTGCAGTATGGATTTTTGGTGGTAGATGAAGGGGCCTTGTCAGCATATCATGCTCAAAATAGAGGTTCTAAATTATATACAACCTTTACAGCATAGCTCTGCCATCCCTCCACTATAGTCATTTGATGATTTGCCCAGCATTGCTTAACTCATCATTGCCTTGGTCTTATCTCACTCAGAGGATAAGAATGCGCAAGTCTGACTTTGCCCTCTAGTCATTGATTAGGAAGGAAAAGAAGGAGCTTATCCCTAGGGAAGGAATTAACTAGAGTAGGTTCCCACCCCCCCACCCCCTTCCACTCTTTCTACCTAAGCAGGTAACACCGAATTACACTTTGGGCTACATAGAAAGAATGAAGCTAATTTCACATATCTGGATTCTGGTGGCCAGCTCCTTTCTTACCTGAAGGAGAAATAGTTGTTCGATAGCCAGAGTTAAAAGAAAGTAAAACTCTTGGTTTGTAATTACTCTACACCCACAAGCCAGAGAAACTCATCTTGGGCATTTGATAATATGTCTATTAAATTTTTTTGTATTACTGAGAAAATGGCATGTTGGAAATGATAGCAATGTATGGTAGATCAAGTTCATTGACTTCACAAACCTGTTTCTGTTTATTATCTTTCTGTCTTTGACTTGATTCATTGACAGAATTTGTTAGATGCCGATCAAGACAACATCATTGCCCTAGAGTTGTTCATTGAGTTTTAAATATATCTAAGGATATTAAGGGAAGAGGGAGAGGGAAGAGGAGTGGGAGATGAAAATAGAACAGAAGGTGAAAGGGAAAGGGGGAAGCAAGAGGGGGAGGGAAAGAGATGGGGAGACAGAGAAAGGGAGTAAAGTGAAAAGGAGGAAGGAGGAGGAGGAGAAGAAGAAGAAGAAGAAGAAGAAGAAGAAGAAGAAGAAGAAGAAGAAGAAGAAGAAGAAGAAGAAGAAGAAGAAGAGGAAGAGGAAGAAGAAGAAGAAGAAGAGAGAGAGAGAGAGAGAGCAAGTAAGAATTTGTGTTCATGCACAGGGTAAAGGTGCTTTAGGCAGGTAAAAGCAAGAACGTATGTGTTGAATTCCTTAAGCTGAATTCTTCAGTTTGTGACTCTAAGTAGGAGATGACAGGTAAAGAGCAGGGGTTATTCGAGGTCTCTTCTAAGGTTGTGATGTATCTTATTTAGCTTACAGGCAAAAATTTAAAAAAAAAAAAACTTGTCCAAGATGAAATTGATCCAAGGTGTAGCTACAGTTGGAATTTGATCCTACATATGTTAAAAGCACTTTGGTGAACATGAGACCATGCATGACTGCTGACTGGAGAATATGGTTAATCAGTGAGATTGTACATATCTTTTGAAATAGAAATTAGTGGAGATGGTGAGCATCTGAGAACGAAGAGGGAAATGTGACAGGTGTCTCTGGTCAAATGGTGCTGGCTCTGCCATTTCTTGAAGATTTAAATTTCTCTTGAACAGGAGGATGATTTACAGGTAAACTAGAAGACTGCAGACCTTAAATACAAATAAGGTGCCCATACTAATGTGTCCTTATTTGAGGCATTACATTTTCTTACCTTGAATAAATTAGATAAATATCTATCACACTTATTAAGGTAGAGTCAAAGGACACTTTGACTTTTGAAATCCCACTTTTGAAACTTGCTACCTTTGTAACCTTGGACAAGTCACTTAATCTCACTGGCACTCAATTTCATCATCTATAAAATGAAGGAGTTATAGTTCCTTTTAGTTCCAAATCTATGACCCTATGATCTTTTGGGGCAGTTAGGTAATACAACAAATAGAGTGCCAGGGCTGGAGTTAAGAAGATGTGAGTTCAAATCTGGTCTCAGACGCTTACTAGATATGTGACCCTTGGCAAGTTACTTAACCATGTCTGCCTTAGTTTCCTCACCTGTAAAATGAGTTAGAGAAGGAAATGGCACCACTTGAGTATTTTTGCCAAGAAAATCTCAAGTGGGGTCACTAAGTCTGACATCATTGAAATGACTGAACAACAACAATAATGATCCTTTGATTAATACTGTAAAAACCTATTAAAATTAATGGGAGGTAGTATGACTTTTACTTTCTATTAGTTCCCCAGCAGTGGTTTCTTTTTGCAAACTGTTTGCATATCAGGAAAAAAAAACCCACTACAAATATCAGGAATATTTCTCTACTTCCTTCTCTACTCCCAAAATGTAGGGAACAAACTTCTTAAGGGCAGGGCCTAGCTTTCACTTTGTCTTTGTAACCCTACAACCTAGTACTGTGCTCAAAGTATTGCAGGTACTTAAGTGAATGCTTCTTGAATTAGATTATGTTAGAAGATATTTTATTAAGATAATAATGGGGGCAGCTAGGTGGCACAGTGAATAGAGCTCTGGTCCTGAAGTCAGGAGGACCTGAGTTCAAATCTGGTCCCAGATACTTGACAGCTAACTAGCTGTGTGACCTTGGGCAAGTCACCTAGCCCCAACTGCCCTGCCTTCCCTCCCCCCTCCAAAAAAAAAAAGGTAATAATCCTTTGGATAGACCAGTGCTAACTGTATCATTTATATTTGACTCTGAAGAGCAAAATCAGTGCATGTAGTTCCAAGAAGCTAAGTTTATTCATTCAACAAACATTTTTAAAGAAGCCAATTGATTCAATAATATATGTAAAATACTTTGCAAACCTCAAAGCTCTATATAGAATTAGTTATTGTTATTCCTGTCCACAGAGATTCACTATTTCCATTCAGTTTAGTTATAATTTATGATGGGCTTGTCAAGACTGTATGGCATCCTGGGTAAAGAACCAGCCTTGGAGTCAGAAGTCAGAAGACTTTGATACCTACTGGCTATCACACCCCGAGTAACCTCTCTGTGTCCTGAGCAACTCATTCAGACGGCATTGCTAGAGGAAGCTCCCTTATTCTTAGTTTCCTAGAGAGAAGAAATGGCAAGTCTGGTCCAAACCTGATCAAGTCATTGCTAGGTGCTGAAGGCTATTCTGAGTGTAGGAGGTAGTAGTGGATAGAGCACTGGACTTGGAATCAAGAAGACCTGAGTTCAAGTCCCATCCCAGACACTTATTAACTCTATGACCCTGGAAAAGTTTTAAATTCTCTGTGCCACCGATTCCTCATCTGTAAAATGAGAGACTGGCTTCACTTGCCTCTGAGGTTCTACTCTAAATCTAGGATCCTATGAAATACCAAAGTTACCTTAACTACAGTCCTTGCCTTCATAGAGTTTACAGTGAATGCAGCAGATATCAATAGACAAGTACAATATACAATTTAGCAGAATGATTGCTTCAAAGATTTACAGAAGAAAATGGTATGTGATGTTGGAAAGGGATAGTCCTTTTCAGTTCTCCCAAATGTCGTGATTGTGAAAATGTTAAGCTTGCCTGATTCCTCTTTCAGGCTTTTTACCAACTCTTGTTTCATCACACCAGAGCAAGATGTGTGTCACAGGAGAAGCAGCCAGTTCAGTCTACAATCTCTGCTTTAAATACCTGAGTATGTCCTAAAGAGTATGGTTAGGACTTAGATTTATAATTATGATAATTAAGATTTATACTTAAATAGCTTTTTGTGTCCCAGGAGCACTAATGTTAATTAATTATGCTTCAGAAAGCTCCTGTGAAGTTGGCAAAGAGAATGCTATTATTTTATCTGTCTTTTGGAAGAGTCATTTGATGTAGGAAAAGTTAATTGACTCTCCCAGTGCTACAAAGCAAGCAAGGGGTAGAAATGCACATGAAACCCAGGTGGCCTGAGCCTCCAGCTCTGGTGTTTAATAATATTACTAAGAGAAGCTTCTACTGAGGAAGGGACGAGGGCAGCATAGTGAAAGTGAGGGGCAGCCTCCAAGAAGTTTTACCTCAGAGGGATATTGGCTTGTGAACACCAGGCAAGGTTCTTAGTATCTCATTGTCCTAGGAAACTTTCTAAGATTCATTTAAGGAACAGGTGCTGATTTAGGTTGGCAGACAGAATGCCCTATGTCAGTAAAATCACATTTCTGCTATGAGACAGAGACAGAGAGACACACAGAAATAGAAACAGAGGTATGGGGGGGGGGGGAAGAGGAAAAGAAAAGGAGGAGGAGAGGAGATGGAAGAGGAGAAAGAGGAGGAAAAGGAAAAGGAGGAGGAGGAAGAGGAAAGGCAAAAGATAGATTATAGAATCATAGATTTAGAGAGGGGAAGGGATCTTAGATGTCATATAATTCAACTCCCTGATGTTACAGAGATAGAAAACTTTAGATTTATAACTTAAGGAACATTTTTCATGGAGCAGTGAAGGGATAGTTGAAAAGAGCAGTTCGTTGTTGATTTATTGTTCTGTTGTTTTATCATGGATGTTTGAAAAGTTTTTTTTTAATTCTACTAAACAAAATCTGAATTGAAATGAAAGAGATTTTTTTAGGGCATTTGCAGTAGACTAAGAGCATGAAGAAGAAAACAGATGTTTCTTTTAGTTATATATTGTTTGGCTCTCTTGTTTTGGCTGTTATTTATACCTTGGCAATGGAATGGAAGATACATCCCCCTGTTATGCCATCTCTCTTCCAAAAATATCATTTTTTCATCCTACAAGTATGCTTTTCTTTGAAATCCAGGAGTTTTCCAGGCATGAGGTTTTTTTAAAAATAAGATATAGAAGAAATTGGAAGGCCTTGGCTAGGGTAATAAAATGAGCTAAAGTGAATAGTTCTGTGGATTTCTTAAAATTTTCTTATATTAGTTATTTAATTTGGAATTAAGATGATGATGGCTGGATTTGCCTCATCCCCAGCACCCTAGGTTTTTTGCATCCCTTAAACACAGTGGTGCTTAATGTTTTGTTAAATCAAATTGAATTTGGGATTGAGCTGTGGGAGCCTTATTTTAGGGATAGGGATTAGACTTGGACCTTTGTTTTCATGGATGTCAGAAACTCCCATTGAGGAAGGTTCTCTGACAATGCAAGTTGGCATCTTCCCTACAAAATTTATAGTATTAGAGAAATGCCTAGAACACAGAGATGTCAAGTGATTTGCCTAGGGTCAGACAGCCCATATGTTTTGTTAAGCATATTAGTAGTCTAAATGGCCAAGAGACCCCTTGGAGGGGGGAAACAATATAATTAAGGGTACCAGTGGAAGTTATTTCTTCTTTCCTGTAGAGGTTCTCAGGATAGTAATATGTACCTGAATCCCACTTCCCCCTCCACCCCTTTGCCAATACTAAATATATTAGTTCTTTCATTGGATGGTCAAGAAAAGCTATCAAGCCAGTCAGGCTGTTGCCTGAACTAAATAATTTTTTTCAGAAAATAGAATTTGGCCATCAGAAAAAGTACCTTTTCATTATATTAAGATTACTTATTTATTTTATGTATATAAAATAGTATTTTATGTTATTTTATATGATCATACTTTGACAATACAAATAATTGCTTTAATTAATTTAAATTAATTGTAGGGTAGCTTCTACACTTACACTGTATGTGAGCATTGGAACCAACCTAGTCCTATTACCTCTTTCTTGAATTTTTTGGATAATTTTCATTATTCTTTCAGTGGGGTGGTGGAACTACCAAATTTCCATATTTTCTTCCAGAGGACCATGGTTCAAATCTGCTACTGGCCAGTGGTAGGACCTTGGTCAAGTCACTTAATCTCTGTGCCTCAGTTCAGTTACATGTAAAATGTAAGGGTTGGTCTAGATAAACTGAGGTCCATCCCTTCCAGCTCTATGTCTATCATCTCACTCTTACATAAATCTTTAGAGTTGGATTAATCAGAACTATTATGTGTTACCTTCAGCTGCCAGAAACTGAACTTTTCACACTTGGGATGAGCAGCCAACCTACTTTTTCGGAGCAACATATTTTATTCAGATGAGAATAATAGAAGTTTATTCCCCAGTCCTAATTCTCTCCTTTCCTCTCTATAGGATTCTCTTTCTTCATCCCCATTCTCATTTAGATATTCCCAGTGTTTCTTCATTACTATTTATGGGACTTCTACAAATCCTTGTGGGTTTCCTGAAAAAAGTAACTTAGCAAATTATTAGTTTTTCTAGTCCCTTGCTATTAGGATTGTCAAATTGACTACTATAGTACTATATTAGATTTTAGATAATTCTGGATAATATCTACTATAGATTTTATTTTGTTACACCTTAAGTTAACGATCAGTCAATTTGAAACAAGTAAAAAGATAATGATACAAGTAGCTGTCCAGGATGTCATCTGGATGGATACTGCAGTTGGCTTTTTAAAACAAACAGAATGACTATGGGATGCTAATAGAGACTTTTTATCTATATGAGCCTCAAAGAGAATGATAGTGATGACATAGCAAGCCTTGCAGAATAAACATAAATGAAGGTTTCATTTGATTTAGCTCTTGCTGGAGGCAAACTACTGGGTTTGATAAAATTGATGACCTGCTCTAGTCATAGTAACATTGTTCCCATAAGCTCCATCTCCAAAGGTCTTTCCCAAATGTGGCAGATGCCCCTAGACTAGGACTTTCAGAACAGCAACAGGTGTTTCCTTTATAAGGGGTCTGTCTTTGCCAGACTCAGCACGGTGAGTGTGCTGGAGGGGGGTAGGGGGAGGGAGGAAGTACCATGTTCTAGACACTTTCTTCTAGTTTCATAATTTCATGCTAAATTTAGATGCCATTGCCAAGAAAGTGAAGTGACAGTAGTTTTTATGGAGCTAGAAAAACTGAGTTAGAAAATAGAGTGTCTCTCAGAAAGTATAGATATGGCTTCGTTATCTTGACTGTTTATGGTAGGCAAAACTTGCATTTAGAGATGATTCATAGCATGAGGAAAGGACAAATTTTGAAAGAAAAATTGATAACAGAAGTATAGAGACAGGGAATTATACTGCAAAACTAAAGGCTGATCTGTCTGTTTTTAAGTCTGTATCTCAAAATTCCCTCTTATTTTCCTTAAACGACTCTTGCTGGAGCAGATTTGCCACTCCTGAGATTCTTCTCTGTATGCTGTTTGGGAAATATGTTTATTTTTGGTTCTGCCTTAGTTTGGTAAGACTAAAATAAACCTATCTGGTATTTAGGAAGATAGATTAAAATATGACTATACTTTATATAGAGTATTATTATCTAAAAATGGAAGATTTGTCAGAACCCATTTAAGTGATAAAACATGACTGGTTTTTGACTAAAGACTGATTACATCAGAGTTGGATAATTTTTTCTCAATAAGTTGAATCAGTTCCTGTGATGCTAGACCATTGGCAAAGAAATATGGACTTTTCTGAGGGATGTCTTGTGAGCATTGACAATGTCAGAAATTGGCAGAGATAGAGGTAGGACCAAGGGGAAACATGTCATGCGTCCATTCCATAGATCCTCCAGGGAGAGAGGATTGGGAATATTTTCTACGACCATCCAATGATGACTGAATCATAGTAGCAAAACCTGTGAACTAAAGCCTAGATATTCTTTGTAAGACTGCAAAAATACCACTCCCCTTCCTAGTTCCACTAATGATGAAATTTTCCTTAATCACATGTCACCAAAGTTCATTTGAACTTTGCTTCCTGAATTTGTGAATGCATAAACCAAGACCTCTTTTTTTTTGTCCATCATTCTGTGATATCTTAGTTTCTTGAGGGTCAGGCCTGTCTGTCTCACTTTCATATTTCTATCACCAGGACATAGCATAGTACTTAGCAGATAGTAGAGACTTTATAATTATAAATATTATAAAAAAATTATAAAAAAAAATATTATAAAAAAATAAATATAACTGATTGATCAATTAGTTGAATGTGTGAGGCAGTGAAATTTATTAAGAATTTAGGTACACAATTCTTTCTTCAAGTAGTTCCCTAAACAGAACTTATTATGTTGTTGAGAGATAGGATAAACATTCTAAGGTTTTTAACCATTCAGTTCATGTTCTAAACATTTCCTCCCTCCTAGAGAATAAATATATAGGAATGAAACTTTGTTCATACTTTGATTTTTAAAATATAGTTATAGTATCTATTTGTCATATTTGAAGAGAGTACAATTGCTTTCTGAGAATTTAAGATTTATAAGAATTGATTTATAAGCTTTGCTTTTTCAGTTTGCTTCAAAAGCATTTTTCCAGTCATTTCCATGTTAAACATTTTTACAAAGGTTTCCATATAGATCTAGCTGGAGAATAAGTCACAAATGCTTTAATCACCTGTTGCCATTAAAAAAAATGAATAACATCCTGTGATAATAGCTTAAAATGTAATTCTCCAAATCCTGTGATATCTTCAAAGGAGAAACAAAAGCAAACAGATTTTAAAACAGCAAATCAAGCTGATGATCTCCTACCACTGTCCTAGTATTTTGAAAGTCATTTTCTTTCACTTTAGTTCTTTAAGTTTTCATGATTTCAGGGGTGTAGAACCTCCATTCATGATTTTGCTTGCAAGCCTTCCACACTTTAGTTGGCAGTATGTAGGAGTTGTTATGCCTGAAAATATTCATTTCCCAGGGGTCACCTGCCTGTGCTTCAGTTGACCCAGTCCTCAGACAATGGGCACAATGACATCCATCACAGCATCTGTAATCCAAGTTTGATAGGACCAATCAGAGAATGTGCCATCTTTGGCATAAACTTGGAACAGCCGTGGTCTCTTCTATGCCAAGTTAGAGCATCAGAGGTTCACTTTAACAGAGGAATTCCTTTCCAGAAAATACTTATTTACAATCACTTTTTCTAAATAAATAATATCAGTAAATCTGTGTTAATTTCCTGGATTTTAACTATTTTAGTCTCAGGGTTTGACAAATAGAATGTATTCAGTTTAGGGAACCACAATGAAGCTAAAGCATAGAGTAAATGTGTATTTTCATTATGGTTACAGCGTTCAAGGCTGCATTAGTAGGTATTGATCATGTACCTATATATGTAACCAAATAAAATTTGGTTAACAAGAACAGCAACAAAACCTCTTCACAGGGATAAGTAAAGGCAACTAGACAATTCCTGCTTGTATTTGGAACAGAAGGGCTAAAATAACAAATAAAATTGCAATTACGATTAGAATAATTATGGTATAGAAAGAACAGATTATTTATTGCTTGTGCTTTGATTTGCCATTATGTTTCCAGTCCCCCCCTCCCAGTAATAAATGATCCTTTTGTTCTTTTGGGTAGAACATTAATATAAGGGAAAGATGGCTAATGTTGGCATCCCTTGCAAAGTAATATCATTGAATTTAGACTTAGAAGAATAATTAGCCTGTTTTGAATGTTAGGAAGTCAGTAAAGACTAGTAACCTTGTAACTCCAAAATGTGTATTTATAAACTTTTCTTTTCTTTTTGTTCTGTTTTGCTGTTTAGGTACAGACCCAAATTACGATATTGACCTTTATGGTGGCTATGGTATTTTCTTTTCTGAATTTTTTTTTATTTTTGCAGAACATGTATGATTAAAATGAAATCTGTCAAACTAAAAGATGAACTATTACACTCGGTTAAACATACATCCCAATTGCAATATGGTTTTAAAATAATGCTTTAGTAGTGTTTAATATCAATGAACCATTTCATGCTGTTTTATTTGGAGTTTAAAAGCATGCAAATGGTGCTTTTCCCCTCCTACTTAGAAATTGTAAATTAGTGTTGTATAGTAGAAAGAACTCTTGATTGTTCTTAGGAATTGTAAATTGGTGTTGTATAGTAGAAAGAACACTTGATCCTCAGAGTAGTTGGACTCCTGAATTCTAGTCTAGTCCTGAATTCTAGTTCTTCATTCTAACTCCTAACTACAATTGTATGATCTTGAGCAAATCATTATCCTTCTGGGGTCCTCAGTTTCCTTATTACCCAATCAATGAACAATTATTTATTAAGTGCTCTCTATGTGCCAGGCACTGTTCTAGCCACTGGGAATACAAATACAAAGAATCAGTAAAAATGAAAGGGTTGGGCTCAATTACTTTTAAATTTCTTTCCAGCTCCAAAATCCTGTGACCCTATAAATCTCTTTTGGCCATTTGGGGCCACCATAGAACATTAATTAAATCCCAGCAAATTCCAGATCTTATATTTCATATTATTATTTAAAAAACAAACAGAAAAGTCCATGGCAGAATAAAGGATTAGGACAAAAGAGGAAAGAACTCTACTGTATTTTAATAGAGTAATTGAAGTAAAGGGTTGTATTTTTCCTGAGTGTGAAAGCTCCTCTTTAATAGGTGTCCAAACCACCCCTGTATTCTGGGATGGGCTCTAGCTAAATGGGATGAATTGCTGGGGGAAGCTGGTTTCGTGATTTGACAGTTGCCAAAGGTGCTTAAAACATTGTTGTTTTGTGCCATTACTGTATATGTTACCCAACTGAAGCTTTTTTCATTTGGGAATCACATTGCCTTCACCTGTTTTGAATTTATTCAGGAAGTCATTTTTCCCTCCTTCCTTTCCCTTTAAAAGGGGGATAAGAATTATTAGAGGGGTGTTTTGGATGATTTTCTGCACGTGTTGCTTTGTGATGTGAATTGTGTGTACATATTTGTACAAATACATGTAAATTTATATATTTATATATACATATATCTCTGTGCATATATGCATATATAGTTTTTAAGGTCCTGGAATAATTTATAGTTGGAATTTCTGAGGGGGAAATTAAGGGAGGTAGGGTATTGGGGAAAATGTGCAAATTATGACCTAAATGTTTCTTTTATATTTCTGAACCATGTTGCTGGTCTCTTTTCCAGGAACTTAAAAACTTTCTTTTTAAAAAACCATCATCTTGGCCCCAGACTGTATTTTTTTCAGTCACCCTTTGGGTCAGAATGCCATGTTCTGAAAGCTGTTGTTGGTTCACTCTTGGCATGCTTTAACCTCCCATGCTCTGGATCCAGTGAGCTGTTGGAAATAGTGGGACAGAGTACAACAATATTGGATTAGATTTGATGAGGAAAATTATTGGGTGTTAAGCCCATAAAGGTGCCTTGAATGAGACTAATTCTTTGAATAATTAAATATGAACTGACTGGACTAAGCCAAAGAGACAGGATAGTGCAGTGGGAAAAGCCCTGGACAGAACACTACATTCTTGTCCTGTTTTTGACACTCTCTAGGAGATTTTAGGCAAAGTGCTTGATCCTTCAAGGCCTCAGTTTCCTTGTCTGTAAAATGAAGAGGTAGGCAGGGACTTGGAAAAAATATTCTTAAAGGACTCAATATGTAATAGTTCTAGAATATTCTATATAATTCTGACATCTATAATTCTAGAAAAGAGTAAGCTTTTCCCCTTATGGATTATATTTAAATTCCAGAGAAAACTATGCTAAAACCAAATTATATTCCATTACCCTGGACTTTTGGGGAGAATTAAGACAATAAAATCTAGGAATGTTTTCTTTTAGGATTTTGCCAGACCAATTCCCTTTGTAGTTTGTCGAGTCTTGATGAAAGACATTTCACCTATGTGCTGACAAAAGGATATCAGTTAAAACAAAACAAAACAAATCTCACCCCCCCCTTTTTAAAACCATGACAGAGTTCCCAGATATTTTCCTTGTTATTTATATTACTGAAGAAAGAAACAGCTTCTAGTAGACCAATGACAAGATGATGTCTTGTCTTGAAAATGAATTAAGAGACTTTTAATTTAAGTTGAAGAAGCATTTGAGTTATAGGACAAATATCTTCTCCAAATGTATTAATATATTGGAACAATTTTCCTTCCCTTAAGTAATTCAGAAACCCCCAAACTGACCATTTAGATCTTTGAAAAGTAGAACTCTATCTTTAGGCTAATAACAAACCTTAATGATTTCATTTGGAGTTTTTCTACCTCACCAATTCTTACCTCCTCACTGCCGCCTCCCCCCCGCCCCAACTCCCCAAACCTCTCGATCCTGAGGCTTAGAGTCAGGAGATGGGTTTTATAGTTCAAACTGCCAACTCCTTCTTGTGGGGCATAAGTCAAATCACTCCCTGTCTCAGTTTCCTCATCTATAAAATCAGACCACTTGGGGCAGCTAGGTGGTGCGGTGAATAGAGCCCTAGAGTCAGGAGGACCTGAGTTCAAATTCAGCTTCAGACACAACACAAAAACTAGCTGTGTGACCTTGGGCAAGTCACTTAACCCCAATTGCCCTCCAAAAAGCAAAAAAAAAAAAAAAAAAAATCAGACCACTAGATTAGATGATTCTTAAGATCTATGAAAGCAGGAAAGTTCAATGGTTCTATTGTTCATTAGAATCTCTTTAGCTTTTATTTTGTGTAATGAGTTAATAGACAAGGTTATCTTATTACTCACAAGGTAAAAAATAACTTGAACTTGACCCATAAAAATACTGATTAAAAAAAAGGCCTGGGATGAATAAACTTTTTGGCGCTGTGTCAGCCCAACATTACACTGGATTTATTTAGTAAGCTTAACAATGCCTCTGCTGTAAAGAGAATATTCTCAGAAAACTGTCGTGTATTTTAGCTGTGCTTCTTGTTTTTACTAAAGGCTTAAAGCTTTGTAGTTATTGGCAGAGTAAAGATAAAATCATTTTTGCTTCTCCCTCCCTCTCACTCTCTTTTCTCTCTATTTTAAGATTATGAGACCACACCAAATGATATTGGAGAAACTACAAATAAAAGTAATCCAATCACTTCAACAGACGTTTCCAACAAAGATAATGAAGATAGCATCACTGTGAGTATACACAGAAGTTTCCTGATTAGAGATTATGCAGACTTATTGATTGAATAGGATAGTGATGCATTTTTTATTATTGTATCGCTACCAAGACAGGAAAGGTTTTTTTTCTTCTGATGCATGAGTGTGTACATGCAAGCGTGTGACACATACATGTAACATGGCTACTCCGCTGTTTTAATGATTGAAGGGGAAACAACTTATTTCAAAAGAAAATAAAACAAGTTTAAAGAAAATAAGATAGAGGCATTTGTGGTACCATGAATTAAGTGTTGGAGTTAGTGTCATGAAGGTCTGGGTTTAGATCTCACCTTCACAGCTTACTAGGTATGTGATCTTGGGTAATCCTCCCAAGCTCTCTGTTTTCCAGTTTATAAAATGAAAGGTTCCACGTGCTTATTCCTGGTGTCCCTTGGGCCATATCAGAATAGAAATCATCTCTGTTTTGGTTTTTTTTTTTTTTGCTTTTTGGAGGGCAATTGGGGTTAAGTGACTTGCCCAAGGTCACATGGCTAGTTTGAAACCTGTCTTTCTGCAATTTTCACTCAATTGCTCTTACTTCTTCCATTGCTCCTACTCAGTCAAGCTGAACAAGTCCAACCCTGTTTCCAAATATTTGAAGGGAGTTATGTCCTTCCTCAAGACTTCTCATCTACAGGTTAAACACACTCAGTTGGGGTTGTCAATGTCCTTTCAACACTTAGCACAGAACCTGGGACATAATAAGCACTTAATAAATGCTTGTTGACCTCATTTGCCTTGACTAAAATGTGGCCCATAGACAGGACTGAATACGGTACTTCAGATGTGGTCTGACAAAGGCAGAACTCCTATTTATCACGTAAAATGACATTGTTTGTCATGTCGGCAGTAAACCACAGAGAGACCTGGCTTTGGAGTCAGGAATATCTGGATTCATGACCCTCTTGAGGTGCATACTATTTGCATGATCCTGGGTGAATGATTTCAGTTCTCAAAGGCAGCTCTCTCTAGGTTTCAGAGCAAGTGCTGATAAGCAAGGGGAGAGGGAGTTTAATCATTGGAGATTCTTTACATCAATGGAATCATAGATCCATTCCAAAAAGGGGGAGGGGGAAGAAGACATTTTATTCAATTAGGACTGTCATTATAAGTTTGCTGAGGTCTTTTTAAAAATATTTTCCAATTACATGTAAAAACAATTGCTGAAATCTTTTTGATATAGATTCGGTTATTTAATAGCTATTCCTCTCAACTTCATGTAATCTATCAGCTTGATAAGAGTGACACCTTTGCCATCATCAGAGTCATGGATAAGGGCCAAAGATGCTTGGGGGCTTCCCACTGGAGATGCTTCCCCAGTTTGATACCTATCTTTGAACTACTCCTTTTCTGGGTTGATTTATTCTGAAACTATTCTCTACTAAGAAGTATTGTAATTTAGGCTACACTGATTTTGGAAATTCTGGCTACTTGTGACTCTCCTTGAGATTATTAGAGATATACATAGGAGGTGCCAAGCTAATGTTTTACCAAATTTTTCAGCAATGAGATATACTCCAGATTACTGCTACTTAAATAATGCCCCACAGTGCAAAATATCTGGGTTAACAGTTAGTTTTGGAGCTAGAAAGCCCAAAACAAAGTGGGAAACACAAGTCAGTATCTTCCTTCTGTCCTTCCTTCCTTCCTTCCTTCCTTCTTTCCTTCCTTCCTTCTTTTCTCCTTTCTATCATTATTCCTTCCTCTCTTTCCCTAAAACTTTAGGATCCACTGCCTGTTGCAGATAATCTGAAAAACATAATCATTGAAATGCAAAGACCATGGGCTTTTCATTTATTTTTATTTATTTGATTAAATAAATGATTAATAATCAGCTTTTCCCAAGCACTTTTCTTGGTACCTTGGACAGCTGTAGAATGTCATTTGCAGTCCAGATTGCTCAGATAAATCTGTGTTCATACTGCAGTTTTCATAGGCTTCCTCACCATTCACTATAGGCATGGAAAATTATTTCAGGTGCAGTCTGTCCATTCTTCTTTTCTCTTTTGCCCTTTTCTGGTCATTGTGGTATGTAGACATTCATTTTCAGTGTTCCATTTATGATCAGGGAAGTCAGTTCTCTTTTCCCTTTGTACTGAAACCCCCAAAGAGGTCTTTATGTCCTGAGAGTGTCATGCTCCCATTTGCCCAGCAATAATCAGACTGATGCTTTTGAGGTACAGGTGACTGGACAGCTAGAATGGAAACACACTGCCAGAGGACACTCTGTTCCCCAAACAAATATCGATTCCTAGTAGTAGCTATGACTTAGATAGTTCCATGTGATAATAAATAATGATAATAATGAATGGGCCTGGTGATGAAATTTACATTCACGGACCACCACCAGTTCAGCTAATTCAGATGCGTCTCATCAATGGAGTGGCTGCAGGTTGTTGAACTTTGTGGCCACAATGACAAGCTTACTACTGATATGAGGGCCTTAAAGCCATGCTGCAGAGGGAGTCACTTGAAAGGGCTTAGGTATATTTAGCCTAGAGAAGAAGACTCTAGCATTTGAAGAGCTACCCTGTGGAAGAGAGATTAAACTTATTCTGCTTGATCTCAGAGGTCATAGCTAGGAGCACTGGGCTGGGCTGAGGGAGCTATGCTGGTGAAGATTTCAATTCGAAGGAAAAGCTTTCTAACGAGAGCTATCCAAGAACAGAATGAGCTGCTTTCGAAGAAGAAGGTGGGGTCCCCCTTGCTAAGCATTTTCATTTAAAAAAATTAAATTTTTAAAATTAAATTTAATATTATATATATATATATAATTTAAATTAAATCTTTTATTCTCACTTCCCCTCCCTCATTGGAAAAAGAAAAACAAAGCCCCCATTAACAAATAAGCAGAGTTAAGCAAAAGGAATTCACACACTGATCATGTCCCCAAAATACATAAGTCTCATTTTGCTCCTTAAATCCATTACCACACTGTCAAGAAGTGGGTAGCATGATTTTTCCTACAGAATCATGGTTGATCATCGTGTTAGCAGAGTTCTTAAGACTTTCCAAGTTGTTTGCATTTACGATGTTATTTCTAAAAATAAATTTTCATTGATCATACTTGGTTTTCTATATCACTAGAATTTCTCCCAGCATCCCTCTCCACCCCCCTTCACAGAGAGCCATCTCATATGACAATATTTTTTAAAGAAAATAAAGGAAAAAGAGGAAGAAGAGAAAAAAATTAGCAAAACCAATTAATACATTGAAAATTTTTGATAATATATGCAATGTGCCACACCTGTGAAACTCCCACTTCTGCAAAAAGAGTGGGGTGATGATGTCTTTTCACAGTTCTTCTTTGGAGTCTTGCTTGTTCTTTGTAATTTTTCACCAATCTCTTTTGATTGTTTTATGGTTGTTCTTTCAAATTAGGTTGTCATTGCATATGTTATTTTCTTGGTTCTGTTGACTTTGCCTTGCATCTGGGCTGTTTTTATTGTAGAAATTGTTTTCCTGGTTCTGCTCACTTCATACAAGTGTTTTTGGTTCCTCTGAAGCCATCCTTTTCATTATTTCTTATGGCACAATAATATTATATTGCATTCATATACCATAATTTGTTCCGCTGTTTCCCAATTGATGAATATCCTTTAGGTTTCAATTCTTTGCCAATACAGAAAAGAAATGCTACAGATATTTTTATACATTTGGTTCCTTTTTTATTTATTTGATCTTTTTGGAGCATAGGGCTAACTCACTGGAGATTTTAAAACAGAGGTTAGACAATCAGTTTTTTGGAGATGAGCTCCTTAAAAGCTGGGACTGTTTTTTGCCTTTCTTTGTATCCTTAGAACAGTGTCTGGCACATAATAGGTACTTAATAAATATTTATTGACTGAGTGATTAACTAAGTGGAGGGGATTCTAATTCATGTAGATGCTGGGCTATATTTTGAAATCCTTTCCAATCCTGGGTTTTGTGATTCTGACATAACTTATTCTTTATTAATAATAATTCATGGCTTTTATTTATTTGATCACCTCCAAGAGCCCATGTTGGGATAGGATTGGGATGTTTAAGGTTCTAACTTTTTTCCAACTATCTTCTTTAAGTATATCCCATTTGAAAATCCAATCTGTTCATATTGGTGTAATGGATAGCATCCTGTCCTCAAAGCCAAGAAAGCCTGAGTTCGGGTCCCACTTCTGGCACATAATATCTGTGAGACTTTGGTGCAGATAGTTTAATCTCTCAGTTCTGTGGGCAACTCTGGACAATTTGTAAGATTACAAATTAAAGATAAGGTGCCAACTAGCATTGGTAGTGGAAGCTTTTTCACTTGGGAGTTCTCTATACCAATGTAATCATAGGTCCAGTCCTTATCGCTAAATCATATAGTTGACCTTTTTTTACAGGCTTTAATTTATTCAAGAACCAATCAGATTATTTGGTCTACCTTATAAGGTCATTGTGAGGAAATCTCTTTATAAACCATAGAGTGTTACAGAAATGTGCATTAATGTTGCTGATTGGTATTATTAAACTAAACTTCTTAACTGTCTCTGGATTTTTTCCTTTAGGTGTATGTCGTAGTGGGGATTGCAGCATTGGTGTGCACTGGTTTGGTGATAATGCTAATTATTCTTAAGTTTGGAAGACACTCCAAGTTTGGCATGAAAGGTAAGAAGAATTACATGTATTTCCCTTTTTGTATGATAATATGAGTGATGGTAACTTGTTGTTCAAGGCTTAGGATCACTAGCGTGCTGGAATTAAAATGGCTTGGTCCTAAAATTATAATGGGAGGCTAGAGGCCATCCATGACAGAATGAACTATAACCATTTGAAAATCCACTGGACTCCTTGGCATAAGCATCTTTTCAAATGAGGACTGATTTACAAGATGGAAATCTGGTTACCTGAATAGTTAATTTTCATGATATGTACATAAATGACCATGTAGGCAACTGCTTCCTTTGTTTCAGAACACAGGTCAGAGGACTGAAGAAAGACATAGAGGGACAGTTTATGAAAGTACTTGCTATGCACAAGGAAAGGTCTTTTTTTCTGCATTGGATTCCACAATCCTTGTATGATGATGCTATTGTCCCTGTTATTTCTGTGAGGTTCTCAGGTCTTGCTCCATGGATAGTAGAGGTGGAAAGAAAAAGAAAAAAAATGCCTTTGTAATGCCTGTGGAACTTCCTGGATAAGAATGACTTTTTTAGTGAGAAAAAATATTTGATGCCAGAATGGTTAGGGGAAGGACTATTTAATGTTCAATTTAATTCAGCAAACATTTATTAAGCACCAACTGTGTGCCAGGAACTATGCTGATAATTACCTGTGAATTGATGGCTGGCCTGTGTAGAGATTTCCAAATAGCATCCTAAGACTTTGGGGACATTGTGTATTTTAGAAAAAGCCAGGTCAAAGGCTACTGTCACATTAATAGCAGAGAATGCTGATCATTTGGGGAATTGTGATTTAGGGTTTAAACCTCATACTTGTATAGTATATACCTGGGATTTTTTTTTTTTGTACTCTGTGTATTCTTTTTTTTTTTTTTTAAAGCAATTGGGGTAAAGTAACTTGCTCAAGGTTACACGGCTAGTCATTATTTATGCGTGGGTGCTCATTTTCTGAGGCCGATTTCGATCTCGGGTCATCCCAACTCCGAGGCCAGCGCTCTTACTCACTGCGCCACCTAGCCGCCCCTCTGTGTATTCTTATAGGTAGCCATTTATGAGGGGCAAATGGATAATTTATGCTGATTGGTTTAAAAAAGGATTTGATTTATTTATTTTCTTACCTGAGCTTAAATATAGGCCTGAGCAACTCTTTATATATATCTGCAGTGACTTACATGGTGTATTAATGTAATTACTACTGTTCTTCTTATTCATTCACATCTTTTGAGAACTTGGAAGGGGATTTTAAAATAACATGAAATGCCTTATAAAGCCTTGAAAGAAGAAAGGCATCTTCCATGTACTCAGCTTTATGGTTCTGTGTTCTTTACCAAGCTCCTGAAATCTCACCAGTAGTGTGTGAGGCAGGGTCTAAGGAAGGTCTCCCACCACCTCAAATCTCATCTACCTGCTTACTAATGTGTGATACTCCCTTGGTGGTGGGGGTGGGGTGGTGGTGGTAGAGGAGGATTTTATTCTTTAATTGGACACAAGAATTTAAGTCCTAATAAACCCAAGAAAGGGAATATATACATTTAAATTTACACCAATTGATTGGTGTATAATCCTTACCAGCGAGTAGATTTTGACAAGGAAAAAGGAACTTGTCTTTCTAGAGATGGGGGAAAAGAGGATGAAGAATGGGGAAGGAAGATAGGGGAATAAACATGGTTTTGCCTTGGGTTAAACAGGTTAGAACCTGTTGTGTAAGGTTAGATCACATTTCAGGGTTAGGTTTCTGTAATATGTTTACTTTGGTATTTGCAGCTTTAACCTAAGAATATTTTTTCCTTCTTATACATTGATTCAGTCTAGTAGTGCTTCATTTCCTTACATAAAGTACTCTGAGTGGCTGCCCCAAAGCAGAGGTGATTGTGTTTAGGGCCAGACCCCAGCTGGTCACTTCAGATGACTCAGCGGCTTCTGTACAGTGGAGATGTGGCTCTCTCTTTCCCAACCATGGCACAATTAGTGGAGGTGAAAACGACTGTGACTTTATTGTGAGGAGAGGTAATGTGGAGAATGGCAAAAGAGGGAGGTTATTCCTTAGACAGGACAATAGCTCATCATAGAGGAATGGTTCCCACCCTCTTCCCAGTAAACAGTTAGGTTTTTATGAGATTTTTTTGGACACTTTTTTACTCTTTTTGACACCTGTGATATTAAGGATAGTTATGTGGATTCCAGAGAATACAGAGTCACATGACAGCTATTAAAGGGGTATTGATGGTATAGAACAAGACTGGATTGTGGAACCAAGATACCTCAGTCATCTTGGGTATCCTTGTTTCCCCTTTGTGTGAGTTGATCTTACTCCCTAAGTTTTCCAACCAAGGGTTTTTGAATCTAGAAGTACCAGCATTAAAAGAATTTCAATTCTTCCGGTAGATGGTGGTATTTTAGCTGGTACATGAGGGAAAGCAGGAAACAGTGATGAGGATGGAGAGAGATGTCCAGGTCAGGGAGGCAATCTATGAAAATACCCAGATTTGGGAGAACACAAGAAATAAGTGACCCTATGAAATTCCCAGTGAAACGATGCTCTCTACCCAGCAAGGAAGGCAGCACAGTGGAAATGCAGAGGAAAGAAATGGAGGTAACTTTGGGGGTTGGGAGATGGCTCTGGGATTTTTGTACTACTTCTTCCCACCCCAAGCCTACTGCAGCCTGATATATTAAATGGGAAGGTCAGTATGATCAATCCTTGCTTGTGGGTATGAAACTAGACCCTTACAGTTCTGCTGATCCAGAGGACAAAAAGCCCACGAAGAGAGGGAAGTTGAACAGGATTCTGGTTCTAGTGAGGCAATGCAAGTTCAGTTGCTTTTGGGTCCTGGGTGTGCCATAGCTGGGCTTTGCTGGTGCCCTGACTCTTGTGGGAAGGCAGCCAACATATTGGGTGGTGGGAGTGGTGTGTGTGTGTGTGTGTGTGTGTGTGTGTGTGTGTGTGTGTGTGTGTGTGTGTGTTTGTATTTCCCATTCAGCAGATCTCATCTGCGGTTGAACTGATGTGCTAACCTAGGTTCTGGGCTCAAAGAACACATTTTCAGAATGGTCTGCTATAACTATGCCTTAAGGGTCCATTAAATCTGCATACTATTAGAAGAATCCAAAATTGTTGTTGTCAATAGATCATGCTTGGTGAGGGTTAGAAACATGACAGATTGGAATTTGCTTTTTATTTTTTAAAAATAATTCAGTAATGATTTTTAGGAAGAACCAGATTTCCTTTATGTCTTTTTAAACACATAAGCCAGTCTTTATATATTTATCTATTACATTGGAATGTGTAAACCTTGTCAAATGTTAATACTGGGCTAGGGGCTATAATGAAAAACATAGCTAGATTTGGAGTCAGAAATATCTAAGTTCAAATCCCATTTATGACTCTTGTTAATTGTGTGATCATGGACAAGCCACTTGCTCTGTACCTCAGGCATTTCTATAAAACTATGAAGTATGGAAGGGGCAAAAATCACAAGTTGATTATAGTTTATGTTTCCGTTTGGCTAATTCTACAGTTGACGTCCAGAGAGGAAAAGATTTCTCTTGTTAATGTATCTTTAAAATAATCTTATAAATATTTGGAAATAATTTTCAGCAAAGAATTCATTATTCTAAAAGTCATAAGCTTAATGGGAACAAAACTTAGGAGGTTTAAGTTCCAGTTAGGTTAAGTATGAGCTGGATGGGGTTTCAGGGTCTAGTTCGAAAAGACATTTGGATCAACTTTGGAAAGGAAGACATATGTGCCAGAAAGTCAGAAAACATAGCTGTCTTAACATCTGTAAGTAAAGAAACTATTTCTAAAATCTATTTTAAGGGACCTGTGAAACAATGATTTATGGAATAATGTGAACACAGCCTTTTTTTGAGAGGATGACATGATTTACTATTCAGAAAGTTAGAAAACAAAACTGAGTGAACTTTCAGATAGATGTGGTGATTAATTAATTAATTAAGTAAGTAATTCTGTTAACTTTTAATGAGCTTTGTTGGTGTAAACCATGGTAGTTCTTACTTAAAGAATAAGTATGATGTAGTGGGGGGAAAACCCCCAAACATTAGACTTGGAATAAAAAACCCTGGGTTTGACTTTTATCTTCGCCATTTTTTTTTGGCTGTGCTGCCGTAAGTTATTTAATTTCTTCTAGCCTTGGTTTTGTCATCAGTAAAATGGGGGTAGTTACATCTG
This sequence comes from Gymnobelideus leadbeateri, assembly GCA_011680675.1. Taxonomy (NCBI): domain Eukaryota; kingdom Metazoa; phylum Chordata; class Mammalia; order Diprotodontia; family Petauridae; genus Gymnobelideus; species Gymnobelideus leadbeateri. The sequence continues at coordinate 593,012 of WOXC01004558.1, read as the reverse complement.
TATTTATCTACCTCATATGGTTGGATTTTATTTTTTTCCAATTTCAGGACTTAAAAAGATGGATGATTTAATTAGTGTGGGTATTCTCTCCCACTAATGTAGTTCACCATCTTTCCATGCCTGAGTAGACAGTTTCATGAGTTGCTATGGCCAAAAAAAAAAGCACTCATATGGGGTCAACCTTTTGGCTGGTCCTCAGACAGCAGACTGGGCTTGTGCTTGAAGTCTCTCCAGCTTGGTAGAAGTTGCCAGAGCTTTACCTCAGCTGACAGCCAGCATCTAGCCCAGTGCCTAGTACAGAGTGGGAACTTCATTAATGCTTGTTGAGTGACTGGTAGCTTTTTAGAACTCTGGGCCACTTCTCTTCCACAATGATGCACTGTAGTCAAAACTTCAGTGGAGGCTACAGTTGATAAAATATAAATGAGGATTAACATTAAATAAAAAATAAGATAATTCCCATGGAAATGCATTTTATGTATGTAGATGTAAGCTACCATGCAGCAATGTGGTTTCTAATGTCATATGAGCTATAGTCCTGCAATCATGGAACACACAACTCATTAAAAACCTGTTTGTCTGCCTTTGTTTCTAGCAGTTTGTTGCTTGGACAAGGCTTTGTACTTTTCCTATTCTTTCTTCCACTGCTCTCATTTCTTTTTCCATTTTTTCTTCAAGCTCTCTCATTTCATTTATTAAAACAATTTAAAACTTCTTTTAAAACTCTTTCTAATCTCTTCCAGGAATTCTAGTAGATTTTTTTCCCAACCCATATTTATCTCTGAAGCTTTGTTTGTAAAAAAGCTTTGGAGCCTGGGCTTGTGCCTTGAGCTTTCTTGCCACATGCCATTGTCTCTGGACAGTAGAATGGCCCGAAGATTTAGCTTGAAGTTTCTTGATGCCCTTTGATAGTATACTAGATTAGATCAATGGTTAACTTCACAGTGTTTGACACACAGTAGGCACTTAGTAAATGTTTGTTGAATTCTTGAAAGTCATGATGGGGCAAACAGAGAAAAAGTGATAGAATAGTAACTGGCACATAGTAGAGATTTCATAAATGCTCATTGACTTGAATTACCTTGACCGAGATGGAATGTTAAGAATTAAGCTGATACAGAGAAATCACAGTTTGACCAGTGAATGCTTTAACCATAGGCAGGTGGTAAAAATGGAAAATGTAAGGATAAAATCAAGTAAGTTTTCTCCCTCATATCTGGAGATATGGTAAAAACTTTTTCTCTTTGTGTATTCGTGACTCGTACAAGCATGCTTTACAAAGCAAGGACATGTTTCCATTGGTAACGGTATTTGGGTTGTCCTAGGGAAAAATGGGAGTATAATTTGGGTTGATTTATTTCATTGCAGAACATTGTAAATATGTATCTAACCTTTGAAAACAAACTAAATTACCAAAATCAAAGAGACAGGAACATATTCAGGATCTTTTTTCTAAGCCTTTAAACTGTTTTAACATCAGTGTTTTAGAAAATGCCTCACTACATTTTTCCAACAAGCCTGTTAAGAAATGATGAAAAGCTTTGGTGTTTGTGTATGAGATGGTCGATTCAGACTTTTAGGCGGATGGCTTTCACCTGAGCACCTTCATTCATAGTCACAGGTCTTAGTCATAGCTTTTACAACTGGAAAGGATATCAGATGCCTCTTATTCCCTTATTTTATAAGATGTGGAAGCTTGTCTATGGTTGAGAGAGAGAGGAAGGAAGAAAGAGGCAAAGAGAGGGGGAGAGTAGGGTAGAAGGGAGAGAGAGAGAGAGAGAGAGAGAGAGAGAGAGAGAGAGAGAGAGAGAGAGAGAGAAAGAGAGAGAGATAATATATTTGTAGATAAGTAGATTTATAGAGATGAGAGGTAGATATGTAGATAACTATGCAGTTGATAAAGACAGGTAGAGGTTAGAGATAATAGATATAGGTAGATATATAGATAGATATACAGACAGGTTGTTAGAAGTGAAAACTATGTAGCTAGATGAATTGATAGATATGTAGACAAATTAATAGAGATGATAGATATGCAGACAGATTGACATGTAGAGATGATAGAGATAGATTGGTAGGTAGATAGATAGATATGTAGATAGTTTGATAGAGATTGTATATAGAGGATGGATAGATAGATAGATAGATGGATGGATGGATGAGTAGATGGAGTATTTACTACGTTCTTATTTATTCTGTGCCTAGCCCTGTGCAAAGCCTTGGGAATATAAATATAAACAAAAAGGCATAATGAGTCTTGCCTGCTTGTCTTCTAAGAAGACAAAGCATCGAATGAGCTGAAAACCTCTGAGGTTAGGAGGAAGTTGGGGTGGGGTGGTAAGCAGTGGGGGAAAGAGAAGGTCCGGGATATCCTAGGTAGATCCTGATCTGGAGTAAGTATGACAACTTAGGAAGTCTCAGAGCCTGTCTAACCAAAGGTTTTCAGACTCCAGATATAGGACTCCCTTCACTCAAACCATGCTGCTTTTCTAGGAACTGATCAAGGCACAGAAGAGCCTACAAAGGAATGAATTTTATTTTTACAAATGTCAGTGGGATTTTTTTTCCCTCTTTGGTAACCTTTGCAGCGAATACTTTTTTCTGACTTTGCATAAATCATAGACATTTCTTTAAATGATTTTGTAATTAAGAAATGACACCCTATTCTTACCTGACTCTTTCAAGCCTCTTTTTTCCCATCATTTTCTTTCTCTGGATTTGTTTTTCTACTTTTCTTGTGCCCTCTAATTTTATAATCTTTCCTTTCTCTTCCTCTTTCCTTCCCACTCATACCAGTGTCTTTTTTCTTTTTCAATGAACTTTTAAAATGTTTTGTACTTTTTTTTCTGAAAAGCAGAAAATGGAGAACATAAGAAGTTAGCCTAAACTCTGACACATGACTTGGTTTTATCTTTATTTTGGACGAGAAATACTGAAGGACCATGGAAATAATTGTAGCTGTAAATTAGAAATATCATCCTTTGGCATTATAGCCTGTTTAAATAACTTGCATCATTGAATAGTGGTGGCTAGGTGGTGCAGTGAAGAGAGCACTGGCCCTGGAGTCAGGAAGACCTGAGTTCAAATCCAGCCTCAGACACTTAACACTTACTAGCTGCATGACCTTGGGCAAGTCACTTAACCCCCATTGCTCTCCAAAAAAAGCAAAAAAAAGTCTGTTTTGGAGTGGCTAGGTGGCATAGTGAATACAACACCAGCCCTGGAATCAGGAGGACCCAAGTTTAAATCTGGCCTCAGGCACTTAACACTTACTAGTTGTGTGACCTTGGGCAAGTCACTTAACCCCCATTGCCCTCCAAAAAAAAGCAAAAAAAAAGTCTGTTTTGGGGTGGCTAGGTGGCATAGTAAATACAACACCAGCCCTGGAATCAGGAGGACCCAAGTTTAAATCTGGCTTCAGGCACTTAACACTTACTAGTTGTGTGACCTCGGGCAAATCACTTAACCCCAAATGGCCCTCCAAAAAGCAAAAAAAAAAAGTGAGTAAGCTGTTAATCCCTATCTGCCGAAACACTCAGATTTATACTCTAGTAAACCAGAGCCCTGAGTCTGGTGTCAGAAAGACCTGAGTTCAAATCTGGCCTTAGATACTTATAAGCAATATAACTCTTGGGAAAATCACTTAACCTTCATTTGCTTCAGTTTTCTCATCCACAAAATGGGGGTGATAATAGTACCAACCTCCCAGGGTTGTTGTGAAGATCAAATGAGGTGAGATAAGAATTTTAAAGTGCTTAGCTTGACACATGGTAAGCACTATATAAAAATCAACTGTCATTATTAATCTGAAATTTTATACACATGCACACACACACATATACATCTATATATAGACTACTGAAAAGTCTGAATCAAAGAGTATTTGCCAAGAAATTTAGTTTAGTACATTATGCAATGACCAGCTTTGAGAGGCTTAGCTCTTTTCAACAATGCAATGATCTAAGACAGTTCCAGAAGACTCATGATGTAAAATGTTATCTACATCCAGAAAAAGAACTATGGAGTCTGAATGAAGATCGAAGCAGACTATTTCTTTTCTCTCTTTTTTTTTTCTTTCTCATGGTTTTTCCCTTTTGTTCTGATTCTTTTTTCACAACATGACTAATATGATATAGCCTCTATCAAATTGCATGCCATCTTGGAGAAGAGGAAGAAAAGGGAGGGGGACATTTAGAGGTTAAAATCCTATAAAAGTAAACGTTCAAAATGAAAAAGAGATAAATAGATGATAGGTAGACAAAATAAATTTAGTTAAGTAAATAGAGTTTTAGACCTGGAGTCAGGAAGACCTGAGTTGAAATTCTGCTTCTGACATTCAATGGCTTTATAAACACAGCCAAATTTTAGGCAGCCAAGTGGTTCAGTAGATGTAGTGCTAACTTGAAATCAGGAAGACCAGAATTCACATCCCGCTGCAGTCACTTACCTGTTGGGTAACCATAGGCAAATAATTTAACCTCTCTTGGCCTCAGTTTTGCCATCCATAAAATGGGGATAATGATAGTACCAACCTTACAGAGTTGTTTTGAGAAATAATAAAGCATTTTTGCAATCCTTGAAGCAGTATACAAAGGTTCTTTCTCTCAACTTCAGTTTCCTTATCAGTAAAATATTATCTATTTCTCAGTGATGTAGTGAGGATCTACTGAGTTATTCTATGCTCTGGAAACTTCAGAGTGGCTACATAAATGCGAAACATGACTTAATTTAAAGTACTCTAATTATAAACTAAGATAAAATTAGGCACACATAAGCTAATGAAAAATGACAAGTCCCTGTGGGTTAGTCAGGTCTTCCACAATGTCAAGATGAAGAAGGGAAGTCCCTTGCCTTGTTGGGTAGACCTTCTTGAGATGATTTCTGGGAGAATCCGGATGTGAGTTCCGCAGGATGGGCAGTAATGGATGAGCTGTGGTCTGTATAGTTGGAGGGGAACACCAGCAAAAATGAGATCACCAAACCTTTGGGGCATTTGAGCTCAACTCATGATACAACTCATGATAGGTCTTGATGCACAACACTGACTTTAAGCTTTTTAGGCAATTAGAAACACCATCCCTATGTCTTTTTTTTTTTTTTTGTAAATTCTGAATTTGGGTCTCTTTTATTTTTATTTTATTTTCTCTGTTTTGTCATTCATGAAACAATGAGGCTGTTCAGGTCAGATTGGGACTTCTGAGAGACCTGAGCTATTCACTTAGTTAGTTATTTGGCAACTATACACAAGAGCTTTACTAATTTCCTTTGGAAGGAGGTTTTATTAAAGGAAAAAAGGGGGTTCCTTGTTTCCATATTAACTTGGACCTAGAGGTTGTTGTAATGCTCACTAGGTCTCCCATGCTAATGTGTTTCCTTTTCTATGCTGAAGTTTATAACTGTGGAAGTCCTTTATTCCCAGTAGAACTGGGCTTTGTTTGGGGATGTTTATAACTTATGAGGGAGGAGGTGAAGGTTTCCAGAGAAAACATAAGCTATTTCTCAGACAGTAGGGTGTCTTCTCTAGCTTAACCTCAGACAGAGAAGGTGTATTTTCTGTGAAAGAAATCAAAGATTAGATCTGCAATGGAGTTAAAATACCTTTGTTTCCATTCAAGGAAATCAGATAAAAGTAGACACACATTGACAGCTAGGTGGCACAATGGATAGAGTGTGGGCCCTGGAAGACTTTTCATCCTGAGTTCAAATGCAGACTCAGACATTTACTAGCTATGTGACCCTGGGCAAATCATTTAAACCTATTTGCCTCAGTTTCCTCATCTTTAAAATGAGCCAGAGAAGGAAATGGCAAACCACTTCAGTTATTTTTCCCAAGAAAACCCCAAAATGAGGTCACAGAGAATCAGACAGGACTGAATGATGAAACATTGTTTCTGTGAATGTCAGCCCCCATTTGTTTTGCCCCAGGATCCTCATGTAGGAGGAGGAATAGTGATAGTAGTGGTAGCAGTAGTAATAGTAGTAGTTCTAGTAACTAGCATTTACTATAGCTCTTAAAGTTTTCAAAATGTTTTACAAATATCTTATTTTATCTTTACAACAAGGTGTTATTATTGTTCCCATTTTCCAGATGAGGAATCTGAGACTAGAGATTGTGGCTTGCTTAAGGTCACCCAGATAGCACATAAGGCTAGATTTGAATTTAGGTTATCTTAACTTCAGCTCCATCACTCTCCAGAATCACCTAGATGGCTAGCCACATTAACAGGTTTTATTTATTTATTTGTTTGTTGTATGTGGGAAGGTGGGGTAGACTGTTTAAAAACCCAACAACTTAAAAACTGTTTAGGCTGGACCCCAGATTCCTTTGTGAGCCTGGTAAGTTTCCATTAAGGGCTTTGAGTTCTTGAAGGAAAGGTAAAGTTAAAAACATAATCACCCTAACCCAAATATCTGATGGATGGATCATTGTGCAATGTGGTAGAAGAAAGGAGAGGAGAATAAAAACAAAAAGACCAAAGGCATGGAAGAGGGTGATGTTTCAGTTTTTGGTGATGACAGAAAAACATAGTAATTCCAGTGATGTGAGAATTGAGCCAGTTATGCAACTAGAGAGCCAGCTCTTCACTCTGCTTCCTTAGTGATCTACAAAATGGGGAAAAGGATACTTAGTTAAAGGAAGCAGAGGCAGCATGGTATGGTAGCAAAGGGACTGTTGGATGGGCCGTCAGAAGAATCTAGCCCCAGTACTGGACTCTGCTAGTCATGTAACCATGGCCAAGTCATTTTTACCTCTCTGAGTCTGTTTTCTCATCTATAAAATAGGAAAATAATACTGACACTATCACCTTTACAATGTTGATACAAAGAAAGTCATGGCATACCAAAAACAACCATTTAAATTTAAGTTGCTCTCACCTTGAAAACAAGGGGCTGAACCAGATGATTTCAACATTCTTTCCATATAATTTTCATATTGCTGACTCTCTGAACCATGACAAAGCTGTTCTAAGTAGTTAGATTTGTTGGGGGTGTAGATAGTGGTTTTTTTTTTTTTGGTCTGGACCCATAGTATCATCTATGTGGAAAGGAAGGAAGGAAACAAGCATTTATTTATTTATTTATTTGGGGGAAGCAAGTGCTTACTATGAGCCAGGTACTACATTGAGTGCTATATAGTTATTTAATTATCTATCTATCTATCTATCTATCTATCTATCTATCTATCTATCTGCTTTTTGGAGGGCAATTGGGGTTAAGTGACTTGCCCAAGGTCACACAGATAGGTTTTTTTTTTGTGTGTTAAGTGTCTGAGGCCAGATTTGAACTCAGGTTCTCCTGACTTCAGGGCCAGTGCTCTGTTCACTGTGCCACCTAGCTAACCCTTATAATGATCTCTTTTGATTCTCACAACAATCTGGGGAAGTTGGTGCTATTATTATCCCCATTTCAGAACTGAGGAAACTGAGGCAGACAAAGGTTAAGTGGCTTGTTGAGTCACTCAGCTAGTGTCTGAGGACAGATTTGAACTCATGGCTTCCTGACTCCAGGCCAAGAGCTCTATCTATTATGCTATTAGCTGCCTCTAGGCACCTGAGCAATGTGGAGTTATCATTCTGAATATGGAATCTCCCTGTATAGATGCAGATTGGCAGCTTGGCACTTTAATCTTATGAAGTTGACTAGGGGAACTTATCCTTATGACTTCTCCTTAGTCCCAGAGCTAATGTCACAGATTGGAAGACTATAAGGCCTTCTTTCTATCCTCTCCATGCTTCCTTTAGTGCCTTTCAGTTTGGTGACATACCAAGACAACTTCAGTGAATTTCAGGTCTTTAGAAGGGAAATGATTGTCTATTTGGGGAAAAAACAGTAAGACGGAGTAATATCTTGATTTTCCATTGGTGCATTTTAATTTTTGCTTTTTCCTAGATAAGCTTTACTTTCCATTTCACTGGCAATACCCATTTCCATGGATTCTTTGCTTTTCTGACATATCTATGGAGGTTTTATTTACTCTTGCTTTGCTTGGAGCTTGTAGGCCAGTAGGGAGGCCCTTTGATACTCACGCTTGCCACAGAGGGCTTTGGAGAGAGGTTGATCTGCTTGAATTCTCTCTTCTCGGCATGGAGGAGTTAAACAGCTGGGCAGTCTCCCAGGTTTTCCTAAGTCAGGTTTTCATGATAATTTTATCAAATTAAATTACTAGAAGAGCAGTCACATCCATATTCAAAGGCCACATGTTTCAAAGCCAAATGTAAATATTTTCTAGATTATCTCTGTGTGCTCTCCTCTATTGAGGAGACAATTGAAAGTTGATTCTTTTTTGGTAAGCAAATGTCATAAATATTTATCCTCCTTCATCTTTTAGGGGCTCTACTTTTGATTCATTTAAATTATTTCTTGGTGATGATCTGATTTTTTTTTTGGCCAGACTTAATTCTAATCTATTAATTCTTATGCTTGTGGACTGATGGTAATTTGCCTAGTGACTACAATCCTTGTAAACTTTGCTAGTCTGGGTTTTGATTACTCTTCTGAGAAAAATGCCTACGTGAGTATATTGTTACAGATTTTGTTACTTCTTGCAGTGAGCCAAGAGGCTATCAGAATATATCATCATCTTCATTAATAACTACCTAATTGAGCATGTACCTGCCATCTATTTTGACCTGCAGGCTAGAATTGTGGCTGAAGGTAGAAATGACCTGAAACACAGTAGTTGTAAAGTGAAAGAAAGCCTGGCAGTTCAAATGCAAATTTGGGCTTTCTTTCTCACTGCTTTGAGCTTTGCCTCTGTTGGAAACAGAAGAGAGACAGTGTTGCAGAATGGTTAGAAAGCTGGCCTTGAAGCTAGGAAGATCTCACCAGAATTGGTTGTGTGACTCTGGGCAAATTGTTTAACCTCTTCTCCTCTAGGTAACTCTCTAAGACTTGCAGTTGCAGAGAGTTAATGTGCATTTGGAGAGGGAGTTTCCTCACATGGGAATTCCCTGTGCCAGTAAAATCATAGGTCCAATTCTTTTTCCCTGAATAACTGAACTCAAGAAGATTTGTGACTATATACTTTTGAGTTTTCATGTGACTTCAAAAGTCTTCTGTTTTGTTTTATTTTGTTGGGGGAGAGGGGAGGGTGTAGGAGAAGCTTTTATGTGGAATTTTTCCTTAGAACTCGGTAGAAAATGAAATAACACTGTTTTTTCTGCACTGTCTCCTCCTGCCTCTACTTCCTCAATCCCTGATCAATGACTAGTTTCCATGAATACTTCAGCCTTCACATTGGGGGTGTAGAAAGATAAAGATGAATGGTCAGTGTCAAGAGGCTGTAGCATGTTACCAACCATGACTTAAATTCAGGAAGGGTTATAAAGATATACTTCAAGAATATATGGCTAGAAGAGGAAGTCAGCCAGTCTGTGTAGGGTTACACAGTTATCTTGGTAATATTAGGATCATACACTAATCAGTTTGAGAGATCTTCTAGTACAGCTTTGTAGTCTTAGAGTTGAGAAAACTGAGGCTTAGAAAGGCTAGGTATCCAAAGTCATAAAAGCAGTGTCACAGAAGTAGGATTTGAAACTTCACCTCCAAATGCAGCATATTTCCATTGTACCATACTGACTGTCTTTAAAGACCCAAAGGAAGGCCTCTAGCATGTGGAGTAGATATTTTTGTAGAGGGTTTATAAAAGGACATGAACAGAAAATATCACACAAAATGAGGAGACTGATCTTCAGTGGTGTAGGAAGTGCCAAGGACTGAGTGAGATCACAGATCTGTCGAAACATGACTCTGGCTACTTTTAGCCCTTCAGCACTATAAAATATCTTACAACTATTAATCCCTTGGCAGAATCAACAGAACAAGGTAAGACAGTTGGGTATGAACAACTGTCCACCCTGTGAATGATCCTTGACCAGATTTTGTTTTCAACTTTCTTCTCCCCTGCCATCTGTCCTTATTTGGAGCCACCTGACTTAGTTGGTGGGCATGTTTTCAAGGAATGCATGTATTAAATTTAAAAAGCCAGGATTAAAAGAGAAACCTATCATTCACCTAATCACATAAAGAAAAATAAACCTGAATCCACAGATTGGACTCCAATCATCTCCATTACCCACATGGATAATGGAAAGTTGACTTCGTTGGCTCTCTATCCAATGAGACCCAGCTCTCATTCTATTGAGCATCCTTTTTCTATCACTCATATGTGGAGTTACTATTAACTTCAAAGGCAGGGGAGACTCATAGGAAACAGAGGAGAATGAGAATCTGGCCCTGCATGCTGAATGCATGTCCAGACCTTGAATGATGTCAGCAGTTGCTTTAACATATCAGTTTCACTGCAGACCTTTTATAGCTGCAACATCCATTTGGAATTTTGTTTAAAGGAAACAACACAGACTTATCTCTAGGCCAAATCCTCCCCCAACTTTTCTTTAAACCCTGCTCTGAACTCTGGTTTTGTTGATCTCTTAAACAGGGCTTCTCAGATGCAAAAGAGACCTTGTCACAGGGGGACAGTCATTTTATTCATTATTTGTTTTGACTAGAAAATATACCTATACCTGACAATGTGAATATCTCTGGATCAACAGATCAACATTTATCAAGTGCCTGCTGTATGCAGACCACTTTCCTTCAGTCTGTGGGAATTGTGCAATTTATATAAGCCTCCATTCTGAATCTCAAAGCTTATATTCTAATTGGATGATAAACCACTTGAGATAAAAAAAAAAATGGGAGAAGACAGCTGAAAACAAAATTATACTAGAACATTAGATAGTTTAAAGGGGAAAAAAACCTTATGTGGTTTGGTAGGAAATAGAATAACCTTGCTTTTTCTGTACCTTTTCTTCTTTATGCCTCTATCACCCCATTCCTGATCAGTGATTAGTTTCAGTGAATACTTCAGCCTATAGTGGGCAGCATATAAAAAAGCAATACATTTGGAGCCAAAGAATCTGGGTTTGAATCTCAACTTCCCTATGTGACTTTAGGGAAGTCACTTAACTTCTGTACTATGCTACAGAGACTTCCTGGAGGAGGTAGCATTTGACTTGTCTTTCAAGGATGGGTAGGGGTTGAATAGAGGAGGATGGGGAGTGAAGGCATTCCAGGCACAGGAGAAAAATTTCAGGGGAGGTGTATAAATACCTGTGTAATGGCTGCTAAGGGCTTTGAATACTTGGCCAAGAGTTGTCCACTTTGGTTTCATCAATTTCATAGGATGTCAGAGCTGGAAAGGACATAAGGGATCAGTTGATCCAACTCCATCATTTTACAGATGAGGAAACTGAGGATGAGAGAAGTTGGCTGGAAGAATATGTGAATGATACAGCATTCTTATTGATCTTCCATCTTCTTCATGACTGTTGTTTTAGAGAGTCTGATTATAGAAACTGTCTCTATATGTTGGTACTAAAGAGAACTACAGAGTTCCTCTATGTATGTCACTACAATAGAGTTTTCTGTTGTGTAAAGTGGTTCTTATGTTTTAGGCTTTGTGTGGTACATGATTCTGTTCAGAATTTCCAAATGTGCTGAAATATGCTCCAGTTTACATCATGTCTTCTGTAAGATCATTGTTAGTATTTTGTATTTTCTGGTGATTTCTAATTATTTATTAGTCAGCTTGGTAGATAGTGCTTGGTCACAAGGTTATTGTGAAGATTTAACTGTCCCTGTATGATGCATATTGCTGAAATGCCAAAGCACTATGATTGTCCTTCCCTTTCCAAAGACATAGTAATAGATATTCAGTAATCTATATGATTTCTCCTTTGAGAATTCAGAAATGGTTGATTGGATTAAAGTGGTAAGGCTTGGACTTTCTGCGTCCCAGGTCTATGCTTACCCTTCCATTCACCCTCATGCTATAGGAGAGCATATTTAAATCACTCCCAAGAAAATTTTGACCCTATGTATGGCTCAAATGGATGTGCATGTCCATATATATGGAGTTAACTTCTGCAGCTGATTTCTTACTTAATATTAGAGAAGACTGCACCATCTCTTTTCAAGGTGGTGATCATTTTAATTTGATCCTTTTCCCTAGCAGCAAAGAGCTCAGGCACCCTCTGAAGTCCCGTCTTATGCTGACCACTTAGCAATTTCTAATGCTGAAAACCACAACCCTATTTAGGTAGAAAAGCTCATTTTGTTGTGACTAGCAGACACATTTCAAGATGAATTTCACATGAAGTATCTTTGCTCACTGTGTGGTTTGGAATCTTTTTTTCCCTGACAAGTGAGCAGCTAAGGGGAAGGGGTGGGGGAAAACCTCCCTCAAATGGCTTGTATAAGATGCTTCCAGGATCTCCATTAGCCTTTTTGCTGTTAAAGGTGGAACAGACTAATAAAGTTCTTTATTGTATTATAAAATGTTTCAGGTTTTCATGATTTAAAAACTACCCCAATCATTAAGTACAAATGAGCTTCATATTTTTACTGGGTGATAAATCCTCAACTGCCATGCTTGATAATGAATGGTATGGGGAGACAAGGTAGCCTAACTATTTACTTGGCATTTCAGTCATTGCTCTGGTGTGGTCGAGCTATGCTCCTGCGGTGAGGCAAATATCCACCTAACTGTGCCATTGGTTACACCAGATGGCAGATATTAGGACTCACATTTTCCCTTCCCTGTGAAAATGCAGAGAGAAAATGCCTGCCTATGCAGAATAATGCCTCCTGGGTCCTGATTGAGAATGCATAAAAATTAGAATATGGAGTACTAACAGGACAAGCTGACTACCTTCCCTTTGTCTCGATTGAGACAGCTAGGCATTACTAATGAATTACTGAACTTGGAGTCAGGAAGACATGAGTTCAAATTCTGCCTCGGATACTTACTAGTTGTATAACCATGGGCATGTCATTTAGCCTCCCTCAGTCTCAGTTTACTCATCTGTAAAATGGGTATGATAATTCTCTAGACAGGCAGAAATCTAGTGGCCAGGAGACATGGAATCAGAGGAAAAACCCAGGTAGTGTGGTATGGTGGAAAGGGTATTGGCTTTGGAGTCTGAGGGCCTGACCTTTACTGATAATGTGACATTGAATAGGTTACTTAACTTCCCTGGATCTTGGTTTCCTCATTTGCTAAGTGAAGGGATTGGAACAGATGGCCTTTAAGATCCCTTCTGTTGTTGTTGTTGTTGTTCAGCCATTTCAGTCACGTAGGACTCTTTGTGACCCTGTTTGGAGTTTTCTTGGCAAATATGCTATAGTGGTTTGCTATTTACTCCATCCCAACTTTAGAAGGCAATTGTCACTTGCTTAGTCAACAAGGATTTATTTAGCACTTACCATATACCAAGCACTGGGGAAACAAAAATGGGGCAAAAAGATGGTTAGTTAAGGAGTTCCCATTCTGATTGGGGAGACAACATGGAACCTATGTGCACACAAGACATATCTCGAGTAAATGGAGGGTCATCTCAGAGCAGAGGCACTAGCAATGGGGGAATCAGGCAAGAGCTCTTGAAGAAGGTGGGATTTGGGTTGAGTCTTAAAGGAGGCCAGGAAAGCTCAGAATAAGTGAGGAGAGCATTCCAAGTAAGGGGTCAGTCAGGCATGAAATTGGGACACCGAGTGTCATGTGGAAGGAACGCAAGTGGGGACTGAATCATGGAGTGCATGCAGGGGAGTCAAATGTAAGAAGCCTGTGAAGGGTCAGATAGATTTTATATTTGAAATTGGAGGTAATGGGGCCACTAGAGTTTGTTGAAGGGCCATGATCTGACCTGTACTTTAGGAAAATGGCTTTGGCAGCTGAGTGTAGGATGAATTGGAGTGAGGAGAGAATTGAGGAAGGCAGATCCAGGAGAAGTAATGAGAGCCTGCCTCAGGGTGGTGGCTGTGTGAGTTGAGAAAAAGGGACTTACATGAATTATGTTGAGGAGTAAGAAAAAACAGCAGACTGGATATGTGGGGCCAGGGGAGTCAGGAGTCAGGCTATCATTGAGATTGTGAGTCTGGGGGCCTGAGAGAATGGTGCTGCCCTCCAGAGTAATAGGAAAGTTGGGAAGAGAGGAGAATTTGAAGGGAAAGATAATGCATTCTCTTTGGCACTGTTGTTGAACTTGAGGTGTATGCAGGGTGCCCATTGTGAGGTGTCCAAAAGTGATAGGACAGGAGCTGTGGAAAGAGCTTAGATTGATATGTCCTTCTGGGTATCATCTGTGTAGAGATGATAATTGAACTCATAGGAGCTGGTGAGATCAGTATGGAGGGAGTATTGAGACAGTATGGAGGGAGAAAAGAGCCTAGAAGAGAGTTTTAGGGGACACCTAGGATTAGTGGGCATGACCTGGATGAGGATCCAGCAAAAGGAGACAGGAGAGCAGTGTCATTAAAACCCATAGAGGAAAGAGGAAATGGGGAATGTCAGTATCACAGGCTACAGAGAGATCAAGAAGGATAAGAATTAAGAAAAGACCATTAAAGTTTACAATTAAGAGATCATTGGTAACTTTGGAGAGTGCAGTTTCAACTGAATGATCAGATTGTGACAAGAGAGGAAGAGAAGGGACCTAATGTCAATGACTTTTTCCAGAGTTTAGCCAAAAAGGGGAGAAAATGGAGCTGTAGCTGTGGGAGCTACTTAGATCAATGTGATTAGAAATCTATCTGTGACTCAGTAGATAATTCCTAGGGAGATGTACATAGCAGTTAAGTGACTTGTTTAGGGTCACATAGTAAATGTCAGAGAGTAGACTTGGACCCTAGTCTTCCTGATCCCAAATCCATCACTCTATCCTGTAAGTTTTGCTAATTAGGTAACATAGTCTATATACACGAAGATGGACAGACCCTTCTCCCTTCATTAGCACCTAGTCATTTGGTTCTATTTCATATTTGTACATTTAATAAAGGATACCAGTGCTGTGAATTACATACCTAGAATTCATTTAACCACTGGACATACAGTGTGTCTGGGAAAGAAGTATGCTGAAAAGTGTGCTGAATTTGGTGTCAGAAAAGAAGTAAAATATGTCACCTCTTATAGTCTCCAGTGGGGTGACCACGGGCAGCTCATTTAACTTTTGTGAACGTCAATTTCTTCATCTGTCAAATGCCACTAGCCAAATGTTGGGCTTCCTTCACAGAACCCTGTGTGGATCAAATGAGGTATTATATTTAAAGTGCTGGATAAATAGGAGCTATTGTATCCTTATTTATAATCAGCTCCCAGTCCCAGAGGAAATGAGGAAAATCTCTGTTGCCTTCAGAACATAGAAGAGTATTCAGTAAATATTTGTTGGTTGATTGCATAATTGAGCACTATAAATGTTCCTTTTCCAGGTGTTAGGGCCTTTGTTATTAATTTGCTCCTAGGGTCAACATTATTTGAAAGCTATAGGAGGAGTTGAGCTACAGTCCCTGATTTATGCTTTTCTGAAAGCTCCTGAGAAGGCATTTCTATCTGATTTCCAGTTAGAGAATGTTGCTAATTGTCTTAAGTAATAAGAGAAATTGGGGGGGGGGAGGGGAAGGGGGCAGGGAAGCAAGTGTAATGTTGGACAGCATAAACAGTAGGCTAACTCATGGGAACTGGGAGGTTGTCTCCTTCCTTATTTTTGGCACTTGGCTATTAGAGTTCAGGACCTGGGTATAGATTCTAAAGTTTAGGAGAAGTATGGGAAACATTCAAGAGACCATTTGAATAAATGCCATTCAAGAGAAACTTGGAAATATGAATAAATGATTGTTAAAAACCCAAACATGAATATCCAGAAGAACAAGGTAAAGGATTCCAAAAGGCAGATTTTATAGGGAGGTAGATTTGGGCTTAACATAAGGCAGGATTTCCTGACAATTACCATTCTTTTCCCGTATTCAAATCAAGGCTAAACTCAGGTCCCATTTTCCTAAGAAGTCAATAGACTGCTGCCACTTAATATTTGTGTATCTTTGGACATGTCATTTAACATACATGGACCTCGATTTCCCCATTTGTAAAATGAGGTAGTTTGAGCTCTCTTCCATTTCTAAATCTATGTTATGATTCCAATATTGGTTTCCATCATTTTCTTTGTCCCCATTGTGTCCCCAGTGCCCAACAAGTCTTGCATAATAAGCACTTAATAAAGGTTTGTTAAATTGAACTGAAATGTTAAGGAGCTCTCCATGTGAGGAAGTGAGTTTCCTGTCTATTGATGACTGTTTTTCAGGGATGTTGTAGAGCCATGGTATCAAACTCCAACAGAAATAGGAGACACTAATGCAGATATCAGAGTTCCTCTGGGCTGCCTATTGACTTAGTTTTAAAATGTAATATTTTTACTTATTTTGTTTAATACTTCCCAATTACATTTTAGTCTGGTTTGGGTAGCTCTAGGGAATGTTGCAGGCAGCCTGTGGGCTGTATGGTTGACACCTCTGTGGTTGAGAAGGGTACCTGCATTGGGTAGGACGTTAAAGTACCTGAACTGAAATTTTCTTAAGAGTCTGATTTCATAGTAGTTTAGCAGAAAAGAAGATTGGCTGACAACTTCAAATGAATCAAGGAGTATTTTACAGCAGATGGTCACTAAATATTCCCTATCTCCACTCAAAACAGAATGAGAAGAAACGGGCTTATATGTAGACTGTGGCATTAAGTCAGCTGTAAGAAAGTTCTCAAATTTGAAAGTAACAAAACCTTGAAACACACAGCAAAATAAAGACCTCCTTTTTTAGGAGACTATGAAAATAGGATAGGTACTTTAAAATTGTTAGATGTTTAAATTTGGATGTAACTGAAAGTTGGATTGATAGGCCAGATGGTCTCTTGAAATACATTTCAACCATATGAATTCATTATTCTCTCCTAGAAATTGTGGGAACACCAAATAAAATGACCATTGTGCAGTTCAGCATGTTTCTCAGGTAGGGAAAAGTGTGTACGGACAATCTGATTGTTAGAGATATTTTCAACAACAGAGCCAAACATTAGTCTGCCATGGACTTGCCCAGAAACATAGCCTTGACTTGCCATAATTGGTGGTAGAATTATAATGAGTCACAAATTTAGGAGCTGGGATTCTAAATTTCATTTATTGTACCAAGAACTTTGTAGCTCTCCATTACACTAATGAGATACTTGCTCATTTTCAAAATGCCTTAGTGGGGATTATCTGTGACCATGAAGGATGTATACATCTGTTAGACTCTGACTTTCTAGTGCAGAAATCCTTCTTTCCTTCTTTCTCTCTTCTCTTCTCTCCTCTCCTCTCCTCTCCTCTCCCCTCTCCTCTCCTCTCCTCCCCTCCCCTCCCCTCCCCTCCCCTCCCCTCCTCCTCTCCTCTCCCCTCTCCTCTCCTCTCCTCCCCTCTCCTCCCCTCCCCTCCCCTCCCCTCCCCTCCCCTCCCCTCCTAGTCCCTCTTCCCCTCCCCTCCCCTCCTCTCCTCCTCTCCCCTCCCCTCCTCCTCTCCTCTCCTCTCCTCTCCTCTCTTCTCTCTTTTCTTCTTTCCTTTCCTTTTCCTTTCTCTTCTTTTCTTTCCCTTTTCCTTCCTTCTTTTCCTCCATCTCTCCTCCCTTCTTCCTTCTCTTCTGCCATATTCCTCCCTTCCTTATTTTTGGGACTGGGTCTCCTGAACTTAAACTAGAAACTAGGTCCAGGCTGCAAGTGAAGTGACCACCCATTGGCTCAGTCCTACTGCTGATCAGTGCAGAATCTTGAACCTGATTTCCTTCCAATATGGGCCAGTTTGTTTCTCTTTAAGCAAATCTAGTCTTGCCCCTCCCATCTCCTCTTCCTCGGGCTCAGCATTTTGGTGCTGGATTTAGTGTAGATATCCTTATTGAACAGGTTTAATGAACTACAGCTCAGAACTCCAGAGCTCAAGAGATCCACCAGCAGCTCTAGCCTCCCCCAGGAACAGAGATTCTAGTTGTACATCACACCTGACTAGTGAAGGGGTTCTTAACTTAGAGTCTGTGAATTCCCCCTACCCCATATTTTGATAACTGTGTGTGTGTGTGTGTGTGTGTAACTATATAGCTATATATACTATTTTTCTTTGTAATCCTATGGATTTTCTTTTATATATTTAATGATTTATTTATATATTTATTTATAAATATATATATATATAAATAATTTATTTATATATTTCCCCTGAGAAGGGAAACATTTTCTTAGCAAATTTCAGTTTCAACCTAGACATTAAACTCGACTAAGCTCATAAATGAGCAGTCCTCCTACTTTTCTGAACTTAGTCCAGGCTGTTCTAACATTGTCCAGTCCCTCTTTGTTGTTAGTTTTTCTCCCCTCAGTAGACAGATATGTTAACAGTGCTAGAATCTGTTATCTGTCTGTGAGAGTCATAGAGCAACCTTCATTTTGAGAAACAATCACCTTAGACACACTTTTTCTCTAGTATTCCTCACTTTTATCTTCTGCTTCCAATAAGTCAAGGGAGTATTTTTAAAAATGTATTCCTGCTGTAGAAGGTATTCTTTGTGGCTCCTGACTCACATTTAGCTTACTAGAAGGGAGGCCCTTGACTTAAAATATATATTTGTATACCTTCTTTACCACATCTTGGGCTATTGATCTAAAGATGCTTCAATTATTTATCAGCTTTCTAGAGTGCTTGTTTTGCCGAGGTCTCTGGGCACATGGACAAGAGTAAAAATACCAACGACAAAGAAAAACAACAACAAAAACCAATGTGCTAAACTTAGACACAGATTTCATACGCTTTCATATGAGCCTTCAATCATTGCTCCAGGGATTTTGATGACTGATTTTGATCTATTTATAAAATGTACCCATTGCCAAAAGGAGATGCACAAAAAAGGCAAAGATCAGATTAAAAATATAACTCAGTCAAAGGCTATGGAAAAAGAAGGAACCTTAGAGGCCATCTACTTCAGCCTCTTATTTTACAGATTAGGAAACTGAGGCATAGAGAGGTTATGGAATTTCCCCAAGGGCACACAGTGAATAATGAGCCATGGTTCACAGGTCCTGCAGCTCTACAGATGAATTTCAGATGTTCTGATTTGATGAAACATAACAATGCCACCTCCCCATTAATGAGCAAAGCAAAAAAAAAAAGTGAATTTTAAAGTGGACAATGTTATCAACCCTCCTGAAATTCCTATTTTAGTTAGATTAACAATATAGCTACAAGTATAAGGTACCCTCATGTGTAAAGGATTGGTTTTTTTTTTGTTGTTGTTTGTTTGTTTTTGCTTTTTGGAAGGGGAAGGCAGAGCAATTGGGGTTAAGTGACTTGGCCAAGGTCACACAACCAGTTTTATGTTAAGTGTCTGAGGCCACATTTGAACTCAGGTCCTCCTGACTTCAGGGCTGATGCTCTATTCACTGCGCCACCTAGTCGCCCTTAAAGGATTGTTAAAGAAAATAAAAGATTCTTCTGAAAGAAAGATTTTTCTCTTCATAAGATAATTTCAATATAGACCTGATTAAAGAGGACTAAATAAAGGTCCCTGTCTATCCTACTTTACCATCATCAAATCATCGCAAGGTTAATGAATGGATCAATGTGTTTGGTATAGAGGGTTTATGCAGGATATTATCAAGTTGGAGGGGATCCCATGTAAAAGTCATGGCTCATAGATGGGGAGAATGCCCCACAGTGCTTTTTTAGCTAGAAGGAAAGGCAACAAAATATTTCTTGACCATCTTACTGATTTTATGTAACACCTAAACATTACTGCTGCTTTCCCAGAAGCTGTAAGTCCCTAGTACAGATCAGATTTGCATTGCCTTTAGCTTCTAGCACAGCCTTAGGGATCATTGGGTCCAATTTGACCTGAAGGCTTTTTGAATTGAATTTGTCTATAAGGGTGGTTTGTAAAGGGCTGAGCTCTAACTTTGCTTACTTCCCAATTTTGCCTCAGGCTAGCCCTGGTTGGGATTCTTAACTATCAATTTTGATGGAAATGGATGCATTTACCCAGTATATTCCTTATTTCTACATATGTAACTGCTGACATTTAGAGAGAGCTTTAGAGTTCACTCAGTACTTTGCATATTTTATCTCATTTTAGTCTTACAACAACTGAGTGAATTAAATAAGCAAGTGTTATTACCTCCATTTTAGAGCTGAGGAAACTGAGTCTGGGAGAACTTCAAGGTCACATAGCTACTACTAAGTAGAAGAACCCAGACTTAAACCCAGTCTTTTTGACTCTAAATGTAGTGTTCTTTCCATTATAGTACAACCACAGATTTAGTTGGGTAAGTTGGAACTATACAAATGAGTTAGTAAGGACGTTTCTAATCTTCCTCTATTCTTAGCTCAGATTTTGTGGTCTACCAGGCACCCAGTTCTCAATCCTAATCTTTACCTTAGTTTGATCCAGGTTGAATGCTAGACCAAAGCCTTAGATACCTAATCTGGCATAGATTTAGATCGGGGTTTCTGTTACATCAGATGAGATCCTTAGTCCCTTCTGGAACACAATTCCCAGTTTTGCTTGGCATGGATACCCAGGTTATCCCTCCTAACCTTAGGCTCTCCTGTACTTGCATACTACACTTCATTTTCTAGTGTTATTTGCCCATAAAATCCTAAGCTTTTGGCCCAGTCTTAGACTGTCTGAAAGATTAAGTTATTTTTCTATTTGGTTCCCAAAGATTCCTTCTCTGGGCTTTTGACCATCCTGTATTAACTTCACTGTTGATTTTTTACCTTATGAAGAGGTCACTATTGCTATGAAAGTCTTCCCCTCACCTTAGTGGTTCTATTTTCACCTCTGACCAATTTTTGTCTTATTTGGTTGGAAGTACATATACAAATAAGTTTTTAAGGATGTTCCTAATCATCCTCTATTTTTAGCTCAGATCTGGTTTAATGATAAGTCTTTGATGGGGGAATCTTTCTTAGAATTTACTTCTTCATATCAACTACCAAAAATTCAGTTCAACTCAAAGGAACATATATTAGTGCCTACTATGTAACAGGCATTGGAGACTCCAAAATAGAAATAAACACATTCTACTGGAAATAGACTTACTATCTCTTCCTGTTTCAGAGTATGTGCCCTTCATTTCGACTGTTTTTATTTCCTGTATGAGTGACTCCCTGGCTCTCAGCTCTTTCAAGAGTAAAGATGTGTATCAGGACCTGAGTATGATGAATGGCCAATCACCCTCCCTCCTTTCCAGTTCAAATGATCAACCCTGTCCACATTCCCAGATTTTCTTTGATAATCCATTTCTTGGATAAGCTCAAGAGGGTAATTATCTAGCATTTTAACACTAGTTTTATAATTTAAAAATACTTTACATAGTAATAACAATTTATAATTCTCACCAAAAGTTAGAAGAGAAGTCTTTTTATCCTAGTATCTTTGTTTTATATTTTTAAAATGAGGGCAATAAAGAAAAGGAAAAGACTCATTGAATGCTCTAGAACCAATCAATGACAGAGTGGGGAATGGACTTGATTGATTTATTGATTCAAAGTTAAGTGGTAGTAAATGGATGAACACTCCCGCTTTCTATTGTACTAGAATCATGCCCATCTCTCCGACTCACCCCACTTCTGTTTGGCAGTATTATCCTTTTCAAAAGGAAAAAAATTGTAAAATATAAGTTTCCTGAACTGGGGTTTGTAGATGATTAGTTTTGATATAGGAAATTTAAATTTACATGGTGAGCTCTTAAGATAGAACTATCTCTTCATGGTTCATGTTGTTTTCTTCTGGTAGTTCCTTGAAGGCAAGAATTGTTTCATTTTTGTTTTTATATCTGTAACAACCAGCACATAGTGGATGCTCAATAAATGACTTTTGAATTAAACATCAGTTCTTTTCTGGACACATGGGGTCAAAGGTGCAGTGCTTCTGTCAAATGTTTACATTTACTTGTGTCAGTGTGGCATACTGAACAGAATGATGGCCTTGAAGACAGGAAGAAATAGTTTCAGATCCTTACTGTGATGCATACAGACATACTGACCCTGGGTAAGTCCTTTAACGCCTTAATGATCTAGATCAGAAAGAATGTGGCCACCGACACATCTTGTGTGTTGATGGAACTATATTAAAATATAATTGGGGAATGTTTAACAAGACAAATAAAAATATAATAAGACATCGATAATGTTAATATACAGATTTTCTAAGTCAATATGCACCTGCAGGCATCCTATTAAATGGTTGAGTAGTCCTATTACTGTGTGAGTTTGATGTCACTGCTCTAGGCAACTCTCTAAGACTTTACATTTCAGAAAAGATGTCAGTCCACTTTGGTTGAGGTTCTACACCTGTAAACCAGTGAAATCCCAGGTCCAATCCCTATTTATTCTTTTATGGAAGAAGGTCATAAATCTCAGTTTGATACTTGGGGGAATTTAAACACATTCATTTATTATTCTTAACGAAGTAGCCTAACAGTGATAGCTAGCCATGTCCTGCCTCTAGCAGAATATCCCCTTCCCTGCCCCATTCTTCAAAACCTTCCTAGAGAAGTAACTCTTGACCCTACTTGCCATGTGTAACCAAGCTAAAAACTTCATTGTTTTAAGGTGGTTTGTATTCTAGTAAGACCTCACATTTAGCTGCTCTGTATAATCGTCTTAACGGAAGTTCTCTGTTGGTACCAGCTGAAGATTCAAACCTGTATCTTCAAAAGAAAATTTTCATTTCCAGGCCAATAAAGGAACCAAGCACTTCAGCATTTTTGCTGAAACAAATACTTTCTCTTGGTCTTTTTAGTCAACCAAATATTTTTGGGATACCTACACGTTATTTTTAATGGGAAGAATGCCCCCTGGTGGAAACGTTTGCAAATGGTCGCACACATTTGGGGGTACTGTTTATCATAATTATTTCAGATATTTCAAGTGTCATGTTAAGGCAAAATAAGGCTGTAATGGACATGTCGAAAGAAGGCACTTTCAAAAATATTTATAACTCTCTTTAGTAGAATAAATGAAAATATAGATTCAATTTTCATGCTGGGGTAAATGGAAAGCAGATCTCAAGAAGAGATTGATTTTGCAAATTCATCCAGTCCATTAAATCATAACTTGGGCACCTCTGGTGTAGTAGGGTATTTGTAGGTATTATCAAGAGAAATTACAATGATCTTGTGAATAAAAGACTTTTTACTTCGCTAACATCTTAGGGGGTTACTGTTTAAATCTTCATATGCAAGGAAATTGCTTGAATGAGCATATATATGTCTGTATATACATATATATGTACACATATGCATATATGTATACATATATACACACATACATGCTTGAGAGAAAAGAAAAGATGGAGGCTAGGAGTAGGGATATCTACCCCCACCAAATTATTGTTTTATGTTGTTTGTTTTTTATTAACTCCAGACAATCCATTATCAAATTCATTAGGGAATATTCAGCAATCTAGAGATACATGTTTGCCAAACCTCATGTTTTATATAGAAGGCTCTATTTTGGAAAAGTACAATCTGCAAGCACTTTGAGTACCATTCATAGACACTTTCTAATGATATCTTTGGAAAACAGTTTAGAAATATAAGAGAAAGATGGAGTAAGGATAAAATGCCAAGGTAGATGTAAATTCATAGAGAATAAATCACAAAGACACTAAAACAGTTGAATCTTCCTGTCTCAGGGGTTTTTTTCCCTTTCCTTAATATCTATATCTATCTATCTATGATACATACACTTCTATATTGTTTTAGATAATTCTATGTATCCATCTATCTGTGTAATCAATATAGAGATTGTAGAAAGTGGAAAAAACCCAATGACTTGGAACAGGAAGACTCTACTGCTTAGTTGCCTTTGTGATATATATATATATATATATAGATAGATAGATAGATAGATAGATAACACATGTTACACATATGTGTATGTACACATGTGTATACACATATATACACACATACAGAACTAGAGACAGAGAGTGTATGTCTATTGTTGTAGAGCTGTTTGGTGAATTTTGGGAGCTAAAAGGAAATTAGAGACCATCTTGCAGTAGAACTAATGTTCTATATTCTTAATGGGGATGAATCACTCTTTCCGTCTTTCAAATCCAATTCCTGTCCATTAAGCCTTGGATAGGGATAGTAAATGCCATTGTATTTTTCATATCACCAAATGCCACATTTTCTGAAAAAGCAAAGTTTCTTATACTCCAACATTTGTAATGCATGTGCATTTTGGGAGCATAATTTGCCAGGCTGAAATCCCATTAACTTAACATTACTTGGTGACCTATCTGTTCTTTGATGAAAAATTTGGTCCTATATAAAATCTCCTTTTTATATCATTGTCTGTCTTCAAGGTTTCTTTACCTTAAATGCATGTGCTAGTTGTTGTTTTGTGCCTCAGAGAAGTAGGTTGGCATATACATTCAACAGAGCTGTGGCTGGTTTCCTGAGATGTGATAAAGTAGGTCATGTATTAAAAAGTAAGATCAGTACGGTATTGAAGCTTTTGATCTAACTTTAAATGCTTAGATTGCCTAATTCTCACATCTGTCCTTTTACTGGAGGGAGTGTGTGTGTTTGTGTTTGTGTGTGTGTGTGTGTGTTAAGGTAGTGAGGGAGTCATGGGAAGATAGCTCTGAGTTATTATATAAACACAGTAACTGATGGGATTTTAACCATGTTTATTGATGCAGATGTTTATTTAGGTCAGTCTTTGATGATTTGAGCCTGTTGGCTGGTTTCTTTGCCATGACAGTGTTCTAACTTGGCACGCATGTCCATTTGAAATAGGTTTATCCCACTTGTCAGCTTGATCACCCAACTTCTTAAGCAGATTTGATAACTGAATAGATCTTTTTGAAAACCAAATCCCTATTTACCACCATTAATGAGATTCAACAGATTCAGTCTCATGTTCTGAATACCATTCAGTCAACATACTACCTGTATGTCTTCAAGATCTACTAAATATGAGTTATTGTTTTAGTTGGTACCATTCCCAAGGAGGAGCTTTTATGTGCTTAACAAAGGCAAAACTTGAATGAGATGATAACTCATTTGGACATATCAGTTCTTCCATATTTGTTAAATAATCAGTCCTATTACCTTGAAAAGATATTTTAAAGTAAACAAACAACAATAATATTGTATCTAATGTCAGTTGATAGGGTTAGTTATCTAGTGTAGGCCAGAGTACTGGAAACCCAACACCCTGAGGGGTAAACATTTTTCTTTCAGGCAATCACAAATTTAAAGGTTTATTTTTGCCTCATGAGAGTTGTTTTTCTGATATTTTGAGATATATCAAGCAGCAAATACCTTTTATAACACATAGAGTAGTACATATAAAATTTAAGGTGATTTATCTGGCAGGTTGGGGACAATGTAAGGAGGTGTAGTTAGTGGGAAATTCTAGCTAAGTTAATTCATGTAGCAGTTATTGAGCTCTTCAGTTATTCTTCCCTTGCTTTCCCTCCCAAGACTTCTAAAAGAATGATACAATAGAGCTTTAGACATGTTTGTGACAGCCCTGTGTGGCCAAAGTCAAACTTTTTCATGCATCCATGTGTATCTTCTCCTTAGAGCTGAGTCATTGAGTCTAACTAACTCTTTCATTTTTTCAGATAAGGGAAGGATAGACCAGACAGGTTAAATCACTTGTCCAAATTGCATAGGTAGTAAGTAGCAGGAATGGTACTTAAATCTAGGATCTCTGAGTCCAAATTCAGTACTTGCTTCATTGCAATATGCCATCTGCTTTATTTTAAGCACTCAGCTGCTACCTCTTCTGAGAAGCTTTTGCTGACATCCCTTTACCCCTCCTTCCTTTGCATTTACATAAGCAAATAGCAACTCATCTATAACCTAGTAGATTTTCTTTGAGAGTTGTTTTTGGGGAGGTGGAGTCAAGATGGTGGAGTAGAAACAGGACTTCCACAGGGTTCCTGCTCCCACCTCCTCCAATTCATGTAAAAAAATGACTCTAAATAAACTTTGGAGCTATAGAACCCACAAAATGACACAGAGAAGCTAACTTCCTGCTGAAGACAGTCCAGCAGGCCAGCAGGAAGGGGCCAGTGCAACTCTGTGAGCTGAGCCCAGCCCCACAAGCCCAAGGTTTTAGCCTCAGGGCAGCCACAACCACCCTCCAGCTGGAGGGACTTCAGATCACCAGAAGCTGTGGCGGTTTCCATAATTATCAACCCATAGATGCTAAGGACAAAGTGAGAGGTCAGTGCAGTGTGGACTTTGGGAACCGGGAGTCTAGGAATGTGGTCCAGCCTTTGCCCCCTGAAGGGAGAAGTGACTGAGGCAAGGTGGCTGTGCAGCTGCCCCTGCATGGCTTCTTCAGAGCTCCAGGCCTGCAGATTGTATGGGGACTAAGCCACAAGTCAGAAGGGTAATTGCTTTTGTTTTAATCTGCTTGGATCTGGATTGTGGCCTAGGGTGGAGGTCCTGGGGTGAATGACCAGTTTGCCAGAGCCTGTGGAGGCTTCAGAGAGGGCATCCAACTAGTAGCTCCAGCAACTGCAAAAACCCCAGGAACTGGGACAAAGCTTCCCTCTCTAGTAGCAGAGTTCTACTATGGCAAAAAGCTCAAAAGTCAAATAATTGAGTGGCAATATGAGCAAGCAAAGGAAGCAAAGCAAGCACAACAATCCGACATTAGACTCCTATTGAGGGGACAAAAAGGATCGAAGCAAGGAACAGGAGGAAGACAGTGAAGTCAGAACTCCTGCACCAAAAGTTGGAAAAGGAAAAATTGGGGAGAGAAATGAGAATGATGCAAGAAAATTATGGAATTAGAGTGTTGTTTTGGTCAAAAAATAAATCCATTAACTTGATGCTGAATTCCCCCTGATTTTAAATAGGTTAGTCCTTGGTAAGGGAACTCTCAGGTAAAGGAAACTCCTACCAATACAATGAGTTTTCTGGAACATAGGCTTAAAGAGTTATCTAGAACACTCAGAAGGTAATTGACTTTCCCAGTGATGCAGCCATTATGTGTTAAATGTGGGATCTGAACCCATGTCTTCCTGGTTTTAAGGCTAGGTCACTAACCATTTTGCCATTCTGCTTCTCTGGTCCTTGGATGGAAGACTTAAAATCAATTGTCAATCACCTTGTACATAGTAGGAATTTGATATCTTCTCAGAAATGCTCAAAATGCACTATCATATCTTTTAAAGAGATAATATCTTAATTATTATTAATTAATTAATATCTTCATTATATTGAGTCATATGCTACTTGTTAATAGTTTGTTTTTTCTGTCTTTTAATCTTTTTAGCATGGTTTTTAATTAGTCTGAAAAATAGACTGTGTCATGAATGAAATACTTTTATTGTGCAATATATTTTTTAAAGTATAATAACAGTAGATAGAGTGTTGGCCATGGAAATGGGAGGACCTAAGATCAAGTCTCATCTCTGAACAACTATTGGCTGTCACTTGGGATCCTAGTATTCTAGGCAAGATTCTAAAACTAGAAGTCACAAAACAGGTGCCTATTGCCTTTGTAGAGGGAATTTCTTATTTAAAGAAAAATTATACCTAGTTTTATATATATATATATATATATATATATATATATATACACATATATATACATACACATGTATATGTGTGTAAATAAAATATTTATGTAAATAAAAGATTTAATAATCTTATGTAAATAAAAGATTTAATATGTTTGCATCATAGTCCATTGTCTCCTAGTGTATGACTTCTTGTGTTATAATTCTATTTTATTTAAGAAATTATGAATCCAGAAAAGGGGAGGACTAATAAATTATATGTAATAATAGTGAACAATTACTGAAAATAATAAAAAGGGTCCTACCCCCCTCTTACTTCCTTCTTCCCTCACTCCTCTTTTTCATCATTGTTAATCGCACTTTGTTGTCCTTGGACTAAAAGATGAACAACTCCATTTCCGCAGTGTTTAGATTTCTGGAAACCTGAGTTAAGATTTCTGGAAACCTGAATTGATGCTAACAGAGGCAGTGCAGTTTAGAAATGAGTAATCACCAGAGCCAAATGAGCTCATACATAGAGGATTCTGGATGCAGTGAAAATCTGAGGCCCAGGAAAGCCTCAGTCTTAGTTCTTGCCACAGTGCTGACTCAACTTAGTGTAAAATTAGTCACCCATCTTTTTCCTTACCTGTAAAATGGGAACTTATTTCTCAGCTATTTTGAGTATCAGGTCATGAATAATTATATAATATTTCTGCATAAATAGAAATGTATGTATAGCTGTTTCTGCACCAAATTTATTCTGTGCCTTATCTCATCATGTCAAATGTGGTAACTTTAGTTTAATTTTTCATGGTCTTCTAATAATATTTAGGTTATCTTCAGTTATCCAGTGATTCTATGGAAAACTGATGGTTTGGTTTTATTTTGGAGGATGTGTTTGTATGAGTATGTGCTGTAAGAGGCCGGTAATGATTTATTTATGGAATTCATGAGAAATATTTATTAAATGTACTTAGCACAATGCCTGGCACATAGTAGGCTCTTAAGAAATGTTTCTAGACTTAACTTAGCAGGTGGAGATGAGAGGCAGATTAAAACTGAGTTTAGCTGCTTCAGTTTCTGTGGTTTCCCACTTCCCTATTCCAGTTTCCCATATGCTCTTGGAATCTAGCTGGTCACAATTGAAGCTGGGAAGCTGCCTTCCCTTCTCTTCTCAGAAACCTTCATTGTCAGCAGACCCATAAGGGATATAAACTGTCAGCATTCCCTGGTCTGGTCAGTGACCTGCAAAGATCCCACTCCCTTCCCTCCTCACACACAATTAGTGACTTGCACTTTAGGTCTCTCCCCCACCCCAGTGCAATTCTGTGACTTCTGAAAAATCAAAGTAGTTTTTCACTGGCAATTAAATAATTGGGATACCTATCTGATTTGATCATTACCTTAGAAATATATACTCATATATTTATAATGATTTACAAAGTTAAAGTGATAGAATACTGGGCTGTAACCTCATAGAATTTTTGGTCACAGAAGTTTATTGTTATGACATGTCTGACAGAAAGCATTAATATTAACTATTTTCTCTCTTAAAATACCTTTTGGGTTTTGTAGTGCTTTTAAATTAATGCTTTATTCTTTGTCATAGTAGAGGGAATCTATATAAAATAGAACTAGGTATAGTCATATGCATGTATGTATACATGTTTATATGTGTAATATATATATATATAGATATGTGTATATGTTGTTGTTCAGTCATTTGTCAGTGTGTCTGACACTTTGTGACCCCATTTGGGGTTTTCTTGGCAAGGGTACCAGAGTTGTTTGCCATTTCTTTCTCCAGCTCATTTTATAAATAAGGAAACTGAGACAGAGCTAAGTGACTTACCCAGGGTCACACAGGTAGTGTCTGAGGCCAGACTCGAACACAGGAATATGAGTCTTTTTGATTTCAGGTCTATTACTCTATCCACTGTGTCACCTAGCTGCCCCATATGTATATATATATTGTACACTTATTAAGGTATGGCTCTATAAATCACCAACTTCTGCCTCTTATTATATGACACTTTGTGTAACAATGATTATATTTATTTACTTTAAGAAATTATGAATCCAGAAAAGGAGAGAATAAGTCCCATTACCTTTAATAATGGTGGGCTATTCTTTTAAAAAAGGGGTACCCTGCCCCCTCTACTTTCCCTTTCCCCCTTTTTTCATCAATGTTTTTGGAACATTTTAGGCATTTGGAAGAGTTTAAGGAAAAGAAGATTGGATAACTGGGATTTAGGAAGGTTGGGGGAAAGAGTAATTTTCTGTTTTTAACTATTTGTTGTTTTTAGACCAAAGGAGAGCTCTCTTCTCTCTCTCTTCTCTCCTGACTTCCGGTACCAATCTCCAGTTGCAGGATAGAAATCTTCACTGAGACTTTCACTGATATGTCTCAAATGGAATTCATCATTTTTCCCTGTTACCCAGGCTCACAGTTTCAGAAGGATCTCTATCTCTTCCTTCTCTCTAAACTCTTTTTAAGCCAGTTAAGTCCTGATAATTCTACTTTCAGATTCTCTCACCTGTACTATTTTTTTTCACATATACACAAATATACATACCTCTCTAATTTGGGCTGCTTCCTCTTTTTCAATGATTGAAGTAGTTTGCTTAACTTGTCTCCCTGATCCCATACTTTTTTTTTCCTTTCCAATCCATCCTTTACACAATTGCCAAAGTAATATACACAGCTCTGAAAATGTTATTTCTTTGTTGACAGCTACTGTTATAGTTGTTTTTGTAAACTCCAAAACTTTACATTTTAGACCCTCCACAGTCAATAGTCAACTTGCCTTTCCAATCTAATTTCACAATAGTTCCCCTTCATATGTTCCAGGTAAAGAAAAACCAAACTAGCTCTACCCATGTCTTGTCCTAATTCTCTCCTATAATGGTGCATTTATATAGGACATTCTACATGCCTAGAATGTACTTCTATCTACTTCTCTGCCTTTTAAAATCCTCTTCTTCCATCAAGGTTCAGCTTAGGTAGGTGCCACCTCATTCATGGAGCCCTCCCTGATCCAACTGTAAGACATCTCTTATTTCACACATAACTGAGACATAAAAAGACTGAGAGAACTTTGTTTGAATGTGTCTTTTGTCCCATTCACCTGGAACGTGGCATTTTACTTAATCTACAGTGGATATAGATAATCCCCTTTGATTTAAGTGTAAGCTCCTTGAGGGCAAGGTATGCTATTTTCATCTTCTTTTACTTTCATCTGGGCATCCCGTTTGCCTTTTTTGTAGTAGTCACCAAATAAAGTTTGAGGAATTGAATTGAAGGTCTGTAGGCAGATGGAGATAGGAGAATAGGGTGTAGTTAAGATTTACATTTTACATTTTAAATGTGTTCTTTCTTCAGTGCCTTTATTCAAATAAATGTCTAACAGTGGGTATTTTTGACAGTTTGTTGATGGGAGGTGGGGTGGATAATTTGCAGTAGTATTACTTTTGAGGTCCTTTCAAATCACATGGTATGGTCTGTCGGTTTTTCCCCTTCCATATACTAGAAGTCTAGGACTATGTAGATCCATCATTCTGTATTCGTTAATTCATTTTTCCCCATTGATTCTCTTTTAAGAGAAAGGTTTCTGTTTAAAAAGTAAAGGAGAAATTATTTTTAAGCAACAAGTTTATTTCTCTCTTTCCTCTTTCTCTAGTTTCAAAAGTTCTCAGACCTTATTCCTCACCCTCTAGAAACAAGGGGGGGGAGGAGATATCTCTCTACTTCATTTATTCATTATATTGTATTGGGTTTCCCCCACTGTTTACCCTAAGATGAGGGGGAGAAGAGGAAGAAAATTCTATACACCTTTTAGATGGTTTCCTCACATTTGTTAGTCAGAAACTGACATCTCCTGCCAAAAAGTGGGTATGTATGGGAGAATACCCTGCTTGACTAGAGGGCCTGGGGGAGTTAGCTAGAAGCACGCAAAAAGAACTCATTAATGATTTAGAGAAATTGGCTTAATTTCCTTACCTCCATAACAGAGAAACAAAGCTTGATCAATACTTTCAAGGTCACTACTGATATTTGCTATGTCAGCTAGTCTCCACCCACCCTTCCCCACCCACTTAAAATTTTAAAATAAATCTCATTCACTTGTGCAAAGTGGGTTAAGCTGTAATATACTTAGATAAGACTTACAAAGTCAGAGAGAATTGAATTGTGGAGGAGGGAGAAGAGTCGTAATCAGAGAGGATAATTCAAGTAGCAGAATTTGAATTTGTGTGGAAATACCCAGAATTTCTAGTCTTATTTTGCAGACTAGGAAATTGAGGCCCTGAGAGATGAAGTGATTTGCCCAGGGTGCCAACAGAGGTGCCGTGTAAAAAGAATTCAAATCCAAGTCCACTGACTCCAAATCCATAGTGATTCCCATGATTTTGTCTTTGGTTTGGTCCAAGATCAATATATACATTCCAGGGACTTTAAAGTGCCCATGTGTATCCTCTCACTTCTGGATACTTCAGCCTCTCCTATGTGTCCAGTTATGTTCTAGCGTGTGTTACAGCTCCTTCTATACATGTCTTAGCTCCTTACTGGATTGTTAGGCTACTTGAAGGAATGGATTTCATTGGTTTTTCTTCTTAGTATCTCTAGTAATTGTCAGTGCCTTATATGTGCTAGATGCTTAATAAATGTTTGTTGAAAATGAACTAGAAAATTAGAAGCAATGGTATTTGGAAATTCCATAATTAAACTTATTGAATAATTATCAGTCTGCTTGGATAATGATAATGATCATTCCTAAGGTGAACTATGAACTCTGGGAATTTTTTTTTTTTAATTTTTAGAACGTGAAACATTGAAGTTTTCCTTGTAATTATTTCAGTGTCACCATGTAGTAAACTCTTTTCCTTATAAAGTTGCTAGCTTTTTACTCTTTGGAACCAACTCTTACACTTCTAGTCTATCAATAAAAAAAGTGGTTTGTTTGTTTGCTTGGTAAAGCAGGCTCCATAGCACTAGATTGAACTGAATTTCCTGGAGTTAAAAATACAAGAAATGTTAAACATCAGAATTTTATTTTTTACGTTATTGCTCTAACACATTTCTGTTGCATAAATGTTTATTAACTAAGCAGAAATAATTTGATTGACTTAAAGATTCTACTTTGTATAATATAGTATATTTTTTTTACAAACTTAACCAAAGTCAGAAATTTGAATCCACAGAGATACAAAGGGATGCCAGTACAGTGTTGAGAAATATTTGGAAAAAGTGATCTCTAGTGAGTTTGCCTAGTTGAGTGAGGGAAGAATGATGCTAACGGCAGCCCTCAAAAAGCACCAGAAGACATGTATTGTTTCTAATCAAAACATCATGAAAATATTCTTGACCATAGTATTTTCTCTGGATCCAATATCATTTTAATTAATAATTATTTTTTAAAATAATTAGTGGGGAAAGTCTCTTTTTGGATTTGCAGTTCAATATGGCCATCACCTGGAAATTAGAACATAGTATTTTGGAGGGAATACTGTTTTTAAACATTTTATCTCTGAAGTTGAGAGTTGATGTCTAAAATATAATGTAACCTTGAAAAACCTCTCCTCAGACATAGCCACCAAGCTACATTTAAAGCCTCTAAAATGGTTAAAAGGAATGGGGGATGATTTTTAAAAGGTTTCCAAACAATCTTCGTGTATTTATTAAGCACCTACTATGTACTAGGTACTGTGCTAGGTGCTGAAAGAGACAAAAAAGAGACACTTCCTGCCCCAAAGGGCTTATATTCCATGGGAAGGACTGCATGTACAATATAAATATGCAAATAACAAATTCCACCTCCCCCAAACAGTACTGGAGGGATATTCCCCGAACAGTAGCTGGAGAGAATAAGCAAAGACATAGATATAGAAGATATATATACATACATATGTATATGTGTGTGTGTGTATGTATATATATACATGTGTGTATATATATATGTATATATATGTGTATATATATATATATATATATATATATATATATATATATATATATATATATATATATATATATATAACTAAGCTTTGAAGAAAAGTAGGGATTCCATTAGAGGCAGAAGTAAGAGAAAGGAGCTAAATACTGTGTGGGCAAAATCTTTGCCCCCACAAATCCTCAGCCTCTGTGAATAGTTGTCTTTTTTCTAGTCCCATTAGGGTATGTTTTGTTTTTTTTGTTTTTGTTTTTGTTTTTTAAGCATTTGGGGTTAAGTAACTTGCTCAAGGTTACACGGCCACTCATTTCTGTGTGGGTGCTAAGTCTGAGGCTGGAACCGATGCCAGGCCCTCCTGACTCCGGGGTTGGCACCCTTACTCACTGCACCACCTAGCTGCCCCTTCCCATGAGGATATGTTAAAGAGAATGTTTGCTTAGTCTGAGGCTTGTGTGTCTCAAAAAAGTAATACTGAAAATTATTCTTTCAGTGGAATAGTATGAAGACACTAAATAAGGTAGAGTCCAACAGAGACCCAACACTAGGTCTGGAGTCAATCCAATCTAGCCCCAGACATTGCTAGCTGTGTGACCATGAACAAATAGTTTAACTTCTATCGACTTTCTTCATCTGTACAACGGAGACAATATTTGCACCTACTTCCAAGAGTTGCTGTGAGGCTTCGAGACAACATTTGCCAAAGTGCTTTGCAAACCCTAACATGCTATTTAAATTTTTATGTTAATTATGTTTTTATATGGATTAATTTATGTTAATTAATAAATATTTTATTGTTGTTGTTATTATTATTGTTACTACTAAGAAATGTAACCCTTTATCTGAAAAAAACCCACAGACAGTTTAACATTTGTATTCCACTGATACGCGATTAATACTTCAAAAAAGCTTTAGATGCCAAGTGAGGAATTGGATTAGTATTGTTCATAAAATGTTCCTGTGTAAAAAATAAGCAAAAACATATATATGTATATGTATATATTGTGCATCTCTATGTGTATGTATATACATACATTATAATACACACATACACATACATAGATATATAAACACACATAGACATATACCTGTATGTGTGTATATGTGTATATAGGGTTTTTCTGAGGGACCAGCACTATAATATTAGCTATTTGGAGAAAGGAGCCTTCTATAACTGCATATTTATTTCACCCCAATACTCAGCTACACCATTACACTTACATAGCACACATGGAAAGGCCATATGTCAAGAATGGTAAAAAGATCCCTGAGGCAGCTAGGTGGTACAGTTCATAGAGTGCTGGATTTGCAGTCAAGAAGACCTGAGTTTGAATCCCGCCTCAGACATTTATAACATATGTGGCCCCAGGCAAGTCACTTAGCCTCTCTGTGCCTCAGTTTCCTCATCTGAAAAATTGGACTAATAATAGAACCTACCTCCCAGGGGGTTGTAAGGATCAAATGAGAAAATAGAAGGAAAGAGCTATCCAGAAATTAAAGCGCTAAGCGAATGTCAACTGTTCAGTCAGAAGATCTGGGTTTGAGACTAGCCAGACATATACTTTCTGAATGACCTTATGGAAATCATTTAACCCCTCTGAGCCCAAGTTTCCTCTCCTATAAAGTTAAGGATAAAACTTGCTCTGTGAAAATAATATATAAATGCAGTACTAGTCTTATTAACTAGTGGCATGACTAGGAAATAATGAGACTAATTTTGTGTGTGTGGCTTGGGGAGATCAGTCTCATAACTTTATAGTGTATTACCATGATGATTCAAAGCAAGAAATTGGATGAATCTATTGCCCTGGGAATAGGAGAAGATATGACAAATCTGCTTAATGGAAAACAAATCCAAATTCAGTGAGTGGGTGGGAAGGGAAGCCAGTTGACAACAAAGATTGAGTCAGGTTCCGTATTGATTGCTGTGTGCATGACCTAAACTGCAGAGGGTGAGTTTGAATAGAAATGCCACCAGTTTTTCACAGAGGTGGCAGGCTTTATGTGACGAGCCAGGGCCTGAGCTGAAGACTTATTTCCCAGCTGGGTCACTGATTAGGTTTGTGCATTGGACTAGTTAGGTCACCTCCCTGGGTCCCATATTGCTCAGTTTCAAGGGTGAGAATTTTATGAATTGTATTGTGTACGTGTGTATATGTATACATGTATATATCTCTGTACACATAGATATGTGTTTATATCTGTAGATGTATGTTTATATATGTATATATGCACGGATGTATATACACACGGACATGGATGCACACATACATGTGTGTACATGCATACATATTTAATGTGAGAACACTACCATCGTGATATGTAAGTTTGTTATCCTTCAGTCAACCAAAAAGAATTTGGTAAGTTCCATCTGTGTGTCCTAATAGGCACTCTCCAAAATGCTAGGATTACAAAGGTAGAAGTGAAGCAGGCTCTGCCCTTGAGAGCTTATAACTGATCCCAGGAGACAAGGGGTACGCAATAGGTATCGATAAAATAGTGTCTTGAGGGAAGACTGAGAATCTGAGGGAATCAGGAAAGGCTTCATGCAGAAAGTGGTGTCTGAAATGAAACCCAAAGAAATGTGAGATTCTGAGAGGGAAGGAAAGGAGGGACCGCATTCCAGGCATGGGGGGCGGGGTAGCCAATGCAAAGGTGCAGACATGGGTGACATTACATGTGTGAGGATTGTAATGCAGAAGTTGAAACATTTTGAGGATGATTTAGAGTCAGATGGGAGCTTGGAGATAATCTCAATAAACAGTCTGAACACCTGTTTGTTGATTGACAGGCTGACCTAGTCCAACTCCTCATTTTGCAAATGAGGAAAATGAAGTTGGAAGTTCATTGATGTATGCAAGGTCACACATGTAGTAAGCAGAAGGGCTGGATGTCAGACACAGACACTCAAAATCCAGGGCTCTGACCTCTATACCTTTTTACCTCTAGATATTCCATTTTATAATATATACTTAGAGCAACTAATTCAGTATCTGCAGCATAGGGTTTGTGTTGAAAAATGAGGCTTGGCTAAGGTTTTCAATGAACTTAAGTCTGCCTTCTGTACTTTGTGATTTAGCAAAGAGATACACTGATAGACATAGCTACTGAGAGGTTGAAAGAAGCTTTCAATATTTCTGTTTTCACTCAAGCCTTTTGGCTGTAGATGTAGATCATGAGCTCAGAAATGGGGAGAAACTATCATGAGATAACATTTAACTCTGAAAGTACACAAGCACATGAAAAGAGATTAGAAAAATCTGCCCAGGAATGGAGGTGAGTCATCACCTAGAGTTGGGAAAAGTATTATCAATAACCATTTGCAAAGCAGCTCAGGATAACAGATTAAGTTGGGTACATGATAGAGGATGTAGTTTTCTCTCCCTTGATATCTCTGGCATGGGGAATGTACTTCTTTAAAAAAATTCAAGTGGGCAGAAAAAATATTTTATACTTATTTTCAAACATTGGAAGACTGTTTTCTCTACTGGGCTATTTTTGTCCAATTCTGAGTAAAGAAAATAAAATAAAAATAAATATATTGAGACTCAAGAGGTGGGTGTAAATTCTGATTCATTTATTTTTGACTAGTTATATGTTCTTAGGCATATTTTGTAAATGTTTTGTACCTCAGTTTCTCCATCTGAAGGATGGATGAGATAATGGCTTGCTAATCCTTTCAGGGATAGAAATTTAATGATATAAATAATAGGTTCATAGATGTAGAGAAGACTTAGAGGCCATTTTGTCACATTCTTATTTTATATATAAAGAAACTGTGACCTAGAAAGGTTGAATGACATCCAATTTCACATAGATAATGAGTGGCAGAGAGGGGATGTAAATCCTTGTCCTCTGATTTTCAACTCAGTGCTCTTTTTACTGGATCAGGTGTGTGTAAAACTCTTTAAAATCCTTGGAAGAAAGTCATATTCTGTAGAATATCTACAGAATAATATAACCCTTCCTATGAACATTTAATATCAACAGACATGATATAGACATCTGATAAAGAAAAGGGAAGTGAAACTAGCAGCATATTTAGTCAGTCGTAGCCAGTTTTATCTATCTGTTATTTCCCCCCACCTTATTAATTCCTTATGAAATTCCCCAAAGGAAGATAGAGTGATCCAGGGTAGTAATCCACAAAGCTGATAATCAGTCCATGAATAACAGAGAGTTGACTACAGAAAATGAAATTTCCAAGTATAGTGGTTTTCACTCCATTATCTAAACAAAGGTGTAGCAATAAGGAGTGTTTAATAATTCTAGTAAGGGTATTGATCTCTCTTTGCTTCAATAGGCTTCCATTTGTATCATTATTTCCATCATGGAATGACTCCAGGTATCAGTTGAGTTGCAAAAACCCAATTTACAAACGTCCCATAAACATTGCTGGTTGGTTATCCCTTCCATAGTTATCCTTCATTTTCCTCCCCTACTAGTATATGCTTTCTATTCTCTCACTTTTGTTTATGGGATAAAATGCTGTAGAAAATGTCAGGGAGACACATAACTGGAGAAAGATCCAAATCTGATTAAAACTAGGGTTTGGAATTGTCCATAATTTTCAGTTGTCCATCCTAGCCCATTTCTGTTTTTGTGGATGATAGAGATTTAACTAATTTTTAGTAGATAATAATGATTATTTTATAGCTATGTTTTTTGATATGATATCTTAATGAACTGTAAAAAAGAAGTCTTGAGCCACCTGGAAGAAAATTTTAAGAAAGACTCACACTAAGCTCAAGACACTCTGGTGAATCCACATTGTCAGAGGTCAATCATTCATATTAGTTCAATTTAGTTGCATTTAGAGCCCACTACTTTAAATTTTATGATAATATAAACAGGGGCTGGGTAAAGCTGAAATTTACATTTGTGCCATCTGTGAAAAATGGCTTTCTGAAGACATTAATTATGTAACTAGTACTTATTTAGGACTTTCCTCAAAACAGTCTTATAAGTTCAACAGTGTAAGCATTATTATTACCATTTGATAATAAAGGACTCGAGGTTCATTTGTCCATGGCCATATCCCCAGTAGAGTGAAATAACCTGCATGTGAGGCAGGAAAGACCTGGGTTTGAATTCTACCTCAGATACTTGTGTTTTCTAGTTTGGGGCAAATTTTTAAACCTTTCTGAACCTCAGTTTCCTGAATAATAATAGAAATTACTGCATAGAGAGGTTGTGAGACCCAAATAGATAATGTTGTAAAGTGTTTTTGTAACCTTCAAATCACTAGGTAAATGTCAGTTATTATTAAAATGGTACAGTCAGGGCATGCAATGTACAGTGTGTTCTTACCATTATACTAGGTAGGGTCTGGGAATTATGCAGAAATTAGGGATCAAACTTTTTAAGCCTCTTAGGTGCATTCATTAAGGTATGTATTTTTCCTTTTAGATACTGCATCTGTACCCTGCTTGCCAAAATACCCGTATTAATCTCTTTTATGAATATATGGGAAAAAGAACAAAACTACATTAAAATTATTTTGTTAAATATTTTCCAATTGCATGCAAAATATTTTAAACAATTTCAAAATTTTGAATTCCAAATTCTCTCCCTTCTTTCTTCCCCTTCCCCCCCAATGAGAAGGCAAGCAATTTTATTTCTATTATATATCTAAGGTAATAAAAATATTTCTGTATTAGTCATATTGCAAAGGAAAATACAAACAAAATAAAACCACACACACACATGTTTTTAAAAAGTATGCTTCAGTATGCATTCAGAGTTCAACAATTCTCTCTCTGGAGGTAGATAGCATTTTTCATCACGAGTCCTTTGGAATTATCTTGGATCAATGTCTTGATCAGACTAGCTGAATCTTTCAGTTTATCAATTTTACAATACTGCTGTTACTGTGTTCAGTGTTCTCCTGATTCTGCTTACTTCATATTTCTTGAGTTCATATAAGTTTTCCCAGGTTTTTCTGAAATCATCCTGCTCATCATTTCTTATAGAAAAATAGTATTCTATCATAATCATATACCACAACTTGTTTGGTCATTTCCCAATTTATGGGTATCCCCTTGGTTTCTAATTCTTTGCTACCACAAAAATAGCTGCTATAATTATTTTTGTACAAATGTGTCCTTTTCCTTTTTCTTTGATCACTTTGGGATACAGATCTAGTAAGTGGTATTGCTGGGTCACAAGGTATGTGTAATTGCAGAAAAATAAAACAATATTTAAAAAATGATTTTAAAAATTCTCCAGTTGTCTAGATCTGTACTTATTTGTGTAAAAAGTGTTTTGCATTTGTGTTCACATAGTCCCTATTGGTTTGTCTTGGCAGGTAGTTTTATATTGTCTATAGTTATTTTAAATGGAATTTTTCTTTCTATCTATTCCTGCTGGGTTTTATTGGTAGCACATAGAAATACTGATGATTTGTGTGGGGTTTATTTTATATCCTGCAGCTTATCTAGTGTTGTTAATTGTTCAACTAGTTCTTTAGCTTATTCTCTAGGGTTCTATCAGTATACTATCATATCATCTGAAAAGTGTGAGAGTTTTGTTTCCTCATTGCCTATTTTTATTCCTCTAATTTCTTTTTCTATCGCTATAGCTGGCATTTCTAATATTATAGTGAATAATAGTGGTGATAATGAATATCCTTGCTTCAACCCTGATCCTATTGGGAAGGCTTCAAGTTTATCCGCATTACAGATAATGCTTGCTCTTGTTTAGGTTGATATTACTTATCATCTTAAGAAAGAATTCATTGACTCCTATGCTTTCTAGTGTTTTTAATAGGAATGGGTGTTATATTTTATCAAAGGTTTTTTCTGCATCTATTGATATATTCACATGATTTTTGTTGTTATTTTATTGATATGCTCATTATACTGATAGTTTTCCCCAATACTGAAACAACCCTCCATTACCTTGTCATAGTATATGATCTTTGTGAAATATTACTGTAATCTCTTTGCTAATATTTTATTTAAAATATTTGCATTCATATTCATTAAAAATTGGTCTATGGTTTTCTTTTTTGTTTTTGCTCACCCTGGTTTAGGTATCAAAACCATATTTGTGTCATAAAAGGTATCTGGTAGGACTCCTTTATCTGCTTTTTTTTTAAGATAATTTATGTCATATTGAGATTAATTGTTCCTTAAAAGTCTTGTAGAATTCACTTGTAAATCCATGTGGTCTTGGGGATTTTTATTTATTTAGGGAACTCACTAGTGCCTTGTTTGTTGTTTTTCTTCTGATAGGCTTATTTAAATATTCTCTTTTCTCTTCTGTTAATCTGGGCAGTTTATATTATTGTAACCATTTATATAATTTAGATATTCAATTTCCTGGCATATAGTTGGGCAAAATAACCCCTAATAAGCACTTTAATTACATATTCATTGGTGGTACATTTCACCCTTTATATTTTTTTATACTGGTAATTTTTTTGTTTTTTTCTCTCTCTCTTTTCAAATCAAATTAACCTATGGGTTATCTTTCTTTTCATTTTGTTTGTTTTATTTTTCATAAAAATAAACCCTTTGATTAATTCAATAATTTTTAAAAATTTTTTAATTTTATTTTTTTAATTAAACAAATGCTTTATTAACTTCTGGTTTACATCATTCATTTCCACCAGATTATGAGTTACATTTTCCCCCATTTTTTCCCTACCCACCACCCCAGAGTAGCAGCCCCACTAGATATCCCCTCATCCAATCTGCCCTCTCCCATATCTTCTCCCATACCCCCTTCGATTTTGCCATTAGGGCAAGGTGAATCTTTGAGCCCCAATGCCTGGACATCTTATGAAACATTTAATTTTAAAACTTCGGTTTTCAGATCCGTTCCCTTCCTCCCTTGTCACCCACTCCCTCTGAGAAGATAAGCAATTCAGTATGTGTTGTACATGTATAGCTATGCAAAACATTACCATAGTAGATATATTGTAAAAGACTGCTTATATTTCCCTCCCACCCATCTCACCTCCCACCTGGTCCCATTCCCTACTTTGATCCTGTCCCTCTTTGATAGTGGGTACTTCCAACCTCCCCTCCCCCCAGAATGCCCTCCCCTCCATCCTCCCCCCTCTCATCCCCCTTTCCCCTACTCAGGAGAGTGAGTGAGGGTAAGATATTCCATTTAGTATGTATGTGATTCTCTCCTTGAGCCAACTTCAATGAGAATATGCTTTTGCCTTTTGCCTTCCTGTTCTTCCCCTCCCCTGCAACTACTTCCCCTTGCCTCTTCTACATGAGATGGTTTGCCCTACCCTGTCTCTCTCCATCTCCTCTTGCCACTTCCCTCTCTCACCTCTTGACTTCACCCCTTAAGAATCATTCCTTCCTTGGGGCGGCTAGGTGGCACAGCGAGCAGAGAGCCAGCCCTGGAGCCAGAAGGACCCAAGCTCGGATCAGGCCCCAGACACCCAACACACAAACAAAAACCCAGCCACATGAACCTAGGCAAGTCACCCAACCCCAATTGCCCTCCAAAAAAAAAATCATCCCTTCCCATCAAATTCAACCTGTGCCCTCTATCCATGTATACCTGTGAACATATGCCATGTATCCTTCTTCAATTATTTTCATAATGAGAAAGGTTTCATCATACACAGTTATTGTTTTTCCATGTAGGAATGTAAATAGTCCAACTTTGATAAGTTCCTTTTGATTTCTTTTCCTTGATTACCTTCTCAAGCATCTCTTGCTTCTTGTGTCTGAATGTCAAATTTTCTATTCAACTCTGGTTTTTTCATCAGGAATGCTTGAAAGCCCTCTGTTGCACTGAATGACCATATTTTCCCCTGAAACAAGATACTCAGTTTTGCTGGGTAGGTGACCCTTGGCTTCAATCCCAGCTCTTTTGCCCTCTGGAATATCATATTCCATGCCCTTCGATCCCTCAGTGTAGAAGCTGCAGGTCCTGGGGCCATTCTGATTGTGTTTCCACAATATTGAAATTGTTTCTTCCTGGCCGCTTGTAGTATTTTCTCCTTGATCTGGGGATTCTGGAACCTGGCTATAATATTCCTAGGAGTTTTCTTTTTGGGATCATTTTCAGGAGGTGATCTGTGGATTCTTTCAACCTCTATTTCCCCCACTGGGTCT
Organism: Gymnobelideus leadbeateri; assembly: GCA_011680675.1. Lineage (NCBI taxonomy): Eukaryota > Metazoa > Chordata > Mammalia > Diprotodontia > Petauridae > Gymnobelideus > Gymnobelideus leadbeateri. Next base: position 550,603 of record WOXC01004558.1, on the reverse strand, counting down.
AAAACATCAGGGCAATTTTCCTTGAGAATTTCTTTAAGGATGATTTCTAGGTTCTTTCTTTGATCATGGCTTTCAGGTAGTCCAATAATTTTAAATTATCTCTCCTGGATCTATTTTCCAGGTCAATGGTTTTTCCCATGAGATATTTCACATTGCCTTCTATTCTTTCATTTGTTTGGATCTGTTTAATATTATCTTGATTTCTCATAAAGTCACTAGCTTCCATTTGCTCCAGTCTAACTCTGAAGGAATGAATCTCCTCAGTGAGATTTTGAGATTCTTTTTCCATCTGGCAAATTCGACTTTTTAAGGCATTCTTCTCCTCATTGCCCTTTTGGGCCTCCTTTGCCATTTGAGTTAGTCTGTTTTTTAAGGTGTTGTTTTCCTCAGTCAGGCTGTTGACTGTCATTTCATACTTTTCTTGCATCTTTATCATTTCTCTTCCCAATTTTTCCCCCACTTCTCTTATCTCTTATCTTCTCTTATCTCTTAGCTTCTTAAGGTCCTCTATGGCCTGTAGCCAGCTTGTATTTTCATTTGGGGCTTTTGGTGCAGGAGTTCTGACCTCACAGTCCTCCTCCATGCTTTGAGCCTCTTTGCCCCTAAAATAGGAGTCCAATGTTGAACTTTACTGTTTATTTTGTTTCATTTGCCTAGGCATGTTGCCACTTGATTACTTGATTTTGGGGCTTGTTGCCACAGTAGGACTCTGCCACCAGACAGGGGAGCTTCCGCCCAAACGTGGGGTCTTCACAACTTCCACCAGTTGGGTGGCCTCTGTAAAGCCTCCACCCACTCTGGCAAGTTGGATACCCACCCCAAACTTCCCCCCCAGACCACAATCCAGATCCAGGAAGTTTAAAGCAAGAGCGATTAACCCCCAGACTGATTGCTGGATCTCCCTACAGTTTGCAGACCAGGAGCTAGAGCCACTACTGATGCTGCAAAATGGCTTCTGTGCAGCTGTTTCTTCAGCAGCTTTTCGCCCCCAGGGGAGGAAGCCAGTCATTCCCCAAATACTGGTCCCAAAGTCCATAGGGCACTAACCTCTCACTTTGTCCTAGGCATATCTGTGCTGATAATTCTGGAATTGCCACAATTGCTGGTGTTCTGGGGACCCTCCAGCCGGCTGAAGGCCTGGCCACCCTGGGGCTAAAACCTTGGACCTGGGCTCGGCTCTGAGGACTGCGCTGTTGGTTCCCAGCGCATTGTGCTGCCTGCTCTCAGAGTGCTGTGCTGCCTGCTCTCAGAGTGCTGTGATGGCCGCTCCCTGCAGGGCTGCTGGGCTGTCCTCAGCAGGATTAGCTTCTCTGTGCAGTTCTGTGGGTGCTGTGGCTCTAGAAGTTGTTCGGAGTCCACTTTCACATTGTTTGAAATTTGTGTGGAGCAGAGCACATTGGAAGTGCTGTTTCTACTCCGCCATCTTGGCTCTGACCCCCCATTCAATAATTTTTTTTAAACTTTCAGTTATTTTATTCATCACTCATTTGATGGATTTCCATTTTGGTGTTTAATTATGGATTTGAAATTTGTTCTTTCTGTAGTTTGTTGTTGTTGTTGTTTTTTTTTAGTTGCATACACAGTTCATTGAGCTGTTGTTTCCCTCTCTTATTGATATGGGAATTTAGGAATATAATTTTTCCCTAATTGTTGCTTTGGTTCCATTCCACAAATTTTGAAATGTTGTGTCATTGTTGTCATTCTCTTTAATGAAATTATTGATTATTTTATTATTTAACCCATTTATTCTTTAGAACTACATTATTTAGTTTCTAATTAGTTTTTTATCTACTTTTCATGGCCCTTTATTCAATACAATTTCTATTGCATTGCAATCTATAAAGGGTACATTTAATTTTTCTTTTCTTCTTTTTTCTTTTTTTACATTTAATTTTTCTGCATTTCATTGTGAGGTTTTTTTTATACCCTCATATATGGTCATTTTTTTTATTGTTTTTTTTTTTTGTCAAGGTACCATGTACAGCTGATAAAAAGGTATTTTCCTTTCTATTCCCATTAAGTTTTCTCCAGAAGTCTATCATATGTGACTTTTCTAATATTTCATTCATCTCTTTGACTCCTGTCTTATTTATTTTATGGCTAAATAAATAACCCCTCTGAGAGGGGAAAGTTGAGATCCTTCACTAGTATAGTTCTACAGTCTATTTCCTCCTGTAGTTTATTTAACCTTTCCTTTAAGAATTTGGATGCTATACCATTTAGTGCACATATGTTCAGTATTGGTATTATTTCATTGTCTATCGTTCCTTTTAGCAAGATGTAGTTTCCCTGCTTATCCCTTTTAATCAGGGCTATTTTTGCTTTTGCTTTGTCTGAGATCATGATTGCTACCCCCACCTTTTTATTCAGTTGAAGAATAATAGATACTCTTCCAGCCCCTTATTTTAATTTTGTGTGTCATTCTATTTCAAGTGTGTTTCTTGTGAACAACATATTGTTGCATTGTTTTCTCATCTTATTTTACTATCCACTTCTGTTTTATGGATAAGTTCATCACATTCACATTTACAATTATGATTTCTAACTGTGCATCTCCCTCCATCTTATTTTCTTCCATTTAGCCTTCTCTCTCTCTTTTTATCCTGTCTAAAGTCCATTTCCTTCTAACCACTATCTGCTTTTATCTGCCCTCCCTTTTATCACATTCCTTCCAGCCTTTCTCTAATCCACTTCCCTCTTTACTTTCCTGTTGGGTAAGAGAGAGTTCTATTACCAGTTAAGTATGTAGATATATTTTTCCTTCATTGGACAAATTTAAATGTGAATGAGGCTCAAGCATTGCCCTCCTCCCTCATTTTCCCCTCTATTACAAAGGCTCTTTCTTGCATACCGCTTTTATGTGATATAATTTCTCCATTCTTCCTCTGCTTCTTCCCTTCTCCCAGGCCATCCTTCTGTCTCATTTATTCCCCCCCCCTTTTTTTTTACATCATTCCCAACATAATTGGGTCATTCATACTTTTTCTATATAGAATTCTTCTAACTGCCCTAATAATGACAAAGTTCTTAGAAATACATGTATTAGTTTCCCATATAGAAAGGTAAACAATTTAACCTCATTAAGTCCTTTATGATTTCTCTTTCATGTTTACCTTTTTATGCTTCTCTTGAATCTTGTATTTGAAAGTCAGATTTTCCATTCAGCTTTTGTCTTCTCATCAGGAATGCTTGAAAGTCCTTTAGTTCATTAAATATCCATTTTTCCCCTTGAAGTATTATATTCAGTGTTGTTGGGCAGGTTATTCTTGGTTGTAATCCCAGATCTTTTGCCTTCTGGAATATCATATTCTAGGCTTTGCACTCCTTTGATATTGGAGCTAATAAATCTTATGTGATCCTGACTTTATTTTCTCTTTGATCTGAGAGCTATTATTTGGCTATAATTGTCTTGGGACTTTCCATTTTGGGATCTCTTTCAGGTAGTGATCAGTGAATTCTTTCCATTTCTATTTCACCCTCAAGTTCTAGGATATTGGTACAGTTTTATTTGATAATTTCTTGAGATATGATATCTAGGCTCTTTCTTTGGGCATGGCTTTCAGATAATCCAATAATTCTGGAATTATTTCTCCTCATTCTATTTTCTAAGTCAGTTGTTTTTCCAAAGAGATATTTCACACTTTCTTTTATTTTTTCATTATTTTGACTTCATTGTATTGTTTCTTAATGTCTCATGGAATCAGCAGTTTCCATTTACCCAATTCCAATTTTTAAGGAATTATTTTCTTCAGTGAGCTTTTGTACCTATTTTTCTATTTAGCCAAGTCTGCTTTTTAAGGAATATGTTTCATCAGTGAATTATTATATCCCTTTTTCTATTTGGAGAATTCTATTTTTTTAAGGTGCTATTTTCTTCTGGTCTTGCAATCAGTACTAGTACAAGGGTACCCTGTAATCTCTTTCTGACCACTTGTAAGGTCCAGGTTTCATTAACATCTTTGGAGTGAGAGCTTCTGAAACTACTGCAACTTCTGTCTCCACCACTTAGTCCCACCACTAGTGTTTCATCCATGTGGGCTCCAGGTTAGCCTCTTCCTCCATGTCACAGACCTCTCTTTCTGACTTCCTGTGTTATTTTGGGTTGGAAGAATGTCATATTTTGACCTTTTGTTGATGCCACTGCTCTAGAACTTGATATGAAACATTTATTTTTAAATCATTTGGAAGGGAAGGTTGGGAGAGCTCAACTGAGAGCATACTGTACTCTGTCATCCTGGATCTGCCTCTGAAAGTTACATTTCTTTTTAAGATATTCCAATATTCTCCAAAGTTTTCACACCTTTATACCTTTGCCTATATTATTTCTTGCTCCTGGGACACATGTCCCAATTTCTTCCTGTTGAAATTCTGCCCTTCCTTCAAGGTCCAGTTTAAATGCATTCCCTTCAATGAAACCTTTCCCAAATCCAGCATCTTGAAGTGTATCTTCCTTTATCTGATCTCAGGACAATTTTTATTTACTCCACTTATGCACTTACCACACCCTAATTTACATTATGCTTATCTTTGTACTAATCTTATACCTCTTCATTTGATTATAAGCTCTTTAAGGACACAGACAGTGCCTTATTTTCATTTGTGCACTGCCCAGCATAGTACATTGGGAATAACAAAGAAGTCCATTTAAAGTAAACAAATCCAGAGATTGTACATGTTTGAAAATGCATGCTGCTTTAAACATCTACAACACAATCCACCCTCTTTCTGATATAAGGTGGAAGGCATGCTTCTTTGAAGCACTGATCAGATAGTTTAGATATATTCTTGACTGGGAGTAAGCAGAAGGGCTCCTTGGCTTTTTTAGGGGCTCTTTGAATATGATGAACACTTTGAGATATTTTCCTTTCATAGTCTCAAAACAGTGAGAATGACCCTAATCTAGAGGTCTTTGTGCACAGAGTCCATTATTTCGTGATGCTGTATATAGATAAAAAATCTAACATCTCTAATTTTGGGGATGCAATTGGCCTTGAATAACAAGTTAGCCTTTCTCTTAAGGCTCACTTTCTAATAGCCTCCCTTGGTAAATACAGCAATAAACAGCTAAACCATGGTATTCATTACAGGCTCAAGTCCCTAATTAATTTATTTTATGTTAATTAAGTTCATAATTATATAGTAAAACATTTACTTTCTCCCACAAGAAATTGACTGAATCTTCTGAAGGGGCTTTGTGACTGTAATTTAGATGCAATTAGCCTGTTAAATTTAGTTAGTGTTCAGTTCATTTAGCTACTGCTGTAAGACACAACAAGAGACAACTCAGAGTCTTGGAAGTGCTTACTGTTTGTACTGTCAGTTCTTCCATCACCTTTGGGTGGTAAGGAAGCACTGGAGTCATCCATAATTGAAAGCAAAAGTTGGTTATATGGTAGTTACAAAGGCATCACTGTCAGCCAAGTATCTGGGTATAAACTGGAGAGTTCCAGAGCAGGGGAGCCAGGAAGGTCGACCTTGCCATGTGAGGTCATGCCATGTGAAGAATGACTGAAAGAACTTGGAATGTGCCCTACAGAAGGGAATATTGGTGTGTGTGGTGGTTGTGGTATGGGGTATGATGAGGCATAATAGCAGTCTTCAGCCATTTGAAGGCTGTCACTTGAAAGACAAATTAAACTTACTCCACTTGGCCTCAGAGAACAGAAATTAGACCAATGAGTGAAAGTATCATAAAGGCAGATTTAGGCATAATATAAAGAAAAACTAGCAGTTAGAGTTTGTTGTTGTTGTTGTTGTTGTTTGCTTTTTGAAGGGCAATTGCAGTTGTGACTTGCCCAAAGTCACATGGCTAGTGTGTCAAGTGTCTGAGGCTGTATTTGAATTCAGTTCCTCCTGACTGCAGGGCCAGTGCTCTATTCACTGCACCACCTAGGCACCCTGTAGAGTTTTTGTTTTTCGTTTGTTTTTTTAAGTCAGATGGATTGTCTCATGTTGTTGTGGGATTTCCTCACTGGAAATCTTTATATAAAGATTGGATAACCACTTATTGAATGTATTGCAGAAGTAATTTTTGTTGAGATACAGGTTGTCCTCAGGCTTCTGAGGGTCCTTCCAACCTGGACATCTTTTGATTCTAGGACCTTGGAAAGTAGCAAAATTAGTATGAGGACAGGTGTACATACTACACATAGTTCTGGAGGTGAATTGGGTTGGAGAGGAGCATTTTGCAAGATCTTGCTTTGATGCCTAGAATCTAACCCTAAGTACTGAGTATGTCTCATATTTTTTCATCTTCTATTTTAGCCCCAGACTTCTTTGTTCCATAAAAGCATTAACAGTAACTGCTTTCAGGTGATATCACTAGCCAATAGCTCTTTAGGGTTTTCTGACTCCATTATTCTTTTTAGTATTATAACATATCTTAAAAGTGTGCAAGAGGGGGAAAGCAATAAAAACATTGTATTTGGATAGTCTGGGTTCCAACTCTGTCTTGACAACTTACTGGCTATGTTAGGTTGGCCAAATCACTTTGCTTTCTCATCTGTAGTATGAGAAGGATGAATTGAATCATTTCTAAGGTTCCTTTCAGTTTTGAATTCCTTTAATCTTGTGGAATCACTCCACCATTATCAAATAGCTATGTTGAAATCCACCTAGAGTCACCTAGAGGTGACTTCCCTTCATCATCTCAAGGATTTCTGAGTCCTAAGTTTGAAAAACCCTGTTGAGAAATCAAAGCAAAGTTCTTGCCCACCTACAGTTTTCTATCTCATATTTAAGAGTTAATTAGGGAACTCTTCAGGTCTAAATTTGCAAATGTGTTTGAAATTCATCAATTACAATTATCTATCTAGCAAGCTGTGGGGGGGGATTACAGCTTTGGTGCAATGAGGAAGGGAATTCTAGAAAGTAAATATAGCATATTTATTCTTGTAGATAGTACAATATCAGCCCAATTTAGTGGTGTTTTGTTTAGTAAGTGATTCACCTACCCATAAAATCCCTTCAGAGCTCCAAACATTTGTTTCTTAGAAGATTAGCACAGCTCCTTGCTTTTGAAAACTGAGAATTTTTCAGCTGCACTAAAATACTTCAAAAAAATTTTGGGACCAGTGCTGTGATTTCATTGGCATAGGGAATTCTTGGTGAAGAAACTCTATCTCTAACAGTACACATCTGTAACTTTTAGCCTCTGACAGTGCATTGAGTGCTGAGAGGTTAAGGAATTTGCTTAGTCACACAGCTAGTTTGATGTCAGGGACAGAGCTTGGACATAGGTCTTCCTGACTGACTGACTTTGCATCCACCATTCTATACTGCCTCTTACTAAATACCATATCTTTCTGCACTAAAACATTATGATGAATTTATTATATAGAGGGATTTTTCAAGAGACTTTTAGCACTTCATCGAGTTAGGTGATTTCTTTTATAGCAGTATAAGCTAGTATACTCAAACAGCGAGCTTTAGCAAGCAAGAAATCTAGCCACAAAATCTTTCTGTGGTTCCCTGTCTCCACCTATAAAGTGAGAATACTAGTTTCCTTCTTACTTCCTTGAATATTATGCAAATGACTAAAACTGCTGGAAGGGGGCTTTGACTCCTGTTGGAGAGGTAGCCGTATCTGTTGATGTGCCCCACTTAGTTAGCATGTTCCTGAAAAGTTAATCATGGCTTTTTCCTTGATAAAAAAAAATCCTATATGTTTTGCAATCAATTATCACTTAATTCTTGTTACTTGATCCTTGGTTCTCATCGATCATTAATCACCAGTGATTTTTACCATTAGCTTTAACTTTATTTGAAACTTCCTCTTCCTCTCTTTCAACACTTATACCTGCATAACACACAAGTCTACAATCTATAAACAAATGCTTAACAGAGCTCAATATTTATAGCAAGAACGGGAAAATTTTCTCTTTCTTCTTCTACTTCAAGCTATTAAGCCACAGGGGAAAAATCACTCAAGGTCAACATAAAAAAAATGAACTTTTTTTTTTTTACTGTATTCCAGTTTTTAAAATTAAGATCAGGCAACTTAATATCTATTTAATATACAGAATTTTCATATGGAATGTATTTTTAGCCAAAAATTATTTTATTTATATATTATGGATAATAAAAGAGATAGAAAAGGGGGTGGAGGTAGAGAAGTGAAGAGAAAATAAGAGGGAGCATTCAAGAGCTAGAGGAATAGAGAAAGAAATTGGTTAAAACCAGCCTTATAATTATATTGAATAGACAGAGAATGAAAGATGATGAAAACAGATAAAGATGGAGGAAGAAACATACGGAAGCATGCATAAAAAGAGTCACATCAGGACACATACAAAGAGCTAAACAAGGTTTTAATCAGTTAACATTCTCATCTTGGGCCATTTACACAGTGCTAGTAAAAGAACTTTAAAGATTGTATATTTATACCAATAGCTATAAATATATAATCTTTAAAGTTCTTTGTAACTCAGGGATATGAAATCTTTGACCTAGGTTAATCTAGCCTTTAACACAATTCTATGTATTAAATGATAAAGCCAAGAATATTTCCCCCCCAGTGGAAATAATCATCTCCATTTTTTTTCATTCATATGACTTGTTATAGCCAGATCCTCCGACTATCTTCCCTGTTATCTATCTAAAAGGTATCATTGTTGTAAATAATCCTTTGTCATGTAACAGCTAAGGCGGACCAACTTCTGGAGTTCAATATTGAGTCTATAATTCCAACTGCAGGTATAATTTAAATCTCAGGATATTCCACCCACAGACATAGGGCAACAAGTGGATGTGTGGGGAATAAAGAAGAGAGAACAATTTAAAACTTAACCAATAGCGCTCTATGCATGTGCTGTGATTTTCTATGACCATGATATAAGCCAACACATTTGTCTTATGCACATCTGTCTCAGCTTGCTTTCCTTTACTTTCATTGGTTATTGATGAATGTTTTCAACCACAAACTATTGCTGTATTAGAAATCTTTTCACCTTGTGGCAGTTTTGACTATACTTGGAGCCATTGGAAACATTCTTAAAATCCTATATGATATCATTGAGTTTTCATGAGACATTGAGGAGGCAGCTCATTGCTGTATTTAGAGTCAAAGGAACACTTCCAGTTCTAAATCTATCATCTCATGATTCAGGAAGGTTTTATTTGCCAGAGTTGTGGCTCTGATTCACTCCTGGGGCAATAGCAGTGATTCTCAACAAAGCCATCACCTTGGTATTTATTCTGTGGGTAAAAATTATAAGATGGAAAAAATAAAGCCTGTGTATATATGTCATTATATAAAGTACATTTAAGCCTCGAATAGGCATATGTGACTGTAATATAATAATCCACTGAACTTAAATTTTCTTTTTTCCCCCTTTGCTCCTTACTTGGAAGTAAACCAAAAAAAAAGTTATGAAGAAACAGATTTACCAAGCCATAACATGAAGAGTCACAGAAAGAGACTCTTCTGTGTAGTTCAGAGAGGGGTGTTGCCATATGAAAACCACTGAGGTGTGGCAAATTTCCAGTTGTGGGGAAATGTTGCTGAGGTGTTAGGACAGGGAGGTAGAAGCTTCACATAGCAGTATGTTGTTGTTGTTGTTGTTTTCTAAATGAGCCATTTGAACAAAAAGATTGCTAACCACAAAATTTTTTACCTATCTGAGTTAATTTCATTTCAGCCATTTCACACTTGACTTTGGTCAACCTGGGTTAAATCCAACTGGGGCACTGATGCTTCCATGAGTCTCTGATCTCACTGATGTGGCTATTTCTTCATCTCACCATGCAATTCACAACCTAACCTGTTATCCCAATCAATTCTTGTGAGCCCTGAATTATCTTTTGACTTAAGGGGTGTGTGTGTGTGTGTGTGTGTGTGTGTGAGAGAGAGAGAGAGAGAGAGAGAGAGAGAGAGAGAGAGAGAGAGAGACAAAGAGACAGACAGACAGACAGACAGATAAGACAGACAGAGAGTAACTGCATTTTAATGGGAGTTTCTTTTTTAAATGAATCACTTGATCAGAGGATCAGGAAGAGAAAACATGTTGATTGAATATGGTGCCAGGACCTTAATGCATTGTGTAATAGAACTTTAAAAAGGCTAATCCTGTTTATAGATGCATGACTAAGGGCTCTTGCAAGTTAATGAACTAAGAGGGATATAACCTGGTAAACCTTGCAGAAATGAAAAGTCAGCACCTCAAATTTGTGCTTCTATCCAGAGAAGCATTTGATGATGCCATAGTTGGCCTCTGAAATATAGAAGGCCAACCCTGGCACCTTTTACTTTGAGTTCTTCAAGTATCAAAGAAGTAACAAGTCCAGTTGAGGTTAGTATCCATGGCAACTTCAAGATACCTTAGATATACTACTGATGATACAGAGAGTGGCTTTGGAAGGAATACTATTCCCAGATTTAGAGAAGCCTTGTATTCCTTGTGCCTGTGATGGAAGCCTGAAAACTACCCATGGAGTGAATCTTCAGTTTGGGGCAAAGAGCCAGGAAGTGAAACTGATCCTTCAGCAAGAGACTTGGGAATCAATACTGGTCCATGGGTGATCCTAGTCCTCACTCAAGTGGGCCCTGGAATGCTTTTCCTCCTACTTAAGCCTCTTGGAGACTTTAGTACCCTTCAAATTTCAAGTCATGTACCACCACCACCCGTAGTCTTTTCCTGATTCTCCCAGCTGTTATTCCCACCGCCTCATAATTACTTTGCATTTATTTTTCAGATATTTTGTATTTACTTATCTGTGCATGTGTTGTATGTACTCTTCCCTTCTTCCACTCTCTCCCTTACTTCCTCTACCCCGCCACCCTGTAGAATGTGAGCTTTTTGAAGGCAAGGACTGCTTTGTTTTTCTTTTTGTCTTCAGCACATATCCTGGCACAGTGAGCCTTCTCAGCTTTCTTATATCCCTGGATATAAGAGGAATGTGCTCCAAGTCATCATAGAGGGGGGTGTGCCTGCTTCTTTTTCTTTTCCTTCTTCCCTTCCCTCTCCTGCAGTCTCTTAGTTTGACTGAGGAAGGGTATAGTTGCCTCAGTGAGGTGACTGGTGATCAGAAAGGCACATTCTTGTTCTCTAAGTGTAAAGCCAAGCACTAGCAGCTTTCCAGAGGACTGCTGCTGTGGGTTTCAAGGTTCTGATTACATAGAATAGCAAACTATTTATTCAATAACAAATCAAAGCAAAACATTCACAGAAAATCAAGGTGTACAGCATTCACAGTGTTACAGCTTATCACAGAAAATCAAAATACAGCATTCACCATGTCACAATTCAAAAACGTATCACTAAAATGACCACATAGTTTTCACCAAAGTGGTCACATAGTTTTAAACAAAATACATTCAGTCAATCATAAAATCTTTAATTCAATCACAAAGTACAAAAGTCAAAGTTCTCCACCCCTAGGTCACAGTAAATCATAATCTTCTCAATCAATACACAGTATCCAAGTAAAGTCTTCTTTCAGCTTGACTCAGGGTTGGCTCTCAGCTTCCATGGTTCCTCTTTCATGGTCCCAGCTCCATCACCTGGGTTCAAAGGCAGGGAGCTCCCAGTTCCTTGTCCAGCTCCTTGTCCAATTCTTCATACAGTTCCAGTTCCATACTGAAATTCACCATGTCCAGTCCACCTCACATCCTTCACAGTTCCTGTTTCTGGAAAGACAGAGCTTGACAGAGCCACAATAATATTCACATACATTGGCTGGCACCATCATCAATTCACTATCTGCCTGTGAAATCAACTCAGACCCACCAACAAGGTCTGAGAACTCAACACAAATCATCTTCCTGTGAAATCAACTCAAACCCACACACAAGGTCCAAGAGCTCAGCACAAATCATCAGTAAAGTCCCAGGACCTCCAAAACCCTCCTCCAGGATTTCAGTAAACATACAACCAGAAAATCCTCTTTCAGGGCTTCTAGTAAAGTCCCAGAGCTTCTGCACAAAGTATCACAAACAAACATCAACACACAGAGAGCAGACAAACAGAGTGCTAGAATACCCCAAGTTTTCTCCTTCTTGACTCTGCCACCACAAGAGTCCTCTTCTCAGTTCTGCTGTCCCTAGTCTGGGCCTCTCCTTAGCTCCTGCCCTTCCTGTTGTAGGAGTTCATGAGTTCTAGGGTTCACAAATTGTTAGGTTCACATGTTCTGTTTCTTAACAGACTTGATACAAGGCTCAGAAAAAACTTGAACTGAAACAAGGTGTTAATTCAAAAGCTGAAACAAGGTGTGAACTACTTCTGTGCTTGCCATTACACTAAGCCTTCTCCCTTGTTCTGCATCATCACAAATATAATGCCTGAATACTGAATAGAGGTTGTGTCTGACAGTCTTGGTCTAAACAAACAGCCTGAGCAGCAGTTCTTAACGTCCTCATTGACTGCTAGCAATCAATAGAAAGTAATGCAAACATAATATCAGCAGGCAGCAAGGTGAAGACAGAATGACTGCAGGACAGTCATAGGCTGTATTGGAAGACACGAGATTATCAATACCCCCCTAGAAAGAAGACATTCTTTAAAAATACTGATAATGATAACAAAATTCTTTATTTTTACCTTGCAACCTCAAATCGTAGAAAACGCCTACACCTTTCAAGGTGCCAGTGTAAAAAGAATATGAGACCTGTTCTTTATTACATGCAAAGACACTGTCAATTAGATTAAGGTAATTAATGTTCATCATACACAGGCCAGGGAATTATTAACCCCACCTATCTCTTTTTGCACTCTTAAATGTCAAGTGCTTGGGTGAGAGTTTTATTACCTTTTTGCATCCAACTCATTTTAAATTGAGATTGGGTTTATAGGGTATTTCTTTTAAGGTGTGTGTAATTGCTTGACCCTCCCCCTGCCTGCCTATCTCAGGCTTGGGGATCAGTGAGCCAAATCTTTCAACACATTTTGCATTCAGACTGTAGCTATAAAAGCAGCAAAATAGTTCATAGCCTCTTAGGAAAGCTTACTTAGGAAGGATCCCCAACATGCTACTTTTTAACCTAGATTCTAGAAAGCCTTTTTCAGGGTTTCTAAAGAAAGTATATGTAGTCAATGATGTGTTTAATCTGGGTCTGTTCTGTTCCTTTCAGGGCCCAACTCAACTTCATATGAGGAATTTTTTCCTAGTGAAGTAGTCTATTTTCTCTTCCCTCCCTATAATTAATAATTTGGGTTATTCTTCTTAGTGATTTGCTTATTATATATGTATGTATGTATATATATGTATGTATGTATGTATGTATGTTGTCTCATCACATGACTAGATAGGATCTGGCCAGTGCTTGCTGGATGACTCTTTTTTACATCCCCTGTTTGTCAGGTAGATCACCTGCTCTTCGTGTATGTGTGTATATGTATGTAAGTATATATATGTATGTCTGTACATGTGTTTCAGCCAATTTCCTCACAATAGGGAGCTCCCATGGAGGAACTTCCTATACTAAAGCAAATTTGGTAGGTAGTCCTTAGAAAGCACATTAAAGGGCTTTACAAATCCCTTTGTATATATTACCTGATTTGATCTTCAATAAGAGTTATCATCCTCATTTCACAGATGAGGAATATGAGACTGAAAGAAAGTTAGAGAGTCACCCAGGGTCACACAGGGAGTGTCTGAGGCAGGATTTAAACTTGAGTCTTCCTGAGTTCAAGTCCAACACTGTAAACACCAGCTGCCTATAACCCTCTCTGCAATTTATAGTCTTAGACAGTCGCCTAGGGCTCTGAGAACTGAAATGATTTGACATTCACGCTGCTAGTTTGTATGGGACTTAAACTGAGGTCTTCCTGATTCCAAGTCCAGCTTTTATCCACTCTGTTGGGTTGTTTTTCATATAGTGCTGCATTGTTGATTACTGATCAGCCGTAGTGATCTCCTGATATTTTTCAACTATGGTATCCTAGCATCAGAGATTTAAAACTGAAAGGGACCTTCAGTGAAATCTAGTCCAGACTCCTTATTTTAAAGATGAAGAAACCAAGGCCTCAAAAGGTTAAATGACCTTCCCCAAGGTCACAAGGTATTATATGACAAAAGCAGTATTTGAACATAAATCCCATACTCTTTCCATGGCACCTTAATGCCTCCCTTCCCTGTCCCTAGTGCATATACAATCCCTCGATGTTAGTTACTTTGGAAGTTCTAGGCATTTTTAGGAGGTAGCACTATGACTGTTTTTGAGCTATTTTCCAATGTTTATTTGTTTTAGAATTTCCAGGCTTCTATTTTATTATGGAACACAGATTTTATGGCAAAGTTGACTAGAGTATTTTGGTCAAATGTGTATATTGTAGGCTCAGACATACATTCCTCTTTCAAGATCATCCACATTTGCTTAGGGCCATAGATCTGGAGCTGACAATAGTCTAATCTAACCCACTCGTTCTTCAGATGAAGAAAGTGAAGTCCACAGAAGGGAATTAATTGCTCTGACTCCAGACCTAGCACTGTTTTCTCTTTACCATGTTGCCTTATCTCATAAAGAGACAGTGTTTGCCTTTATAACACTTGCACACATTCTGTAACACTAATGGAGGAATCAGAATAACCTGAGTCTAGCAGCCAGGAGCTTAATATTTTTCCAAGATGCACAGACTGGATATCCTTATATACAGTTCTATAATCCTCTGTATATTACTGATTCATAGTCATTTGTAGCGGAAGTTCTTTGGTAATTCAGTTTACCAAGTTGCAAATAGTGAATCCTATAATCCTGCTCTCATGGTATAGTTACAAAGCACTTTGGAATTCTCAGGGGAATGTCAAGGTGAGGCTATACCATCGTGAACCCCAAAGATCATTCATTGAACAAATATTTGTGGAGGTTGTACACTGTGTGAAATACCATGACATTCACTTCAGGGAAGGAGTGATAACAGAGATATTTCAGCTCTCCTCCTGTCCTCCAGAGACCTCCAATTTAGTAGGAGGGAAAAGATAGCTATATGGACAATTAGACACCAAGGTGATGTTAGGGAAAAAAAGAGATCATAAGTACAGTGTGAATGGTACTGTTAAGTGCCATAGGAATTCAGCAGAGTGAGAGATTACTTCTTGATGAAGTAATTGGAGATGATTCCATGGAGAACATGGCACATGAAAGAGTCCCCAAGAGATGGGTAGGGTTTCAGTAGGTAAAGATTGGTCATTGACATTTCAGGTTAAGGGCATGGCCAGGGCAAAGATATGCAAGTGAGAAAGTGCAAAGTGCAATAGATTAGGTGTTTTTTTATGTATGGATTTTTTTTTTTACTGAAACACAGTTTAGAGAAGAAAGAAAGAAGATTCATTTGTGCAGCTGAAGTTCAGGGAGAAGACTGAAATGTCATAGTAGCTCAAAATGAGGTTAGACTAAAAGGAATATGAATTTTTATCTAGCTCTCCTACTCTCGGCATGATCCGGGACAACTCTCTTATTCTCCTCGGATGGCATTTTTTCCTCACACATAAAATGGGAACAATAAACATCAAGTTGCCTCACAGAAACATTACAAGAAAGCACCCAATGGGTAAAGAATACTACAGACATTGCTAGTTTGGATAATACCTGTTCAAACCCAGGCTGTGGTTTAAATACAAACCAAACCACTGCGTAAAAGTCAAATTTATAGCCATTCTCTATGCCTTTGTAAACTAAAGAAAGTTTCTGGAATCTACTTTTTTTCCTGTTCCTTTCTAGCTATTGTTCCATTATGTTTTATTAGGTCACAGAGCATTAATCTCTCTTAGCCAGTAAACATTTCCAGAAAGCCACATGGAAAGAACTCAGTTTGCCTCTTCATGGAGCTGCGGTGACACCGCATTTTCCCTGCACTGCAGCTCCCACCAGCATAGCCAAATGGCACCTTGCCAAGGAGGCTCTGAAGCTGGGAATGAGTTATCATTTCATTTAATTTTCTACTTGAAATCCCAAAGTGACAAATTTGATAAGATTTGCCTTTTTAGATAACAGCTGCATCTTTCTTCCCTTTTCTTCCCTGTCCTTTCTACTCAGCAGTTTTCCCTTCCTTCTAGATAAATTGCTGTTAATTTAAATGTGCTGTGGATCCATGTCATTTTATGGTTGATTGCTTCTGAGTAACAGGAGGAAAACGTGTGCAAGTCTGAATGTAAATAAATCTAATGGCTCAGGCACCAACAATACAGAAAGCACCATGCAGGACTGACCTTCAAATTTAGGACACAGATTCCCACCTGCCATCCTTTCTTTTGACTATGATAAGACCATGGCAACCTTCGGTGGGCTAGAGGAGGATTTGAAGTTTTGTTCCCCATTCTTCCTTTTCTCCCAATCCAACTGCACAGATACTTGTCATAACATACCTAATGTGTGCTAGTTGCTAGGGTTACAAAGACAATACGAAAAAGTCCCTGCCCTCAAAGAGGTTGTGTTCTACTGAGGTTACAACATTTACATAGGTAAGTAAAGACCAGAAAATAAGAGTAAGGAGACAGTAGGTATAATCAGGAGAATCAAGAAAGACTTCCTATCAGAGATGCCTCCTGGGGGATCTTTGAAGGAAGTTCATACTGCTAAGAGGGTAGAGGTGAGTATGGAATGCATTCCCAAAAAAGGAGAAGTGGGAGATGCTATTCAGGGAATGGCAAATAGACCTTCTTGGCAGGATTGGGGAGGGTGTGCAGGGCAGTAATGTGAAATATCAGGGAAAAGTTGGCTGGAGTTCGACTGTGAAGTCGCTCTCCTCCTCCCTTCCTGCATGGTCTGGGCAAATCTCTTAGTCTACTTGGATGCCATGTTTTCTCTCTTGTAAAACAGACGCAGAAATACCAAATTGTCTTACAGAAACATTGCAAGGAAATACCCAATGGATAGAGAAAAATTTAAATACCAAGTTAAGAAATTTATATTTGATCCTAGGAGCAATGGTTATTTTGGCAGATATGTGAAGGATGGTTTGGGGAGGTGAGAGTCCAGAAGAAGGGAGATCAGTCAGTTTCAATAGTCTTAGGTGGGAGGGAATGAAGGGTCAGTCTAGGGTGGTGGTTGTGTGAGTATAAAGTGGCTGTGGAATTAGAATTAACAAGACTTGGCAACTTCTTGGATATGGGAAATGAAGGAAAGTGAAGAGTAGTGGATTACTCTAAGGTTATAAATGTGGGTGATGGTAGGGTGCTGGTACCCTCAACAGAAATGGGAAGTTTGGAGGGGGCACATGTTTAGGGGAAAAGATAATGATTTTCAATTTGGTACATGTTGAGTTTGAGGATCATATAGGGCAAATAAGTGGAGATTACCAACAGGCAGCTGGTGATGCAACACTGGAACTTGGGAGATAGATGAGAACATCTATGGCTTTGGGAGTCATCTGTTGAATTTATATGAAATGGAAAAATAGCCAAGAGTGGCGGGGGGGAGAGACGGAGAGAGAATGACAGAGAGGAGGAGGAGGCAGGGGAAGAGGAAGAGGAGGAGAAGGAGGAGGAAAGGATCCAAAAATGGATTTAGGAGTCATAGTTCAATCCATGGTAACTAGTGAAATGACCAGAAATGGGAGCATGGAGGGAGAAGAGGATCCAATATAAAGCCTTGGAAGATGCCCATGGTTATTGGGCAGGACATAGGTGATCATCCAGCAAAGGAGACTGAGAAGGATTTGTCAGGCAGATTGTAATACCAAGAGAGGGCAGTGTCATGAAGACCAGAGGAGGAAATCAATAGGCAAGAGCTTCAGAAGTCAAGAAAGTTAACGACTGAGAAAAGACCACCAGCTTTCGTTGATCATTGGATCCTCTTTCCTCAGACTTTTCTGTCATCCCTGCTTGCATGCTCTTCCCGGTATCCAAGGTCAGCTGGCATAGTGCTGGAGTAAAAAAATTATAAAGGATGAAGGATCTGGTTCTATCATAAATCTTGTGGGATCATGGAAATGCTGCAGATGTTTCTGAGTGTCAGATTGTCAAAATACCAGTATTTAAGGCTCAAAAGCTAGACAGCTAGTTTGGCTGTTAAGTCAACAAGATGTTCAGCAATTTGTCACCTAAAAATTTACTCTTTATCGAGGGAAAATAGCAATCTATTATTTTGTGTCATCTTATGATCTATTTCTTAGGCCTTATGTAATATTAGAAGTCAGCAGCTCCAGGCATGAAGTCAGGCAAGTCTGACCCCTTGATTTAAGCTTACAAAACCTAACAGCAATATCTTTGATCCCTTTAAAAAGGCTATTTAAGTCAAACTTCTTTCAACGTGTGCTGAGAGCCCTATGGTGCATTAACAGTATATCAGCTCCAAGGTTGAATCAGACTGTAGACAGAGGTCTTGTTTCCTTGATGAAACAGAGAAAATATAAATGTCGGTGTATGTGTGTATGGGGAAACCCCCTAGAGATTTTAATGGTGCCTTTGATTGTAGCAATCTGATATCTGTCACTCAGTAAAGAAGATGGAGTTATGCATTTCTTCTCAGTACTCTCTCATTTGTTTATAATTATGGTGGATTCCAGCCAATTGTAACTTGGATATTGGGAAGAGTTCTGAACTTCATTTCTTTCTAAGGAGATACACTATGGGGTTGGTTTAACAGAGAAAATGGTGTATAACAGGGACACAGTATCATTTTAAGTGCAGGCAAACCTAGGCTTGCCTTGGAGAGATGACAGTTAACTGATATCTGAAAATTGTTAGCAGTGTTTCATATAGCCTGGTTGATTCATAAAAGAGGAGAAAGGAATTATGATGGAAATCAGGTGGACCTAATTCAGGATACAAGTGCTCCAACAACTTTGTAAACCTTAAAGTGCTATATAAAATGTTACAATTATTAACAGCATGAACTTTGCATTCTACGTTCTAGTTAAATATCCTCTTTGTTATATCACCCTCTTCTAAATATCCTCAGCCTTTAGGAGGCTGGCAGAATGAGTTTAGTCTCTTGCCCTTTGAAGTATCTTTTGCCCAATAACTCAATATTGAAATGAGAGATATTTGGATTGGAGTGATGTCTCCTATGTCTGGAGTGATATCTCCAAGCTCTTTCTTTACTCTTTTTATTGGCACACTTGTCATCTTCAGATTAAGTTGATGGTTTTAATCGGAAGGAATTTTGAGTCCACCCTGCTAAACCTTTAAACATCCACTAGCTAAGAAGATATTTGCCTTTTGATATAGTCTGCACATTTTATGTGCCATCGTACACATCCAGAAGGCTAGACTTTTAAAAGAAGGAAAGGGGGGATATAATTAGTCACTTCTACTGATTATTTCCAAAATTCATGGTGATTTAGGTTGGTTAAACCCATAGTTAATGTTTGGCTTCTGCAGTGAATCAGACAAATCTGGACAAAACTGGCTTAGTTTTCTTCCCAGACAAGATGATGGGAGAGAAAAGGAAATGATCATAAGAATGTAAGTGCTTAAACTCTTTTCCCATTGTTATAAATTGAACAAGATATTAGTGGTAGAGATTGCTGTTCATAATCCCAGATCTGGGAGCAGAAGACACCAAAACTTGACAGATACAGCACCAAATTAAGAAAGGTGATTGGAAGTTAATTTTGAAAACATCCAAATCTATACCTAAATGACTTCAGGCTTTCTACTTAGTCAAACTTAGATTTATACATAGTAATATACAATGACATATAAACTATTTTATTAATATATCTTATGGAAAATATGGTTTTTATCTTTGTTTTTTATAGAATGTCTTCCTGACTTCCCCCCTACTAGCTACACACTGGGGGCACAAAGAAAGGCAGAAGGCAGTCCCTGCTTTCAAGGAGCATAGTCTAAAGGCAGAGATAACACACAACTATGTGTGCAGACAAGATATGTACAGGATAAGTTGGAGAGAATTAACAGAGGGAAGACCCTAACATTAAGCAGGGTCGGGAAAGGCTTCTTGTAGTTGGTGGAATTTTAGTTGGGACTTGAAGGAGGTCAGGGAAGCCAGGAGGGAGAGATGAGGAGAATGAGAATTCCAGGCATTAGAAGCAGTCAGAGATAATTCCTGGAGTCAGGAGATGGATTGTCTTGTGAAAGGAAAATGAAAGGGGCCAGTATCACTGCATTTTAGAGCATGGTATAATGTGAAGCCTGGAAAGGTAGGAGGGGGTTAGATTATGAAGAGTTTTGAAAGGCAAAAAGATTTTAAATTTGATTCTTAAGTTGATAGGGAGCTACTGGAATGTATTGATTTGGGGGGTGAGTAGTGACATAGTGAGACCTATACTTTAGGAATACCACTTTGATGAGTAGAGGATGGATTGTAGTGGGGAGAAACTGAGGCAAGAAGACCAACCAGCAGACAATTGCAATAGTTCAGGCATGAGGTGATAAAGGCCCAAGCCAGGGTTATTGCATTGTTAGAGGAAAGAGGTAGCATGTATAAGTGATGGGACTTGGCAACAGACTGGATATAAGAAAGCGAGAGAGAGTGAAGAATCCAGGATCACACCTGGGTTGCAAATCTGGGAGACTTGGGTGGATGGTGGTACCTTTGATAGAGATGGGAAAGTTTCAGAGATAGTTGGTAAAATTATTTTTATAAGAGAGAGAGAGAAAGAGAGAGAGAGAGAGAGAGAGAGAGAGAGGGGGGGGGGAGAGAGAGAGAGAAGGAAAGAAGGAAGAGAGGAAGGAAGGAAGGAAGGAAGGAAGGAAGGAAGGAAGGAAGGAAGGAAGGAGGGAAGGAAGGAAGGAAGGAAGGAAGAATCATAGATTTAGAGCTAGAAAGGATGTTAGAAACCATGGAATCACAGACCTAGAGCTGGATGAGATCTAGAATATCTAGGCCAACTTCTCTTATTTTCTATAAGAGGAAAACAAGTCCCAGATAGTAAGTGATTTATTGCACAATTTGTAATTAGCAACATCAGGACATAAGCCCAAGTCCTCTGACTCCAAATCCAGCACTTTTCTGTACCAAGATGTTAGAAAATGAAGAAGAAAGAATCCCAAAGGTAAAATAGAAGCAAGTTTGTTGGTAGAAATAAATTTTATTTTAATTTCTGTATCCATTCCAGCATATCAGATCCCTGAGAAAGATTCTGCCTTGTCTGAAGTTTGTTTTGTTTTAAAATTTTTTTTTGGTAAATTAAAGTCATCTAAATGAGATGTGCCATACTTGTATCCAACTACACTGTATATAGGAGACCACAGCGTCTTTGGCCATCTTTCATTTCTCAACAAATCCAAGGACAGTATGGAGCTACTCTTTCAAGTTCCAAACCAAACTGTTTAATAATGAGACACACATTTTTCTCATGTATCACGATGTTTGTTTTACATTTCTGTTGTTTTCTGTTTTCCCTGTTCATTTATTTTATTTCTTTTAAATTGACTGTACATGTGTGTTAATTTTTCTTCAGTTTTTGTTTTAAAGCGTGACTTATGTTTTATTTTGTGTTTCTTTTAGGTTTTGTTTTGTTTCATAAGATCCCACTGGATGGGTAACTGAAATAAAGAAACAGAGAAAGGGGCTGTTGTGCTTGTTGGTTGGAGCTGTACTCTATGCTGGACTCTAGGGAATGGACACTGTTCTTGTCCTGGGAAATGCTATTTGTTTGGGACTTTTCTGATAGATGTGGGTGGCATTTGAAGGATTCAAAAACACACACATTCTGACCTGCTTTGGTAACACTAGTGCAAAAGCATTCCCCAGGCAGCTAAGAAACTGAAGAAATCATGAGAAATAAATGATCCCCCTTTGCTTTCACTATTAGTTCAAACTTAACATTCAGATGACAATCCTTTTCCATTGTTCTTTCCTTCTGAAAGGTTTCCTGTTGGGCCACACTGGAAAGACATAGGGCTTTAGAGTTATAGTTGCCATTGCTGTTGTTTTTTAAAGGGGAACTGCAAAGTTTGCAAAAAAAAAAAAACAAAACCCATATGAAAGAGTGACAGCTAAATACAGTTAAAACAAATATTGTCCACCAGATCCTGCTTTTCCCTGAAAATCTTGACTTAAGAGGCCTTCATTTAACTTACGCGGTTTTTTTCAGGGGTGCCAGTGGGGTACATAATTCACTTTGGCTTCATCCTTTTGTCATTGAAATTGAAAAGTCATTTTTCATCCTTTTTATTAAGGACCTGGGCTTTTCAGTAAGACCCCCCAGTCATGGGGTTTAAACAGTTTACCTGGAGGCGTTTTGAAGAGTTTTTGTTTGTTTATTTGTTTAAATCACATTGGGAGCTGTCTACCCCAAAAGGCAAAGTGAAATTGTGGAACAGCTAACATAGGAACCCTAGTGAAACATATCCTTATGATACAACTATGATGTTGCCCTTTTTTTTTTTGCTTTTTTTTTTTTTGGAGGGCAATTGGGGTTAAGTGACTTGCCCAAGGTCACGCGGCTAGTTTTTGTGTTAAGTATCTGAGGCCACATTTGAACTCAGGTCCTCCTGACTTCAGGGCTGGTGCTCTATTTACTGCCACCTAGCTGCCCCTGCCTTTTTGATAATAATAGATGGTATTTATATAGTGCTTTAAGGTATTCAAAGCACTTTGAAAAAATTATTTTATCCTCCCAACAATCCTGGGATGTGGGTATTATTATTATTCCATTTTGCAGATGAGGATACAGAGATTGAGACTGGTTAAGTGACTAGCCCAGAGTCACCTGGTGTCTGAGACTGGATTTGAAACTCACTCTTCCTGACTCCCAGGTCTAATGCCCTATTTGCAACGCCACCTACCTGCCTTTTTTATTTGCTCTTGTGACTTCACCTGCTTTTTGAAAAGTTCATATAATGTGAAGGCAACTTTGTTGTTTCCTTTAGAAAAGGTTAGCTTTTTTTCATCTAGGAATCAGAAAAGTAGATTGGTCTGGATGCTGGTGCTGGGATCTGTCCTGCCCTAGTTTTCACAGTCACTAAAGCTTTGCACTTCCTTGGGGGTGCAAAAAGGTGAACAGACCTCTAGTAATAATCTGCTTCCTGTCTTCTGATGTCATTGGTGAGAGGTCAGTCAGCCTTCTAGTTAGAAGCTCCTGATTCCTCCTTTAGTTTTACTGATGGCTCATTCAGCTCCCTGTTCAATTGTAGTTTATTTTTCCATGTGTTCCTGCCCTGTCCAGGAAGTGGCATGTGCCATCATTCAAATCTTACTTTTTGGAGTGAATGAGATGTCAGGGTTACAATATTTTGTTTAAAAAGATACAAGCATTTCTAGCAATTAAATCTAAAGCTACACCCTGCTGCTAAATGAGAATCTCCCCCAGTGTTTTGTTTGTTTGCTTTTTTTTAGTATTTGATCAAGCTTTGCAGTTCAACTTTAAGTCATGGTAACAGGGTTTGGGTTTTTTTTAACTAGTCCAACATGTGGGGAAACATTGTTTTGAATCCTGTGTAACCAAGCCATTAATCTTAATAAACCACAATTGATTTAGGCAGTACTTGATATAAAGAGAATATCCATGTTGAATATTTTATACTGTATCTTTTACATTAGTCATTAAATATATTATTGCTTGCTACAAACATTCCCAGGGACCTATGGATTACAGCATTTATTTGACTGCTCAGTGCATATGCTTTAAATAGTGGCACTTTTTACAAAGCCAAGACACATTCTGTCCCTGTCTCTCTCCTCCTCATTTTTCTACTCCTTCCCCTCTTCCTCCCTTTCCCCCTTCTCCTCCCCTCCCCACATTTTCCTTCTCTACCCCTCCTCTCTCCTCTCCTCTCCTCTCCTCTCCTCTCCTCTCCTCTATTCTCCTTTCTTCCTCTGAAATATTTTCTTTTCAACAAGACCCTTAAATATAAAGGCAGCTAAACTTCATAGTGGGAGGCACCCAATGCACTCTACATTCCCGTTTTCCCACTTGCTGGTAAATGACAGCTCCTGTCACTACTTAGATTTTGATCTTTCCCAAAGGTGTTGATTTACAAAGAGTCTAGCTAATTGCAGAATTCCTGGCTCTTGAAACATGAAATTCAAACTGTGAACCAGGCAGGGGCCATCAACATGGCAAAAGTTCTTAAACATCCAGCCTTTGGTACAAAAAGCTTTTATGTTATTCCATGGGGCCATAAAAGACTATGAATTGTTTAAAGACCATTTTACAAGTTCCCCAGACCTGAAAGAAAAACAAATGAATATTTGTATTCTTGGGCTAAAAGGACTGCAGTGCAGATTTTGTTTTAAAATGGAAAGAAGTGGACAGATAAGGCAATTTAATATATCAAAAAGCAACTGACATCTCCTAGGAAACAAGAACAGCAGGCTATTAGAAGATTTCTCTGATTCATATAGTTCCCATTTTTTTTTTGGCTTCCACATTTTTATCCCTGAAGACCAGAATCTGTTACATATTCTCTGGTTCCTCTGTTTTAGACCACCCAACTTCCCTCCACCTTGTTTCCATCCCCTTTCCCAAATTAAAAAAAATTGAAGGAGTACATGGTAGGTGGGGAGGGTAACTTCCATTCCCATTTAGAGAAAAAAGATTAATAAAGTTGTTCCCTCCCATCTCCCACCAAATCAGTACTGATAGTATTGACATAAAAAGATGACCATGACTCCATTCCATTGATTTCTTCTTCCTTATATTCATCTTCCTTCTGTGTCACTGCCTTTGGATTTGTCATTTTTTTTTTATCAGATCACAAGTTTAGGCCTTGTATTCATCCCTAAATTTGCTATCTGTTGGGGACAGCCCTATGACTTCCAACCAGCTCATGACTCCAGGCTTCTTCCCTCCTGCCACTAATTCAACTTGCTCAGCATCCCTCCCCACTGTCCTTTAATTAGTCCCACTTTCATGTTGGCCAGAGGCATCCCAATAAACCCTTCGATGCTTTCTTTCTGATACTTCTTTCATAGCCAATGACCTGTCCATATGTCCTCTGTACTTAGTCTTGATTTTTTTAGCTGAGATCATTCCATTTCACTTTTCCATGTATTTCCAGGGTTATCAGTGGGTCTTTGGAAAATGGGAAGCAGGTACATAGTCTAAAGACAGATTGTGGCTCAGTCCCTGTGCAGTGTTTATCCACTCTCAACATCCTGGCCTTTGCCTTAAAGAACTAGGTAGTCCCATCAACTCTACTGTTACCATATAGAAAATGTCTGTCTAGAGCTAAGTAAAACTAATTCTGTATATGAGACTAGGCTCTCCAGCAGAGTCTTGTATGGTTTTTTTTAAAAAAAAAAAAGGAATTCTGGGGTAAATAGTTAGAGCTGGATTAAGGAGCTTCTATTCTGTCCCCATGGTGTTGTCTTGCTTCGTCTAAGGGCTCCTAAATTGCCCTCCCAGAAATAAGCAGTGAGAAAATTGGCCACAGCTTCCTGAAACACAAATCTGCTTGGCTGAAATTAATTGAGTTGCAGGGAAAATTTGGTGGCTCTTAAACCACCTGAGCTATACCAGTGACTGTTTGGAGGTCCCCAGAGGGAATGAAGTCAGAAAACAATAACAACCAACCAGTTTGTATGATAAATCCTATTAACTAATAGGAGCCAGGAATTCCCAAATAATATCCAGGCATGAGAGGGAAATTGGCACGAAGGTAGTTGGCTCTATTCTCTTAATTCACTTGAGCTCCCCTCATTCTCCTTTTGAAATCTGATGCACAACAAAATGAGAAAGTTTCTCTTGTTCTGTGTGTCTATAATACATTGAAATGGAATCCTGTGACTAGGAGGAAGGAATGTGATTTAACTTCTTTCCCTATAGTCCTGGCTCCATAGTAATCATAATAATAGCTGGAATTTATATAGTGCTTTAAGGTTTACAAAGTGCTTTACATAGATCATTTCATTTTATCATTACAAAAACCCTGGGAGGTGGGTGTGTTATTATCCCTATTTTCAGATGGAGAAAATGACACTGATAGAAGTTGAGTCATTTGCCCAGAGTCATATAGTTAATATGATATGTCTGATACTGGATTTGAACTCAGGTCTTCCTTACTCCAGGACCATAGTTCTATCCTAGCTGTCCCTACCATAGTATGTTTTCCTGTTTTTCAGAATGTCCAAGACAAAAGGCTAGACTGCCTTCTTGGGGATGCTGTATTGGTATCTGATAATTGCCTTACCTTCTTTTATATACCTAACCCAAATCCTTCTTAATGTAAGTGATAAACCCATTTTCTCTTGTTCCATTTTGAGTCAAGATGGAGAACAGCTGAGTAGTAGAAACTCAAGATAACATCACTAATTTCTCTAAGAATATGTAACAGATGCAATCATCTTCCTCATGTTTTTTGTCCTTTGGTGAATTGCAGTCATGTAGCTCTTATTGAGAGGGTTTATCCAAAGACATTCAGGGAAGAGGAGTCCTTTTCCTGGTTGATTAGGGCCATCATCAAGCCACGTAATGCTGTGGGCACCCATCTGAATTGTGTAGACTGAATTCCTACCACAGCAGGCAGAATTCTATCTTTAAACAGAGCCAATGTCACAGATGGCAACCTTCCACTGATGCCTGCTATCCCATTTTCCTGACTTGGCAAGAACAGAGGCAGCTCCTAGCAATATTGTTTTGACATTGACATAATTTTGAATTCAAAGTTTGATGGATGTTGAAATGCAAAATTGGTATAATAATAGAATTGATTGGTGACTTTCCAAAGTATGCTCCTCCTATCTCAGGTATTCTGACCCCTTTGGCTAATTTGGAAGTCTTTGTTTAAACAGTTTTGTTTAAGCTTCCTGACAGCAGAAAACATATCTTCTCTTCCCCACCACATCATTCTTCACACAGTAGTTATTTAATAAACGTTTGTTGAATCAGAAGGGAGAAAATTCATGATGTTTAAATTCTTGACTCAAAAGACAAAATACTTTCTTTACCTCAAGTCAATCCATAAGTATATTATATAAAACTAAAAAAAAAAAGATTCCTGAAGAATATGAAGTCCTATATTTATACCATTTTATTTTCAAATCCATTTGCTGTAATCCATAGGCAACCTGTGAATCATTCATATACCCACTCTTCCCCCTAATGTGCCAGGTTTTTAAAGCTGTTCTTTCACCTTTCCTGTAAATAATGGATGATCTTTTAAAAAAATTTAAAATGCTGTTTTAACAATGTGGGTAGACCATAAATGTATTTGTTGAATTTATTCATTTTTTTAACAAGCCAATAAAGTTTTATAATTCATTCCCATGTGTCTGTCACTGTAGATACTTGCTCCCTTTCCCCACCCTTCCCTGAATACCACCCTTCCTCACTCACATACACATGTCATCTACCATCTTTGGGTTTAAAGTTCTTAAAAAGAAATGTCAGTTGTATCACTGGTGGTCCCTAATTAATCTAACTTGTTATCCGAGGAAAGGACACCTATTGTACATTTCAGATCAATACCACCAAAAAAGGAAGGAAGGAAGAAAGAAAGGAAGGAAGAAAGAAATTCAAATTCTATCTAGGAAAGAATGGGTAGAATTTTCTTATGTTTACTTGTACTTAATAACAGTAATGTTTTCATCCTGCTAAAAGACAAATAGTTTAAAAAAAACACCATGTTTAAGGAAATTAAAAATATATCTGTGGACTGTGGGAAAGTCATTTGGCATTTTAAACTTTGACCATCATGAAGCCCACAAAGAGGGTACATTCAGTGCTTTTTCCTTCATTCTAAATGTCATTGTGGTAAAAGTGGGAAATGCTGTCTGACATTCTTTATGGTAGTGAAATAAGGGAAATTAATGGATTCTGAAACAAAAGTTCCATGGACCTGCTTGTGTGATGCATATACATTCACATAGACTTTCCTCTTGGAACCCTTCACCCTTACCTTTACAACTATCACTTACTTTCACACTCAGGTAGTTTTTAGGCCAGAAAAAAAATTGCCTGAATTTTCAGCTGTTTGTAGGAGTAAAACACCAAATAATTTGGGTTTTAGGGTACCAGTTCAAATTCATTTTTGAGGGATATAATGGATACCTCCATTGAATTCCTGATGCAATTAAATTCAAAATGCATTTATTAAACACTTACCAGGTGTGTGGCCCCATATTAGGTGCTGACAAAGAAAAAACAAACAAACCCAAAGTCCTTGCAGTAAAGAAGAAAGATAAGCAGGAGTGAATTTTTGTTCAGGTGTTTGACATAATGGCTTGTGTGCACCAGGTTTGCCAAAACACCCTCTGAAGCTGCCCATTTGAGACCAAATAAATAGCCACATGCATTACTTTTCCAAGGGCACATTAGCCTTGGATTCTAGTTCTATACACTTAAGTTCTATATTTGTGCACTCAGATTGCAAACTAATTTGCATCACTGATTAGCTATAATGCTTCCACATCTGGAAGGTACATGCAGTAATTGTGTGTGTGCAAATAATGGGACCTAATTTAAGGGATACTTTTGAAAGTGACAGTATCCTGAACCTGGTCCAAACTCATTAACTTTGGTCCCACCTATGGGCATTCATTTGAAGTTCTCAAAGTTATTCTCTCAGATCTCTTATTGCCTTTGCTCTTTTGCCCTAGAAAAGTCTAATTATGTGATTCACATTGTTTTTACGAAATGGGAATATTATGCTTGCTATTTGGATCTCTTAAGAATATGAATGCTACTTCTGTGAAGGATTTTGTAAACTCTGGAAGTATGATGACTTGGTTTTCTGAATCCACTGTTATATAGCCTCTAATTTGGATTCCTTTAGTGGGGAGTGTGGGTAATTTCATGGTTGAGGGAACTCCTGATATGGAAACTACCTCCATAGATAAAATTTCAACTTCTCTGTAACTGATAGTCTTAGAATTGATTTAAGCCATGAGGGGTTAAGTGACTTATCCATAGTCATACAGCCAGAATGTGTTAGATACAGGACTTTGAATACAAATCTTTAAAACTCTGAGGCCACCTATTTACCTATCTGCTACTCACTCTGCCTCTCTAATCTGGGGGAAAAAAATCATTTGTCCTAATTTGGACAGTAAATATTATGAAGTGTACCTCAGCACTATCTATGCCAGAATGGTGGTAAATTATTTAAAATTATTCACTCAAGAAGACAGTTTCCAAGTATCCTCAAGCTATTTTGAAGCATTCCAACTACATATAAACTATTAATTTTTTAAAGCAATTGGGTAAACTATTAATTTCAAAGGATTACAGGACATTCTTATCTATTCATTGAAGATTGCCTTGGCTAGCCTAGTTGCTGTAACTTTGTCCTTAAATATAATAAAACTTCCTTTCTTTTAAAAGGAAACATGATGCATTTCTTATCATTCAGTCATTTTTCAGTTGTGTCTGATTCTTTGTGACCTCAGGTTTTTCTTGGAAGAGATACTAGAATGGTTTGCCATTTTCTTTTCCAGTTCATTTTATAGATGAGGAAACTGAGGCATAACAGGGTTAAATGATTTGCCCATGGTCACACCTCCAGTAAGTATCTCTACTAAATGTCTGAGGTCAGATATGAATTCAGGAAGATGAGCCTTCCTGACTCCAGGCCTAGGGCTATGTCCACTACACCACACAGACTTGTCTCCTGTTCAGACTGGCCTTTCTAGTGTCCGCTTCTCCCTACCAAATTAACAAGGTTGAAGTTTTCCTGAATTTCAGTTACTAAGCCATTTTCATTATTTTTTATTGTCAAGGCTGACAAATTCTCAAAGGTAGATAGAAGATTTCTGAAAGGGAGACTAGTGAAGTTGACATATAGGAATGTGTTTATCTTTTGTTATTTTTTAAAGGGTCAGGCCTATGATTTCACTGGGAGAAGGAAACGCCTTAATCAAAGCCAATTAACATCTTCCCAGCAAATCATTGTCTAAAAATTGGCCTGAGGGTATCAAGAGGTGAAATGGTTTGTCCAGGGTGACTCTGCCACCCTGATAGAGGTGTCAGGGTATGGGGGGAGGGGGGTAGCACTTGAAGCCAAGCATTCCTGACTCCAAAATTTGCTCATCTCACAATTGCATATGATATCTCTTGTAGTAATTTTAGAAGGAAAGAAAAAATCCTAAATGGATGTGTGTATGTAATAAATAATATAGGGTTTAATTTAATTTAAAATGTAAGTCCCTATTGTGATAATAATTGACATTTTGTGGTTCTTTAAAATTCACAGAGTACTATCCATGCATTATCTCATTTCACCCTCACAGTCACATAGACTGCGGCCATATTGGCCTTACTGACACAGTTATTTCCCTTGCAGTTGCTCTTCCCCAGTAATCTGACCTTTTGCCAGGAGAATCAGTCCTGTCAGAGCCAGAAGGTATGGAAGGTATTTTCCATACTCGAATCCCTTTATATGGAAAACACATCTCCACTGGTAAGGTTCATGGCAGTATCTACCTAGGGCTAGGCAAAACTAGTATGTACAAACCCTGATTGATTCTTGAATCTCAGGAAATTATATCACTTACAGCTTAGTGTTAAGGTGGGTCATACTACTCCAACATAAGCCTCCTTGAGTTAGATGGAGATAGCCTTGGAAAGAAGGTTATTGTGGAGGGAAAGAGGATTCCAATGGATTGGCAGGCAGTGGGTAACTAGTGTAAGGTCATCTTGGCCTCACCAGAAAGTTGTAGTGTTTGAGTTGCAACTAATCAGAGTTCAGACTGATGAATGTTTCCTGAAGTCGTAGTTGGACAAGGTAACTGGGCAGCAGAGCCAACAAATATTTTTCTCACCAGGAAAATACAAGAGACACAAACTGACAAGTACAAGAGACCTAAACGGACAAGGGGGAAATGAAAACTCCCAAGGAACTAGACTGTGAAGTTCTCTGTGGTCTTCCCAAATAGAAAATAAGCTGCCCAAGGGCAGCCACTGTCTTTCTTTTTCACTTGTATTTGTATCCCCGGGGTGTAGCCCTTTCTATGGTTGTCTGGACCATAGAAAGTGCTTAAATGCTTGTTGACTTGACTTGACTCTGTGTAAGATTGAGAAGTCTCAAGAATGAATGGGTAAATGAAAACACATTTTTTAAGTATTTAAGAGAAGAAGGTAATTGGCAATTTATGCTCTTTGGCAGATTGTAAAGGTATAAGTAGAGCAGATGAATATTTGGAAAGGAGAGAGAGAAAAAGAGAGGGAGAGAAAGAGGAAGAGAGAGAGAGAGAGAGAGAGAGAGAGAGAGAGAGAGAGAGAGAGAGAGAGAGAACCTTTAGGAAAAGAACAAGAAAGAAGATATGCCAAAAAACAAAACAAAACAAAAAAGCACTAACAGATCAAAAAACTTCCCAATCCAGAGAATGCTATACATGGATGCTTTGAAGCAGATCACTGAGACATTTACAGATTCACAAGAAAGCCTCACATCAGCACTTGCCCAGTATGATGAACAAGGCATGGCTTAACGAACAGAGCTGGATTTGGAGTTAGAGGATGTAGTTCAGACATTAATTCTCCTGCATGACCTTAGGAGAGTCACTTAACTTCTCTTATAAGGCCTCAGTTTCCTTATGTGTAAAACTAAAGAATTGGGGTAGATGACCTCTAACATCTTTTCCTGCTATAGAGCTATGATTCTGTGAACAACTCTGTTGAAGTAACTAATGAATAAGTAATCCCCACTGTGGATAAGGCCTTGTGCTTAGGTGTTGGGGACAGAAAAATAGAATCTTAGAGGATTTCTAGTCTTAATCATGGGTTTTGTCTTTGAAGAAAAATAGAAGGAGCCACAACCCTCAAAATTGTCCTGCCCTCAAAATACTATCTCATCGTGAAAAAGCCAAGCGAGATCAATTTTGCCTTCCCATTTTCACCTTTGCTCTCTCCCTCCATTCAAAGCAATTTCAGAATGGGAAATTTGGGCGTGGATATGGGGACTGGGTCTGGGGTTCCAAGAACTTTGTCTCCATTGAACTCAGACTAGCTGTTTTAGCAGGTTGGAGCTTTTTTTAGAAATAAGTTTCATGGCCAAGTAGAGATGTGAGGTTACCTGAATCATAGCTTCCCTCCACCCCCCTGTAATTTCTCAGTCATTTGGCTGATTTGCTCCCAAAGTCTTTGCAAATCTTAACTTGCAAAAATGTATCACAGTAGTAAAAATCAGCACATTTTAGAAATTGGGTAAGAAAAATGTGCCTTAAACAATGCCCTTATTGTTAATTAATGAATGAGAACTGGGAGTGTGACTCATTGGTTAGTCATAACTGAGGGTGGACTGGCTCATTTCAGCTGTTCTGAAGGTGGGTTTGCCCTCTTCGAAAATCAGACATTGAACTTTCTTAACAAGCATGAATGTAGGATCATAGAGTAAGGATGGGAAGGAATCTCAGAGATCATCGAGCTTGACCTTCCTGGAAGGGGGCTGTGGAATAACAATACCAAACATTTATACAGACTATCCCAAAAGTCTTGGTGCAGTTTTAAGTTTGAGTAGCTGAAAACTGCACCAAGACTTTTGAGAAATCCTGAATAAAAAAAAAAAAGAAAGAAAGAAAGAAAGAAAGAAAGAAAGAAAGAAAGAAAGAAAGAAAGAAAGAAAGAAAGAAAGGGGTGGCTAGGTGGTGCAGTGAGTAAAGCACCAGCCCTAGAGTCAGCCCTGAGTTCGAATCTGGCCTCAGACATTTAACAGACACAAACAAAAACCTAGCCGTGTGACCTTGGGCAAGTTACTTCACCCCAATAGCCCTCCAAAAAACTGAAAAAAAAAAAGAGAAATCCTGAAATTCCCTTTGTCTGTACAGTTGCTTTGAAGATAATGGTGAGCATTCATATAGATTATATATTTAGATATAATTTATATAGACTTTATTTATACAGATCTTTATATAATTTATATAGATTATATATAATCTATATAGATTTTATTTATATAGATTTTTATATAATTTATATAGATTATATATTTATATATAATATTATATATTACTATATGCCAAGCACTGTACCAAGCACTTTACAATTATCATCTAATTTGATTTTCACAAATAAACAAACCATCTTTGCAAACTAAATTTGTTTGTATTCTTCCAACATCTCTAAGAGGCCCTGGCTTTGAATACCAAGACCTGAACATAGGCTCATTGAGGACAGACACTGTTCTCATTCTCATCTTTGACTCCCTAATATCTAGTGTATGGTAGAACCTTAATTAAGGCTTGCTGAATTAAATTGAACGGAGATGATGCATCCGAGTAGATTTCTCACTTGCTTCTGAAATACAAGGAATAAAAGAGGGTCAGCACAGCTGAGTCCCCTAGGTGCTTGTGTCCCAGAACGTCCAGCCTGGGAAGTCCCTGACTGATCATGACTGCCAAGGACATATCAGAACTTTTCAGTCATTTTGGTGAAGTAAGTCCCACGCAGTACCCTTAGGCCTATGCTCATTAAACTAAAATCTCTGCCAGACCAGATATCCATCCACAGTAGGCTCAGATTTGGTGTGGGGTGTTTTTCCCTCTCCTGTTTTGAAGGTGGAGGAAAAGGTAAAAACGCATTGCACATTCATTTTTCCCTCTTCCTGTCAAACAACAATCAATCTTGCTAAGCCATGGAAAAATGCCCAAGTGTCATTTGCCTAAAGCAACATAAATCATATTCAGGTAAGTTTCTGCAGCTTAGCTCTGAAGGCCTCTGGAATTGCTTAGAAGGGGAAGAAAGTGGCAGCTGCTGTCATAATTTTGAAGAAATCTGTATTCCTAGGTGAACTGAAACAACCTTTTTGGTTTTCCAGTCCCTGTTGAGCCCCCTTAGTCCAGGGCAGTCTCAGAGCGCTTAGGCCTTCTGAGAGATGACACCCACATCACATTTTCCTCTCTGAGTTTATTTAAGGTTGCAGGTTTTCTGGGAATCTGACAGCTTCCCTTTCCCCCTCCTTCTCTTCGCTGTTCCATCCAAGTACAGTTAATGTGCCAAGGGTCTGGAAGAGTTTCAGATGACTGTACATGGGATTTTGTAGCTTTATATTCGCTCGAGGGGGAGGAGATCAGGCATCACTCACTGGGTCTCTTTTTTTTCCAATTGAATTGATAGCTCTCCTGCACTCATGGTGTGCATTTTTTTTCTTAAAAGTTGTGGGTGTGGAACAAACCCTAAGTAGTGGCAAATCTTCATTATTTTTATCTGCCTTAAAATTATAACCTTGGAAGCCCCAAGGATCAGCCTGAAGCTCTACATTTCTTAGACTTTGAGTCTTTACCTTTTCCAGTACATTATTTTTATTGTTGTTGTTATACAATTAAAAAAAAAAAACTTTTAAGTTGGTCAAATACATCTACCTTGTTCCCAAGTATTCTTTCTACAATATTGAATCTTTGGTTACTCTATAAGGTACTATTCTCTCCCGAAAGAGGGGTGGAAGGTACTGCTCTATGAAGGCTCCTTTATGCATGTAGATACCTATTAATATATGTATTATCTCCTCCTTAAAATGTAAGCTCCTTGAAGACAGCCATTGGTTTCATGTTTTCCTTGAATCACTAGCATTCAGCACAAAAGTAAGCTCTTAATAAGTTCTTGCTTACTCAGGAAAAATGAAATTTCACATTCTTCCACAATTGAGATAAATACCTCAGTCCATCTGCTTCCACCCTTTAAAAGGTTTACAAAAGATGTTACTTGCATTTTCTCATTTAAGCCGCACACAATCCCTATGACATAGAACTGGTGATATTATGATCCCTATATTATAAATGAGATAGATAGAGAGCATTTATTAAGCATCTACTATATATCAGGCACTGTGCTAGACACTGATAAAAAGAGATAGAGTCTCTGCTCCCTTATGTGAAGAACTTATGTTCTAATGGGGGGATATTATGCATAAAAGGGAGCTGAAAAGAGGAGAGGTATTTATAATAGTCCAAATGACTTATTTGCTCAGTGTTCTTAAAACAATATTGCTGTTATTGTGTACAATGTTCCCTTGGTTCTACTTCATTATTTAGTGCAAGTCTTTCAATGTTTTTCTAAGATCATTGAACTCATCATTTCTTATAGCACAATAGTGTTCCATCACAATCATATACTGCAACTTGTTCAGCCATTCCCCAATTGATGGGCGTCCTTTCAATTTCCAGTTCTTTGCTGTCAAAAAGAGAACTGCTGTAAACGTTTTAGAACATATAAGTTCTTTTCCTTTTCCCCTAATCATCTTTGGAAATAAACCTAGTAGAGGTATTGCTGGGTTAAAGAGTATAGTTCAGTAACTCTTTGGGCATAATTCCAGATTACTCTCCAAAATGGTTGGATCAGTTCACAATTCCACCAACAATGAATTAGTGTCCAAGTTTTTCCACATCCCCTTCAACATTTGTCACTTTCCCCTCATTTTAACCAATCTGGTAGGTATAAAATGACATCTCAAGATTGTGTTAATTTGTATTTCTCTAATCAATAATGATTTAGAACATTTTTTTCTTTCTAGGACAGGGTTGGGAGTAAGGGGAAGGAAAAAAAGAAATTTGCATGATAGCTTTATTATATATTTAAAAGGAATTTAAAGGTTGTACATAATAGATTTACAATTTCATGTGCAATCATATTTTTATTGTGCTATGTTATGGAAATGCTTGTTTTATTCAATAAGTTAAAAATAAAATAAATAAGTATGAAAAAGAAAAACTGGAAAAAAAAAACGGAGGGGGTGGCTGTAGGGGTTAAGGCCTTTCCAGCATGAGAACTGAGGCTGCTGGAGTGGAGATAAATAACTTCTCTGAGTGCTGAAATGCCCTGTAGGCCTGTTGACTACATTTTTATGAAAACAAATACATAAATAACACATGTATGTATCAATCAGGAAGATCTAAGGAAAGTGAAGCTCTGATAGGTTGAGCAACTTGCCTGTGGTCACAGAGTTAGTAAATGTCTGAGTTGGAACATGAACACAGGTCTCTGAAATCCAGGCCTTGTACTCAGTCCCCCAAGCTCTTCTGACTCTCTGGTTCTTCATTTTTTAATACCCATCAACATACTAGTGAATAACCTTTGGCACACCATCCTGTATCACATTAGGAGTAAATAATACTTTGTTCCATTGGAGAGGGCCAAACTTGATTGGATACACTAAATGTGGGCTTTCTGATCATGAATGCTTTGCCATGTACTTCTCCTATGAACTTAACCATCATTCAAGGCAAGAGGAAAACAAAAGAGGAGGAATATCACTTTGGTTCTTATTTTAGTTTTAATTATTATTTTTCTTTTCTGAACTAGTTGGTTCAAACTGCTCTGGGGTGGCCCTTCTTCCTCCACTCCCTAACTTCTTAATTTCTTTTTCTTTCCTTTCTCCTTCCCTTCCCCTTATCTCTTCAGGCCTAAAACCCAAAGCAAAACTTGGGTGGGAGGTCAGCATTGACTGTTGGGAACATGGAGGAGACTCATGTTCAGGATATGTGTATGGGGGAAGGTAATATAGGATTATAAATTTAGAACTATTGATGTCTCAGAGATCATCCAGTCCAAACACCCCATTTTCAGATTAGAAAACAGAGTCTAAAGATTGAGTTACTGGGCGGCTAGGTGGCGCAGTGAATAGAGCGCCGGCCCTGGAATCAGAAGGACCTGAGTTCGGAGCCGGCCTCTGACACTTAATCCATACAAACAAAAACCTAGCCGTGTAACCTTGGGCAAGTTACTTAACCCCAATTGCCCTAAAAGGGGCGGCTAGGTGGCGCACAGTGAGTAAGAGCGCCGGCCTCGGAGTTGGGATGACCCGAGATCAGATCCGGCCTCAGAAAATGAGCACCCACGCATAAATAATGACTAGCCGTGTAACCTTGAGCAAGTTACTTAACCCCAATTGCTTTAAAAAAAAAAAAAGATTGAGTTACTTGCCCCAGGTCATACAAAGAGTAAGCAAGGCTAATACTTGAACTTGTATCCTCTGACTTCAGATCCAAAGCTCTTTTTCTTAATCAGTCAATCAATAAACCTTTCCTAAGCACCTAATAGACACTAGGCATTATACCAAATGCTAAGACAAAAATGAACCAATTATTGATATCTCTAATGATAACGATATTTCAAAAGATAGCAAGAGTTGCCATTTATTTAATACTTTAGAGTTTATGAAATGCTTTGCAATATTATCTTATTTGATACTTACAAGACAACAGGGATAATTATGCCCATTTTGTGGATGAGAAAAATGAGGTGCAAAGGTTCAGTGAATTGCCTCTGATCATGCAATGGTAGCTGTATGTACTACATGTTACACACTCCATACCATCATTTCACTTATTTCTCTCTTTAAAAACAAAAATAACACCAGAAAACAAATGAACAACAACAAAAGAGTTCAAACTATTTCCTCAATATAAAATCTCCAGTGGCTCCCTAGGACCAAATATAAAGTTACCTCCAGGTAATTTTAAATCCTGGTAATTATAAAATCCTTTTGCTTACTCAGCTTTCAAAGCCCTTCCAAACCTGACCCCTTCCTCCCATTTCAGTCTTCTTACACCTTACTCCTGTCCACGTACTCTTCTATCCAACGACCCTGGTCTGCTTGCTATTCCTAGAATGTGATGCTCCATGTGGGCATTTTCTCTGACTGTCCCTCGTGCCTGGAATTCCCTCCATCATCATCTCTTTCCTAAGCTTTCTTCAGGCCTCCTTAATCTTAGCGCCAACAGCCTTTCAGATTACCCCCTTTTTGTCAGGTCAATGGCTTGTTTTTACCTCGATGTTAACATGTTGTTTCCCCTATTAGACTGTGAGCTCCTTTCGAGTAGTGATTGGTTTTTTGCCTTTCTTTTTATCTTGGTCCAATGCCTGGCGTGTTTGTTATTGTTGTTCAGTTACTAAGTCATATTGGACTCTTCGTGACCCTGTGGATCATAGCACACCAGTGTTACTCATGGGGCTTTCTTGGTAAAGATACTGAAGTGGTTTGCCATTTCCTTCTCCAGTGGATTAAAGCAAACAGAGGTTAAATGACTTGCCCAGGGTCACACAGATACTGAGTGTCTAAGGCTGGATTTGAACTCAGGTCTTCCTGACTCCAGGCCCAGTGCTCCATCCACTGAGAGACCTAGCTACCTCCTGGTATCCCTGTGGGCAGGGGTGGGCAGCAGCCTACTTAAGCCCTAAGTAGATGCTTAATAAATGCCAATTGACTGCCAGGTATATGAGTTTTTAATATCCCCAGAGTCTTTTAGAACTTTTCCATGCTATTTTTCTGCTGTTTTTAAGTTGCTTTATAGAGGTGTTTTACTGAGAAGAAATGATTTGAAATTCCCAAAAAGTTGGTGGTCAGTTCTGAACTCCAAACTGTAAGCATAGGAATGGATTTTGAACTTGAAAAAATCTGTAGCTTGGCAAAGGCCCTCATCCTTACTTAGCTTAGAAATTCCATTTTCTCATGCTTACAAATGATCATATTTTATTTTTCAAATTTATTTTGATTAGGCAATTACCTATAAGACAATTTACTATTGATTTTAACTCTCCTTGTAAGGTTGGACAGAGGCCACATGTGAGCTCCTGTGTGTATGAGCTTGTGTGTGTGTGTTTGTGTATGTGTATATATGTATGTGTATGTGTGTGTATGTGTACATATAGGCAATTTATTATTCTTGTTCTTTAGATATCCTTAATAATTCTTCCACCTATACTTCAATTGTGCTGTTTTTTAAAAGAAATGTAGAGGCTACAAGTATTAATGCTTGAGTGAGAGGTTACCAGAGCATCACACATTTAAAGTTGGAAGAGATGAGACTTTGCATCCTATCCCAGAATGGAATTTAAGGTAATGACTATCAGAGAGGAAAAGATGTACCAAAAGTCCTTAATATAGATCGTTTCTAGGGTTTGAGTAGGGGTCTTGTGTATAAAATGGGTGGGAATACTTGTGTATAAAATGGGTGGGAATAGCATATTTCCAAGGGCATCTTTGCTTGTGTTCTGATGATGAAAACTTTTTCTTCCTTTATTTTTTTTCCTTTTTTCTTTACTGACTCAATATAACAATACTCATCACATTATAGCAGCAAGCACCCCAACATCCCCAGGGTGGCTGCCAAGGTTCTTAGATCTGCTTTTGTAAAGGAAAGCAACTCAAAATCAGTTAACAAGCTCACTTTAATCAAACAAACATATATTACCTAGTTCAGGGGGAAAAGGTTAACACCCCGAACTTCAAAGTATACAGGCAGATCAAACAGACAGGCTTCCAAACTGTCCAACCATTATCAATACTAAAATCACAGTTACCTGAGAGGGAAGCATCAACATCTGGGTTTTCAAAGCCGGGGTGGGGGGGGGGGGGCTCTCAACAGCTGCCCAGAGTCTCTCCCATCAGATGACCAACTTCTTTAGTGCAGATACTGTTTTTGCCTTCCTTTGCAACCCCAGGGATTAGCCCTGGAGCCTGGAACATCAGATACTTTTCATTAATATTTGCTGTCTGATTGACTATATCACCTTAATTTTCAAATATACTCTTCCCCTTCCCCATCTCCTAACCAGGGAGTCTATATCAAAAAACAAAAATGGGGAGGAAGGGAAGGGCGGGGGGGGGGGGAGAGAGAGAGAGAGAGAGAGAGAGAGAGAGAGAGAGAGAGAGAGAGAGAGAGAGAGAGGAAGAGAGATTTGGCTAAATTAACCTGCGCCAACTGAATCTGATAGTATAGGAAATGTTATATTCCCATAGTTCTCTGCTATTGCAAAGAAGGAAGGGTGGTACAGTTTCTTATTCCATTTCCAGTGCTATTTTTGGTCATTAAGGGCAGCTAGGGGTATAGTGGATAGAGTGCTGGGCCTAGAATCAGGAAGATTCATCTGAGCAAGTCACTTAATGCTGTTTGCCTCAGTTTCCTCATCTGGAAAATGAGCTGGAGAAGGAAATGGCAGACTATTCTAGCATCTTTGCAAAGAAAATCCCCAAAAAGGGTCTCAAAGGAGACACAACTGATAAAAGACTAAAGAACAACATCAAAATTACTTCCGAAACTTGCTTTTTCTTTTCTGTACATGTTAAATTTTCAAGGGCTGTTAAACCGTACAGGGGGCCTTTATGTGACTCTATAAATATTATGAGGCAAGAATTGTAACTGTAATGATTCTGCTTTTACAAATGAGGAAATTGAGACTCAGTGAGGCTAAATGGCTTGCTCCAGATGATATATTGAGTGTCAGAGTGAGAATTTCTATCTGTGTCTCTCCTGACTCCAACTCAGGCACTATGAACTATATATAATGATGTTAATCCAAGAAGACAGGGAGGCAGTGTAGTATAATTGTATCCGGTGACTGTTCGTTGCAAAACATATGCAATCTGGATTGGTAGAGGGGTTTCC
This sequence comes from Gymnobelideus leadbeateri, assembly GCA_011680675.1. Taxonomy (NCBI): domain Eukaryota; kingdom Metazoa; phylum Chordata; class Mammalia; order Diprotodontia; family Petauridae; genus Gymnobelideus; species Gymnobelideus leadbeateri. The sequence goes on along the minus strand of WOXC01004558.1, from coordinate 510,501 downwards.
TTACTGGGAGTTCCCTACAGTAAAGAAATACCTGGTGCAGACCCTCCTCTAACCTCCTAAAGGGCCAAATAATAAACTTGTTAAAAGCCAGAATGACCTATTTTACAGCATGAAATATTTAAAAGACATCATAATTCCATTTTTGAAGTATGGCCGTCCTTTTTTTTGTTGAAACATAAAATATCATCTGAAAAAGAAACCTAGTGTTTTCCTCCACCTCTGCCTACAAATATACCACAGTTGATATTATTTCATCTTATTTTATATTTCTAGTCAAAATACTAACATGCAATGTTATTCTCATCAGGAGATTCTATTACTGCAGAAAAAAAAGTGTTTAGAACATTTCCTGGGCCTGAAGAAAGTGATAGAATGGATGCTATCTTTCTTATTCACTTGTTCCCTCCTGATCACGTGTCATTCAACTTGAGTTGTTTGCAAAGGGGACCCAAGAGAAAATCTTATATGGTATTGTGCCATAACACTGAGCTAGTGACACTACTGCATCACTGATTCCCTTCTTTCTTAGGCCCTTGAGTCTCTTTTGGCCATAGGTCTGTGTGATCCCAGAATACATGGAGAAGAGGGTAATCAAAGAAGAAGAGTAATCAAATAAGGCAGCCAGGACTTAGAAAGGGGAACCAAGAGCCAGAAACAACCATTTTGTGGGAACATCTGGGAGAGTTCAGTGTTTTCAGTCCTAAATTTTCCTAACCACTTTTGACTACCCTGTCACCCACATCCAAGCATGTCACTGCCAGTCATTCTAAACCTGGCCTTGGAATCTGGGATTCAGCCTTAACATGGATATACTATCACTATATTAGATTTTCTATGGTGGCCTTTTGACCTAGTACCATAGATCTTCCCTTAAGGAGACAGACAAATTTAATTCTTTTTCTTATTTTGTTATCTACATGGAGTCATCATGCTATTTAGTTGGAGTCATCATGTTATTTAGTTGAGTGTTTTAAAAAATCAAATAAATATCCCCTTAAGGAAAGTCTTCTCAGAGAGCAGAGGCAGAAAGCCTAAACTGGGATGTGTATTACACAGGAGTCTCTCTCAGTGATCCCATAGATTACTGATTTCCATAGATTCAATAATCACCTCTGTATGGATGCCTCCTTGATATATGTGTATATGTGTTTATCTATCTGTCTATCCCTCTATCTATCTATCTATCTTTCTATCTATCTATCTACCTACCTACTGTAATGGAAATGCAGATTTGAAGATCTTCCCTGCCCCTAGGCCCTTTGATTGGCTTAAGCGACTTTGATTGACTTAAGTGACTCTGAGAACCTTCCTTGATTTGAAAATATATTCTGCCTCCTAATAGGCTGAATGTGGTCACATGGAGCCTGTGGTTTTTAGGAATGACCATACCTTGATGCTGTGTGATTGGGCAGTGGGTCAAGAGGGTGGTTTCATTCTCTGAGCAAGGAGAAGACTATATAATGCCTGATTTGAGGCTTTGCTTTGGGGCTCACTTTGAGAAGTGTTGTGTGATTTGACCAGATGAGACTCTGGGCAGCCGCTGAGAGCCCCCCAGCTTTGAAAACCCAGATGTTGATGCTTCCCTCTCTGGTAACTGTGATTTGGTATTGATGTAATGGTTGGACAGTTTGGAAGCCTGTCTGCTTGATCTGTTTGTTTCTCTGTTTTGAAACTACTGTCTGTATACTCTGAAGTTCTGGGTGCTGACCTCTTTCCCCTGAACTAGGTAAATGATATATGTTTGTTTGATTAAAGTAAGCTTGTTGGGTTCATTTTGAGTTGCTTTCCTTTTGAAAAGCAGATGTAAGAACCTGTGTTGGCAGCCACCCTGGGGATGCTGGGGTGCTTGCTGCTACACCTACCTACTGGCCTATCACCTGTCTCAAGTTCTAGTCTCCTGAGCTCCAGTTTTGCATCACCAACTAGTTGCCTATTCAAATATCTACCTGGATATCAAACCTATAGACATCTCAAACTCAGAAGGCGATTAGGTATCACAGTAATTAGAGTCAAGAAGTCAGTAAGCATTAAGTGCCTACTGTATGCCAGTCATCATGCCAACTGTGAGATAAAAAAAGAAAAGCAAAACCAGATCAAAACCAAACCATCCCCACTCTCTAAAAGTTCACAGTCCAATTGGGGAGACAACACACAGATAAATTGGAGATAATACCAGATAGGAGGCACTAACATTGAGGGAGACCAAAAAAAGGCTCCCGGTAAGAAGTAGGATTTTAGTTGGCAATTTTAAAAATCCAGGGAAACCAGAAAATGGAGACAAGTAGATAGAGTTAGAGCATTGAATTTGGAATCAACTTATCAACTGATGATCATTTATTAAACATCTAGTGTGTGGTAGGTGCCACAAAGACCAAATGAAAGTTTCTCTTTCTGGGGGAGTTATATTTATTAAGAGACGTCATGTACCTATGTACAAAATAGATATGACCATGTTGAGAGAGAGTCTCTAATAGCTGGGAAGAGCTAAGCTGAAGCTTGAAGGAAACTTGGAATTCTAAGAGAGAGGTGAGGAGGGCATGGCATGGATTCAAATCCAGCCTATTATATTGACTAACTCAGTGACCATGGGCAAATCACGTGACTTCTTTTGATCTTATTTTCTTTATCTGTAAAATGAGAAGGTTGAATATGGTCCTTTCATTAGCCTTACATGTCCCCTTCCACTAGATCTGTGATCTAGGTCCTGGTCCTGTGAGGGTATTCTAAGGATGTCTGTGCAAAGGCATGGAGATAGGAGATGGGATGTTTGAAAGGGAGAGATGTGTAATGAGGCCGAAAAGGTAGGATTAGGCCAAGTATGACTTTAAATGCCAAGCAGGCATTTATATTGGATCCCATGGATAATAAATAGGGAGTCATTTGAGTTTATTGAGTGGTATTTCAATAGTATTTGGCACACAAATACATACCTAGCATTAAAGTAGCTTTTGCGGGAAATAAAAAAATGACTTGAGTCTGATATCACTAGCCATCCCTATTGTGTGTATTGCTTAGGGGGAAACTTATAACATTGAGTCTCACAGACCAAAGAGATCCAAGAAATTTCCCCTTGTTCTTTCTTATCCAATTTAAACCCATTCCCTCTTGTTCTGTCCTTGTTGAAAACTGATAATATTGAATTCTCATAATTTATTTAAGATGCCTCCAGGTGCCAAGGTTCCCTTCATGCTTTTCTTCAGGCTCCCATCTCATCTTCTTTTGCCTTTCTTTAGAGTATCTATTCCCACAGCTTTTCATCAGTTCTTGAGTCCTCTTGAAGAGTCTTGAAGAAGAGGGATCACTCAGCTTGGTCATATGGCCATATTCATTTCTTCTACTGAGGTCAGAATTAGAGTGAAGTCACTTGTCTTGTGTGAGAAACAGAGTATAGCCCTTTCTATTTGTCACTACCATACCAGACTTAACAGCTCCAGTGATGCATTGACTCTAAACCTTAGGTGTGATATTAATTTCTCACAGAGAGACATGGATTTAATAGATTTTTTAATTAACATTATGTAAAATTGAAGCTGTCATGCTTTGCAGCAGACTGATACAAATGTCTATAATTGCCTTCTTGGTGCTACATCTTGAGAATAGTCTAGGAATGTTTGTTTTAACCCATTCCTCATGAACTTTGATTTATGGATGGCATGTGTGTCTGTGTGTTGTGTGTGTGCACATGCGCCTCTGACAAGCCTGGTTGTCATGACGACACAGAGCCTTGTTTGTCAAAAAATGTAAGTTTGCTCCAGGTTGAAAATGAAAATTCATCTTTGTGGTTTTATTCTCATGGTAGGGATCTTGTTCATTTTCCACAGATGTGGTTCTCATTCTCTAATGTGCTTACCTCCCTACATTTTGGGAGACATTTATTTTAGATGGATTTGTGTATGTTGAGCTTTAAGATAAAAGGGGGAGAAATACCTTTCTGAAAGACATAGGTGGAGATAATAGAATGTAGAGTTGGAATGGACTCTGCAGACCCTCTTGTCCAATCCCTTTATTTCTACAAATAAGGAAAATAAGAGGAAGCCAAGAGACTTGTCTAAGGTTTCAGAGGTCAGACTAACAGCAAACACTTATATAGCACTTTAAAGATTGCGAAGCACTTTAAAGATTGCGAAGCACTTTAAACACATTTGACCTCATGGCAATCCTGTGAGACAGGTACTATTGTTCCACTTTGAATCACCTGTCCCCATTCATGCTACTAAAGTCAGATTAGATTCAAATCCCAAACCTCTGACTGTAAGGTTAGGATTCTTCCTACTATATCATCTTGCCCTTTCCAAGATGAGGATTAGATAACAGGTTCAGTATATTAATTATTTATATCCTTATGGTTGGTATCAGTGGGCTGCCTTGTTAGAGGGACTGCCTATCTCAGTGAGGTAACGAATTTATCAAAGCATATTAAATACGTCCATTCCAGAGAACCCAAAAGCAACACTTGTTGATCACAAGCACATTTTATCAAAGAATCCTGATATTTCTGAAACTATCAATTAGAAAATCAATAAGCATTTACATCTAAGCTGTCCTCTGTATTTCCTCTACCATGCTCCAACTTTTCATGCTGAAGTTTTACTCCATTTCCAGAATTCACACATTGGAAGTAACCTCTACCCACAAAGCCTGTCCCTCTGGTCATATGGCTTTTCCAAGAATCTTCATTTAAAGAGGATGCCCAGAATAGCCAGGTGTCATTCTTCTCCATGCTGTTGTATGCTCGGCTTTCTCTCCTGTTGCCCCACCCCCCACAACTCTGATCCCTTTTCATCTTCCTTTTATGTGTTGTTTGCTCATTAGAATGTAAACTTCTTGAGGGCAGGGATTGTTTCTCTGCTTGTATTTATATTACTAGCATTAAGCAAAATGTCTGGTACATAGTAAGTTCTTTAAAAATGCTTGTTAACTGACTGATACTTACTTGATTCCTGGCAGTGTGTGAAGTACCAAAGATACAAATACAAAAATGTGGCAGTTCTTACATTCAAGGAGCTTACATTCTTCTGGGGAAACACATTTCTACAGATGAATAAATGTAAGACATACAAATAAAGACAAAATGAGTTTGGGAGGGAAAGCAGTAATAACTGTGGGAATCAAGAGAAACTTCTCATAGGAGGTGATACTTGAGTTATGATGTTTTGTTCAAGAAAGAGAACTTTGAATGAAAGTTTTTACTGGTAGATTTGCACTCTGAGTTTGAAACAAATTCCCATTAAGTGTACTAGGCAAAACTTGTCTTCAACAAGTGAGTTCAGATATGAATAAATAGGAAAACTCATAAGTTGCTTCACCTCTATGATACTCAAATGCCAGTTATGTTCATTTATTTGTCTATCTATCTATCCACTCATTCGTTTATGTATTTATTTAATTTTTTTTAAGTGTTGGCTGTCAAGATCTCTGCTGTATCTGGTTAGCTAGAGAAGATTTGGAGTTTAGATTCACTGGTTGTGGGTTTGTGTTGAGTGACTGGAGGACAACATGTTCACCTCTTGCTGATCATCTCATTTCTTTCATTTGGGGAGCACAGTTTCTATGAGCAAGAGACTCCAGGAATGGGGTGCACCATGAGGTTCTTTAGCCCACCAATGGTACAAGCCAGTGGTTCATCAAACCCCTCCAGGGGCTAACTATGAATTTATGATGCTTACTTTAAAAAAATCTCTGATGGATGGAATAGCTTAATCCTTTCTCACCAAGTTCCAGATGTATCTCTTACAAAGGAAATTCCAAGGCAGCTGCACAGCAGAGAGGAATGAGGTTGAGTGAATTTCTTTCATTGGTTTCATGAGTCCTTACTTTTTAAACCATCAATGAAAGAAAAAGAAAACTGGTGACTTTTAGGAATATTTCATGTCACAGTCATTGATATCTGAGGACAATCCATAATATTATACTATCTATATATCTATGTATCTATGTATGTATATATGTATCTATCTATACTATCATTATCCTATGACTTTGGACTCAGAAGTTTTTTTTTTTGTTCAGTTTGTGATTACATTTGGGGTTTTCTTGGCAAAGATACTGGGGTGGTTTGCCATTTCCTTTTCCAGCTCATTTTACAGATGAGAAAACCGAGACAAACAGATTAAGTAATTTGCCACAAGCCACCCAGCTAGTTAATATCTGAAGCTGAATTTGAACTCGTCTTCTGACACCAAGTCTGACACTCTATTCACTGTACCCCTAGTTGCCCTGATCTACTACCTATCATCTCTGTAACCTCAAACAATTCACTTCCTATCTCTGGGCCTCAATTACATCATCTGTGAAATGAAGTAGGTGAACCAAATGGCCTTGAAGATCCACTTCAGCAATAAATTCTAGGACTACCCCACAAAAATCTTACTGTGGGTCAGCTGTGAAATATGGGATGCTTTTTGGTAGTCTCTGGTTTGGTGTTGGAAAGTGTGTTCACTAATTAGGCAAATCATCTCTCTCAGTGATGCAGAGAACATGGAGAAAAATGTATTAGCATGTCCATCTATAGAATGGAGGAGGAGGGGACTAATTCTCATACTACTAAGGAATGCATTGTGCAAGTGTCAAAGTGCCAAGTAAATGTGAGCTATTCTTATTCTTACTAAACTTTTCTTGAATGTTGTGACTCTCTGGTGACTCCAATGGGAGATACAGCCGTGCCTAGAGTTAGAATAGGAATGATATATTTTCCAATCCAGAAGCTGCTGGGCCAGAATGCACAAACTGTCTAACTACAGAACATTTGCTTCTCCTCTGTTATAATCCTATCATTTTGAGGTTATGGAAAAGCACACCAAACTTCACAGAACCACACAGACTTTAAAGTTAGCAGGGATCTCATTGGCCATCTGATCAAACCCATACACAAAGGAATCCTTACTATACATTCAGTTAGTCAGCAGTTGGTCAACAAGTCATGTACCAAACACAGTATTAAATGCTGGGGCTACTGAGAAAGACAAGAAGCTATCCCTTCCCTAAAGGAGCTCACTTTCTAATGAGATTTTTAAAAAACTAGATCCATAAAAGATACCAGGGAAGTGGTCATTTAGTCACTGTCTGAAGACCTCCAAGGAGAAGGAACTCACCCTTTTTGAGGCAATCCGCTTTTGGACAACTCAAAGTTTTCCTTAAGCCCAAAGCCTAAATTTGTCCCCTTTGAAATTTTATGCACTACCCTTGGTTCTTCTCTCCTCTGGGACTGAACAGAACAAGTCCAATACCTCCTTCCCAACATAGTTCATGATATTTAAAGATAGCTACCATGATTCCCCTGGATTTTCTTTTCTCCTGAAAAACATTCCCTTTACTCATGTCCTACTAACATAATGGCTCATTCTAATCATGGATTTGAAGCTAAAAGTGATCTTGGATGCCATAAAATCCAGTCCTCTAATTTTACAGCTGAGGGAACTGAGGCTCAGAATCACTTGCCTAGGGCCACCCTTCAACTAAGTGTCAGAGACAAGATTTGAACTCAGGTTTCTCTTGTTTCAGCTCCAGCATCTTATCTGTTATATGATGCTGTGCAACTAATTCAATTCAAAATGTGTTCCAAAACTCCCAACCCTCCTCCCCATCAAATTAATTTGTTTCTTAAGGTCCTTGTGTAGCTTTACAACTTTTCACATTTAACTTGTAATAGCATAGGTTCTAGTAATGACAAAAAGAATCAGTAAATTGCTCTCCAAGACAAATTGCATTTTCTTCTCATCACTGATACGGGCCTCATTTCTGCCAGCCACAGCAGTTTTCCTTTTCATCACTGAGAGCCATATTTCATTTATCATAGCGTCTGAAGCAGGAATGCACAGGGACAGGCATCTGATGTAGCTACACTAAATTTCAATAGCCTTGCTTTTAAGTACCATTTATGACATGTTTCTATTCTAACTACATCCTAAGTCATCAAATTCTACAAGTGTAAAAAAATTTCATAAAGTCCCTTTCTATTGACTGTGGATCAAGGTGTGACGTTGAATGGAATAATGATCTGAAGCAGGTAGCCCAGGCAGCCTTCATCCCTGCATGGCCACTGAGGTACTCGACCACCTTCAGCATATGACTCTACTGTGGTTTCCTCCTTTGCTTCTTTCTTTCAGCTTTCCCCCTCATTTTCCACATTATTTTTATCCTTTTTTTTATTTTTTCCCAATGATTGTTTTGTCCTAATAGTGTCAAACATGGGCCTCACCAGTGGTGTCAATGGCCATAAGCAAGGCAGTGTGGCCTAATGGATGGAGTGATAGGCATGGAGGCAGGAGGACCTGGGTTCTCAAAACTCTCATCTCTTATTCTTAGCAGCTGTTTGACCATGAGCAAGTCTACTTCTTGGGTCCCACTTTCCTCATCCCTAAAACACAGATGGTAATAGTATCCACAGTGTTATTGTGAGGGTCAAATAACATATATCTAAAGTGCTTTGCAAGATTCAAATTGCCACATACCTGTCAGTTATTATATTAAGAGGATAATGCCCATCACATCCACGAGTGTTATATTCTAGTGGCTTTGTCACAGTCCTTGTCATTAGCAGCGCATCATTTGAAATATTGGAATCTCTTGGTTGGATAAGTAAACCCAAAGTTGAGTTTGGCTTACCACACCTAAACATGAGGGGGTAATTAACCTGAACTGCATTCTTGTTTACAGGACCACAGTGGGTGGTTCTTCTTTCCATGCTGCCCTCTGCCTATGCCCAGAGAGAAAATAGGAGGGTATTGTTGGTTATGGGGGTCTTTGATGCTATCCTACATCTCACATTCCTACTTTTCATTATGGGCAACTTCATTCCATGATCTCTTTTCCCTATCCCTAATCCCTAAAGCCTGTTAAAACAAAGAACAAGAAAATGGTGTCCATGAGTGGTGTAGACCCCAGAAAAGGCTGCAGTTTTTACATTCTTGGCATAACCCCTATAGATATCTTTATCTAAAATAGGCATTATATATGCAAAACAAGTGCTTTCGACCATACCCTACTGTTGATATGAAGCACTTTAACCCCCTCTGAAAGGTTTAATAAATGTTTCTACTCTACTAGGTTCAAACCCTCAACTTCCTTTATCCAGAGCCATAACTATGAATTATTTATTCCTTGGGAAAATTCAGTCAAGGAGTGGGTAAATAATGCCTGAAAACAGTCCATTTATGAATGTAGTCATGAGATAGGAAAGTGCCTCCCCATGGGAGTTAGGGGTGACCACAGTCTTCTCTAGGGAGGTGCAAAATATCACACTAGAGATCACAGACTGGGGATGGTTTCATTGAGGAAGACAGGCAGAGAACCATGAGGTAAGGTTCAGAAAACTTGGTAATGGTAACTTCTGGGAGGAAGGGTACTCCTCTGGGGAGGAAGTATACATCTCCCCAGATGTTCACAACTTGGAGCAAAGCACTATGTGCCCTTTGGAACTTGTGAGTCTTCATTTATCAAACCAGAAAAATCTCTAAATTATTTTGAGTAATATATTAAGGGCTGCAAATTTAAGATTGGCATTCATTGGTGAGAGAAATCTAAGAAGAAAGGACATTTTTGAAGTTATACATGAAGTTATGCATTTTTCTTCTATTATGATTACAAGAACTTTATATTAGTGTTAAGGAACATGAAATAAATCAAGAACTAAGGCCTATCCATGTGAAGGGTAATAAACAGATGTAATAAATTGCCAGGGAAGGTGATCACAGGATATAAATAAGCCCAAGGCACTTAATAATTTTCTTTTCCCAGTGAAGGGGAGAAGAATCTTTGGTTTATGGCTAAAAGCAGGATGGTAAAATAAGATATGTTTCTTCTCACCCTAAGAAAAAGAAGAGGAGATAAATTGTTTTTCATATGAATACCTCCCCCTTCAGAAAAAGTAAACTGTATGTATTACCGTCTAGGATGGGCCCCTACTGACTTCTAAGCCCTCAAAAAAGACTATTCATCAGGATGGCTAGCAAATATCATCTTTTCTCCTAAATAATAAATTTTATCTTTGTTCCTTCTAACCTTTGACTTTTAAAGGAGGGAATTCCATGTGTTTTTCTCTCTTGTCCTCTCTGTTACTCTCTTTTTCAGAAAAAAAAAGTATTAATGATTATTGGAGTTTTAACCAGCTGTATGCTAAGATTGTGCAGAAATAAATCTAAGTAAAATGTGCCTTTGGAGAGAAATAATGGAAAAGCATTTTAAGTCTTGTTTCTGCATAAAACAGAAAACTTGTCATTAAATTTATGTACTAGACTGCTTTCAGGCCGTTGGAAATGCCTGTCATGTTCTGTTGTAGCAAGACCTAAATTCTGATAGTGGAGTTGTTAATGGAGTATTTATCATAGATCAGGGCTTCTTAAACTTTTTCCACTCCTAATCCATTTTCGTCCAAAAATATTTTATGTGACCCTGGGTACATAGATATATAAAATAGGTATATAAATCAAACATTTACTGATATTACATCATAAAGAAATCTATTTTAAAACAATTCTTTGGTATATATATAATTTTAATATTAATATATTAATTAATTAACATGTTAATTAATTAATATATATTAATTAATGTATTGATATATTATAATATATAATTTTACCATTTATTAAAGACAAAAGCAAATTTTACACTGAGATAGATATGCTTGTTTATTTTTGCATAAAGAACTAAATCTTGGTGGAATATTTGATACTGCAGGACATAGAGCATCTCTGAATGTTTTTCAGAGTTGATCCACATTTTGATTTTATAATTGTCAGTGCTGTGTTCAGAACCAAGGCTGCAGTGAAGGTGAGCCATACAAAATGCGCAAATACTACAAGATACAACAGAATTAATTTTTGGTCTTTGGGCATTCAGAAACCTTTTGCCATATTTTTGCAACCCCCACATTCAGTTATGAGACCCCATATGGAGTCATTACCCACAGTTAAGAAGCTCTATCAGAAATAGACCATAGATTAGAGCTAGAAGAGGAAGCTGAGGCTACCTGAGAAGGTACATGACCTACCTAATATCATATAGGCAATAAGAACTGGTTGGTAGAAAGAAACCAAAATATGCCTAGTCTATCTCTTTGATTTTCTTGATTAATAGCTCTGGTAATTTTCCTGACTTCTGTCTTATACAACAAAATCTTTCTTGTTCTGGGACTCATTATTATTAGAACTCTTGTGATAGATTCATGAAAGCAGGCCCACTGCATTTCTTTATTAGTCTGAATATAGGGCATAGTTTTTCTTAAAATCTGTCTTGTCCTAAAACTGATTGTGGACTCTAATTGTGTTCTTAGGTTCAGTGAAAATAGTAGTGAAGATTCAGAGGAGGGAAAAGACATTGAAAGTGATTGAAATAAAAAAGAGCAATGATTATAAAAATGAATAAAATATCTGTATTTAAGTGGAACATCAGAAGATTTTTTTTTTTGCGGGGGGTGGGGTTACAAGGATTGTCTGTTAAGTCAGAGAGGATTTCTGTTTTATATCAGTAGAAGGAAGGGAGTGTGCTGGAACCAGCTTGTAGCCCCTTTCCAGAGTCACTTGTTAAATTTTCAGTGTGAGCATTCACATCTTGGGAATTGACAAATGCAAATCAGGCTTTGACCTCTTGTTTTGTTGATTGTCTTGACTTAAGAAAGTGATGAAAAATTGCTAATAATGAAGATTAAACTTAAAAGTTGTTGATGCACATGTGTTTGTTTGTTTATTTGTTTGTTTTGAGAGAGAAAGAGACAGGTGCTAAATATTTGCCAGCACATCCCAGAGACAGCATGGCATAGTAGATAGAGTGATCAACTCTTGATCAATAAGGCCTCTAATTATGAGTGGAGTGACCATGGAGCAAGTCATATAACCACTCTGAGCCCCAGCATCTTCTTGGGTAAAATCAGGATAAAAATAGTTTTACCTACCTTTTATATAAAGATCAAATGAGATCACAAACATATATAATACCCTTTTCAAACCTTAACATACAGTATTCTTCAAGTCTTATATATTATTATATTGAAATATTGAAATAAATATTTGAATCTTAAGAAATATTTTGCATGATTTCATGTAGTAATTTCATATTATTTTTCAGTGCATGTTTTTCTTGGTTTGTTTCAGTATGGCATTATTGAAGATGATCATGTGGGCAAGCATAAAAGGAGGGTGACTGACTCCTAGAAAAATATGCTAAAATAAGGGACGTGCAGTAAAAGATTTTAAAAAGTATAATTAAATATCCTGGTTATTACTCATGACTCATAAGCGTTACTTGCTTCTGCTGCAATTCCACCAATTTTTTAAAAAATTCAATTAAGTCAATAAGCATTTATCTGAATGTCAGATTTTCTATTCAACTCTGGTTTTTTCCTCAAGAATACTTGAAAGTCCTCTATTCCAGTGAATAACCATATTTTCCCCTGAAACAAGATACTCAGTTTTGCTGGGTAGGTGATTCTTGGTTTTAATCCCAGCTCTTTTGACCTCTGGAAAATCATATTCCATGCCCTTCAATCCCTCAGTGTAGAAGCTGCCAGGTCGGGGACAGAGCCAAGATGGCAGAGTAGAAACAGCATGTCCAAGCCACTCTCCCCCCAGACTACCTCCAAATTATGTAAAAGGGGACTCTGAACAACTTCTGGAGCCCCAGCACCCACAGAATGACACAGAGAAGCTAACCTCCCACTGAGGACAGCCCAGCAGCCCTGCTGGAAGGACCAGCGCAGTGAGCGGGGAGCCGAGCACAGGTCCACCTGAGTTGCAGTTTTAGCCCCAGGGCGGCAGGGCCAGCAGCTGGCTGGAGGGACCCCAGAACACCAGCAGCTGTGGCGATTCCAGAATTATCAACATAGACATGCCTAGAACAAAGTGAGAGGTTAGTGCCCTATGGATTTTGGGGCCAGTATTTGGGGAAAGCATCGGCTTCTCCCCTGGGGTCTAGAAGCCGCTGAGGAGACACGCCATTTTGTAGTTTTCAGAGGCAGCTCCAGCTCCCGGCCTGCAAATTGTAGGGAGATCCATCGATCAGTCTTGGGGGGTAATCGCTCTTGCTTTAACCTCCCTGGTTCTAGATTGTGATCTGGGATGGAGGTCATGGGTGGGTTTCCAGCTTGCCAGAAATGGAAGTTGGCCCCCCCACACGTTCGGGACAAAAGTTCCTGTCTGGCGCCAGGCCATACTGTGGCAACAAGCCCAAAAGTCAAGTACTTAAGTGGCAACATGCCAAGGCAAAGGAAACAAATTAAATAGAAAAATGCAACCTTAGACTCCTACTTTGGGGGCAAAGAGGATCAAAGCATAGAGCGAGAGGAGGGTCATGAGGTCAGAAGTCCTGCTCCAAAAGCCCCAGGGGAAAACATGAATGGGTTGCAGGCCATAGATGACCTTAAGAAGGACTTTAAAAATCAAATAAGAGAAGTGGAGGAAAAATTGGGAAGAGAAATGAGAAGGATGCAGGAAAAATATGAAATGAGGGTCAACAGCCTGACTGAGGAAAATAGCATCTTAAAAAGTAGACTGGCTCAAATGGCAAAGAAGGCTCAAAAGAGCAATGAGGAGAAGAATGCCTTAAAAAGTCGAATTTGCCAGATGGAAAAAGAATCTCAAAAGTTCACTGAGGAGATTCATTCCTTCAGAGTTAGACTGGAGCAAATGGAAGCTAATGACTTTATGAGAAATCAAGATGCTGTTAAGCAGATCCAAACAAATGAAAGAATAGAAGGCAATGTGAAATATCTCATGGGAAAAACCAGTGACCTAGAAAATAGATCCAGGAGAGATAATTTAAAAATTATTGGACTACATGAAAGCCATGATCAAAGAAAGAACCTAGAAATCACCCCTCAAGAAATTCTCAAGGAAAATTGCCCTGATATTTTAGACCCAGAGGACAAAACAGAGGTTGAAAGAATCCACGGATCACCTCCTGAAAAAGATCCCAAAAAGAAAACTCACAGGAATATTATAACCAGGTTCCAGAATCCCCAGATCAAGGAGAAAATACTACAAGCAGCCAGGAAGAAACAATTTCAGTATTGTGGAAACACAATCAGAATAGCACAGGACCTGGCAGCTTCTATACTGAGGGATCGAAGGGCATGGAATATGATATTCCAGAGGGCAAAAGAGCTGGGAATGAACCCAAGGGTCACCTACCCAGCAAAACTGAGTATTTTGTTTCAGGGCAAAATATGGTCATTCAGTGGAATAGAGGACTTTCAAGCATTCTTGAGGAAAAAAACAGAGTTGAATGGGAAATCTGACATCCAGGCACAAAAAGCAAAAGATGCCTGAGAAGGTAATCAGGGAAAAGAAATCAAAAGGAACTTATCAAAGTTGACCTATTTACATTCCTACATGGAAAAACAATAACCGTGACTGATGAAACCTTTCTCAGTATGAAAATAATGGAAGAAGGGTGTATGGTCATATGAATACATATGTGAATGTGTGTATATATGTTTACAGTTATACATGGAGAGAGGGCATAGGTTGAATTTGTTGGGAAGGGAGGATACTTAAGGGGTGAAATTATGAGGTGAGAGAGGAAAGTGGCAAGAGGAGATGGGGAGAGACAGGGTAGGGTAAACTATCTCATGTAGAAGAAGCAAGGGGAAGTGGTTGCAAGGGACGGGGAGAATAGGAAGGCAAAAAAGGCAAAACCACATTCTCATTGAATTTAGTTCAGGGAGAGAATGACATACATACTAAATGGGATATCTCAACCTGCAGCAGAATAGGGGGAAGGGGGATGAGAGGAGGGATGATGGATGGGAGGGCATCCTTGGGGGGAGGGGAGGTTGGAAGTACCCACTATAGAAGAGGGACAGGATCATGTAGGGAATGGACCAGGTGGGGGGTGGGATGAGTGGGAGGGAATTATAAGCAGCCTTGTACAATATATCTACTATGATAATGTTTTGCATAGCTAGACATGTACAACATATACTGAATTACTTATCTCCCCAGAGGGAATGGGTGACAAGGGAGGAAGGAAATGGATCTGAAATTCGAGGTCTTAAGATTAAATGTTTCAAATATATATAAATACTATTATTAATACTCTTTTGCTTGTAATTGGGAGATAAGATGTGCAGGCATTGGGACACAAAGATTCACCTTCCTCTAATGGAAAAGTCGAAGGGGGTATGGGAGAAGATAGGGGAGAGAGCAGGTTGGAGGAAGCAATATCTTGTGGGACTGCTATTCTGGGTAGGGGAAAAACAGGGGGGGAAATAATTGTAACTCAAAATCTGGCGGAAATGAATGATGTAAAACAGAAGTTAATAAAGTATTTGTTTAAAGAAAAAAAAAGAAGCTGCCAGGTCCTGTGCTATTCTGATTGTGTTTCCACAATACTGAAATTGTTTCTTCCTGGCTGCTTGTAGTATTTTCTCCTTGGTCTGGGGATTCTGGAACCTGGCTATAATATTCCTAGGAGTTTTCTTTTGGGGATCTTTTTCAGGAGGTGATTAGTGGATTCTTTCAACCTCTATTTCCCCCTCTGGGTCTAAAACATCAGGGCAATTTTCCTTGAGAATTTCTTTAAGGATGATTTCTTGGTTCTTTTTTTGATCATAGCTTTCAGGTAGTCCAATAATTTTTAAATTATCTCTCCTGGATCTATTTTCTAGGTCACTGGTTTTTCCCATGAGATATTTCACATTGCCTTCTATTCTTTCATTTGTTTGGATCTGCTTAACAGCATCTTGATTTCTCATAAAGTCATTAGCTTCCATTTGCTCCAGTCTAACTCTGAAGGAATGAATTTCCTCAGTGAGGTTTTGAGATTCTTTTTCCATCTGGCAAATTCGGCTTTTTAAGGCATTCTTCTCCTCATTGCCCTTTTGAGCCTTCTTTGCCATTTGAGTCAGTCTACTTTTTAAGATGCTATTTTCCTCAGTCAGGCTGTTGACTCTCATTTCATACTTTTCCTGCATCCTTCTCATTTCTCTTTCCCATCCTTCCCATTTCCCTCCACTTCTCTTATTTGGTTTTTAAAATCCTTCTTAAGGTCCTCTATGGCCTATAATCCACTCATATTTTCATTTGGGGCTTTTGGTGAAGGAGTTCTGACCGCACAGTCCTTCTCCTGTTCCATGCTTCGATGCTCTTTGCCCCCCAAATAGAAGTCTAATGTTGTATTTTTCTGTTTATTTTGTTTCCTTTGCCTTGGCATGTTGCCACTTAATTACTTGACTTTTGGGCTGTTGCCACAGTAAGACTCTACCACCAGACAGGGGAGCTTCCATCCCAAACGTTGGGGTCTTCACAACTTCCAGAGGTATTAGTTGGGTGGCTTCTGTAAAGCCTCCACATGCTCTGGCAGGCTGGATACCCACCCCAAGACCTCCACCCCAGACCAAAATCCAGAACCAGGGAGGTTAAAGCAAGAGCGATTACCCCCCAAGACTGATCACTGGATCTCCCTACAGTGTGCAGGCCAGGAGCTGAAGCTGCAACTGAAGCTGCAAAATGGCGTCTGTGCTGTGTCTTCTCAGCTGCTTCTCACCTCCAGGGGAGGACGCCGATGCTTTCCCCAAATACTGGCCCCAAAGTCCATAGGGCACTCACCTCTCACTTTGTCCTAGACATGTGTTGATAATTCTGGAATTGCCACAGCTGCTGGTGTTCTGGGGTCCCTCCAGATAGCTGCTGGCCAGGCCATCCTGGGGCTAAAACCGTGACTATAGTGCTGCGCTGGCCACTCCCTGCAGGGCTGCTGGGCTTTCCTCAGCGGGAGGTTAGCTTCTCTGTGTCGTTCTGTGGGTGCTGGGGCTCCAGAAGTTGTTCAGAGTCCACCTTTTACATGATTTTGAAGTGTTGTGGGCTGGAATACCGTGGAAGTGCTGTTTCTACTCTGCCATCTTGGCTCCACCCCCAACAAGCATTTATCAAATGCCTCTATGGCACCGGCACTATTCTGAATGCTAAAGATACAAAGAATGGCAAAAAATAAAAGTGAAATATTGGGTACGATGACAATGATGATGCCCAGCATTTCTATATCACTGGGTTCCAGGAACTGTGCTAAGCATTTCCAATTATTATCCCATTTGATCCCCACAACAAAATTGAGAAGTAGATCTTATTTTACCCCTATTTTACAGATTTTGAAATGGAAGCAAACAGAGGTTCAGTGACTTGCCCAGAGTCATACAGCTAGGAAGAATCTGAGGTCAGATTTGAACTCAGACCTTCTTGAATCTCAGTGCAAGAAAGTCCTTCATTTTTACAGATATTAACAATAAATTATATTTTTATGGGGGGAAGGCTTAAGGTTTACAAAAAACTTCCCAAATATTTATCTCATTTGATCCTCACAGCAACCTTGCAAGGTAGGTGCTACTGTTCTCATTTTGCAGGTAAAGAAACTGAAGAAGCAGTTAAGTGACTTGCCCATGGTCACACAGTTCCTAAGTGTCTGAGATTGGATTGGAACTCCAGTCTTCTTGACTCCAGATTCAGCTCTCTTTACCCTGGGCAATGGGAAGAGCATCATTACTGTAGCCACTTGGAGTACCCCAGTGCATAATTTGGAGGGCACCTCCACTGTTGTCTGATCCAGTCAGTACCCCACTGGGCTATGAAGAGAATCCTGGAGATCTGGGAGTTTGTGCCAATGGAGAACAAGCTCTGGCAGGCCCTGCCCAATGGCAAAGCCTTCAAGTGCAGTCTCAGTAACAGATTGCATGTCTTTTGTCCAGGGATCATCACAGCTAAGGTTTGAAGACACTTAAAGTGGAATACTGATTTTTATTTTGGCCACAGCAGTACATGAAGACTTTCTGTCAAGTTGTAGTAGACATTCTGGACCCCTCAGAAGTACTGTGTATGCCAGTGAATCCAAATAGCCCCCAAATACTTCAAGACCATCTTTAATGTCTCTTCTTTGTAGAAAAAGATACCTCAAAGGAACAAGGGTCAGCATTACGGAGTGGAAAGAGTCAGTCTCATCTGAAGTTGGGAAGGACCTCAAGGGACCCTGAGTCCAACCCCCTTATTCTACAGGTTTAAAGACTTGGGTGGGGATCCAGGTGGTAGAGTGGATAGAATACAGGGCACCTGGAGTCAGAAAGACTCATCCTCCTGAGTTCAAACCCAGCTTTAGACATTTAGTAGCTGTGTGACCCTGGTCAAGTCACCTAACCCTGTTTGCCTCAGTTTCCTCATCTGTAAAGTGCACTGGAGGAAGAAATGGCAAACCTCTACAGTATCTTTGCCAAGAAAGCCACAAATGGGGTCACAAAGAGTTGGCCACAACTGAAATGACTGAAGAGCAAAACAACAGGAATCCTCACTCACCCTAAGGAACCAGGGAAATGCATGTTAGTGTTTTATGCCTCATTTTCCTCTTTTAAAATTTGGGGCAAATTAATGTAATAATAATCACTAGCATTTGTATGGTGCTGTAGGGTTTGCAAAGCACTTTATGTGTGCTAGCTCAATTGATCCTTAGAATAGCTTTGGGAGATAGAAGCTGCTATTATCTCCATTTTAAATATGGGAAAACTGAGGCTTACAGAGGTTCAATCACTTGCTTAGGCCACCCAGCTAGTGTCTTAGGCAGGATCTGAACTCAGCTCCAAGTCTGTAGCAGCAAGCACCCCAATATCCCCAGGGTGACTGCCAACACAGGTTCTTAGATCTGCTTTTGTAAAGGAAACCAACTCAAAATCAGTTAACAAGCTTACTTTAATCAAACATATATTACCTAGTTCAGGGGAAAAAGGTCAGCACCCCGAACTTCAGAGTTACAGAACTTACAGATCAAACAGACAGGCTTCCAAACTGTCCACCCATTATGTCAATACCAAATCACAGTTACCAGAGAGGGAAGCATCAACATCTGGGTTTTCAAAGCCGGGGGGCTCTCAACAACGGCTTCCCAGAGTCTCATCTGGTCAAATCACACAACACTTCTCAAAGTGAGCCCCAAAGCAAAGCCTCTCCTCAGGGATTATATAGTCTTCTCCTGGCTCAGAGAATGTAACCACCCTTTTGATCCACTGCCCAATCACACAGCATCAAGGTGTGGTCATTCCTGAAAACCAAGCCTCCCACCACAGGCTCCATGTGACCACATTCAGCCTATTAGGAGGCAGAGCATATTTTCACATCAAGGAAGGTTTTCAGAGTCTCTTAAAGCCAATCAAAGTCTCTTAAGCCAATCAAAGGGCCTAGGGGCAGGGAAGATCTTTAAATCTGCATTTCCATTACAAAGTCCTATCCACTGGAGCACCTAGCTTCTTCCAGTACCTCACAAAGTTGTTGTGAAGAATGTTTTTCAAAGAATAATACCCATGAGCTATTATTATTATTATTATTATTATTACCCTTGAGCTAACCTACATTTTGCTATTTTTTTTTTTTTTTTGCTTTTTGGAGGGGGGAGGGCAGGGCAATTGGGGTTAAGTGACTTGCCCAAGGGCACAGGGCTAGTAAGTGTTAAGTGTCTGAGGCAGGATTTGAACTTAGGTCCTCCTGACTCCAGGGCCAGTGCTGTATTCACTGCACAACCTAGCCTCCCTGTACATTTTGTTGCTTGAGTTGTGCTAAACAATTTTTGAGAAAATCTTATGACTAAAGAAAATAAGTCATAAAATTTATCAAATAACTGAAAATATTCAATATATTCCACTGATAAGAGGCATTACAAGATCTTTGATGCAAAAAAAGCGCAGAACTATCAGATACTGACATGGACTTTTGTTGTGAGGAAAATGATAATTATAAAATAATAAAGTTATTTCAGACGTAGGACTTGAACCCAAATCTTACTGGTTTCTAGGCTAACTCTAACCAGTAGGCTATGTGCCTCTCATTTTTTTTTTTTTTTGTTTTTGGAGGGCTATTGGGGTTAAGTTACTTGCCCAAGGTCACACGGCTAGCCTCTCATTTTTTAATTGCCTGTGTCTTTATATCTATGCATATGTGTGTATATGTTCATATATGTGTATATGTATATATATGTATACATATATATCTGCTTTAGTTTGGAGTGACCAATAGGTTTAAAAGAGAAAATAGCATATTAGGCAAAAATATATTGAATTATGTATGAGTGAAATGGTTAGAAAAATTTCATCACCAGAAATTTTTTAAAATTTAAATAAATTTTCTACATTTATTAGGTCAGCAAGCCTGATTTTCTTTACATCTGACTCTCTGAAGTGTGACACATTTTGATCTTGCTTCATAAGTCTTTTCAATATACCAGGAATATAATACATTTAAGTTATTACTTCAGCAAACTACCTTTAAAGGATTATGACAAAAGCACCAGATACATTAGGGGTTCAGTCTAACTACATGAAAATATCAAGAAATAAAACAAAATCCACATAAGTTAATTTTTCCCCACAATCTTTTTTTTTTTAAATAAGCCTAAGTGTTTTATGGGATTTTTCCATTGGCTCAGATGTTTTTGATGATAAATCATCTAAAGATACCATTATTGCCTTAAAAATAGACCCTTCCTTGTATAAAATATAGACAATCTTTTTTCCAGAACTGCTTCATTGGTTCAAGATAATTGAAATTCAGCAATGGAAGACATAATGAATTTTTCCAGGGTCTTACTCTAAAATTTGAATCCAATTTCTAAGGTGCCTAGGCTTGCCAAATTTTCTCTGTAGATCAGTTAAAAATATAAAGACTCAGAAAGAAGATAATCTGTATCTTGTAATTACTCCATACATTCTTTTAAATTCTGAACATGATTCATTATTGTTTAATACCCACCCGATTTGCTAGTCAAGCTAATGGTTATTACTGCTCCTTTGAAATATTTAGAAATTATTTAGAAATCACTCTCAACAGCTTAAGGATTTCTTACCAAGATAGTTTAAATATGTGTGTATATCTGTATATGTGTTATATATGTATATGTTTGTGCCTGTATACATATATGCAAATAAATATTTATACACATACATATATGCATATATGTATATATAATGCACACACATTTATATATATGTGTGTATATGTATATGTAATATCCCAACAAATAAGACAAGTGTGTACTGCTTGACCAACAGTCATTTGGTCCCAATTGTTTGATTGCTGTCAGACTTTATGATGTCTAATTTGCTTTCCTATGAAAATGAGAATAAATGTGCCAGGTTCACTGATAGGAATTGTAGTATCTGATTCAAGGCACGGGGTAGAAAGCATAGAATAGAATGCCTGAGTTTTAGAATTATTCCTTCAACGTTGTCAGCTCCCTCTGGGATCCCATATTGCAAAATCAGGGGTCTGGATAAGTGCTGAGTTCCCTCTGACATCAGCCAGACCTCTATGTTCCCATCAGTTCCAGGGGGATGCTGGACAAGGCAAGAAATTGGACCGTTATCATTATTTATGGTGATTGGGAGCCAACTCCTTATCCTCTTCTAGGCATATAGCTCCTTTCAACTTGCATGACTGGAGCAGCAAATTTGGCCCCTTAAATTCTTGTACACTTGAAAGGGCCAGGCTCCAACATGCTTGTGGCTTTGCTTTGCTCTATTGCTGGAGAGTTATGCAGTCCTCCCTAATCCCTGGAAACAGGCAGTGTGTGACGCTGCCAACAGACCATTTGTGTCTGTAAAATATAGACAAATTGCTACTCTTTATTAGACATATGGATGAAGAACTGGGCAGTTCTGAAATGAGCGGGCATTGAGTTTCTTGGTTTGCTCCCCACCTCCTAACTGTGCTTTCAGAAGAATGGTGCTATTTAGTGGTAAATTTTGATGCCAGGGTTTTTCTTTTTCTTTTTCTCTTTCTTTTCTTTTCTTTTCAGTCTTGGAATTAAGTTTGGGCCTTTTATTAGTTACCCTAGTACTTTTGGAATGAAAACAAAACCTCCTTAGTCTCACAATCATTTTTTAGGAACCATGAACCTACACTGTGATTGGGACTTGACACTGTTATCTACTTATTACATGACATTAAATGCCCTGAAGAAAAGTGGAGAATTGGATCAGTCATCCAGATGTTTCCAAATATTTAGCTCTGTGTCATCTTTTGGGCACAACATACAGATTACTGACTGAATTGAAAAAAAAATGACCCAGATAATTGATGGTGTGGTCAAATGTGGGTAATTCTGAAATCCCACCCTGAGCTGTCTCATTGCTGGGATTTAAAGGAGATTCATAGGAGAATTTGAGGAACTGATCAATGTTGATAACAATAGGCCCTGTTTATTTGATATATTATAGAGAAGGCTTTGTTCAGACTCTCACATATGGAGGTTTGGAGGAGAAGGCTGAAACAGCAAGAAAAAATATGAGGGCAACACTCACGTGACAAATTGGGAAATCACCTTATACCCCTAAAACTCAAGCAACACCCCCACTTTCCAATTGGGGCAGCAACCAACACCTCTTAACCAGGATAGAAGGCCATGGAAGAGAGAAAAGGAGGGACACTGTTTCTCTTGTATGACTCCATTGTGATTATCTTCAGGAAGAAGCAGGATGAGAGAGTTGGTGATAGTCATGTGAGACATGGGGCTCCTAAGACTTGCCAATCACTCAGTATGTTCTTGGGATTGATGTACAAAAGTTAGTCCCTGCCCTCAAGGAGCTCATAGTCTAGTGGAAGAAATAATAAGTACACAGGTAAATGTGAGATATATTGCTGCTAAATACAAAATAATTGAGGGAAAACAGCCTCTAGCGGCCTGATTAACACCAGGCTTTTGCCTCTCCAGGGAAGTGGCATACCAGAGGGGATAGAGGGATTTACTTGCCGTCGAGAACTTGGGTTCTAATCTCAGCTCAGATATTTACTACCTGTATGGTCTTGAATGAAACCTCCCTTCCCTCATCTACAAGATCATTTAACATCCTTTGCAGGGCTAGCCCTGGGATTATATGATTCAGGGTAGCTCAGAAACATTGTAGAAGACCAGAGGTTTTCTAGGGAAGGGTCAGGTCTCACATTGGAAATCTCATTTCTGACGTGTAATGTCAGGCAGGAAAGAGGACCACGAAGCCTCTAGCCTTGCTAAATAAAGAAAAGGGAGGTGGCATTAAGTGGGAGAAGGGAATATGGATGTGGAGAAGCAGAGAGTCAAAGGAAGACCAGATCCAAAAACCCAGAAGTTTTTCTGGACTACAACTCTCCCGTTCTGTCCTTTCCATCTCTTTCCTTCCCCACTTGTAACAATAGTAGGTGGTGCTGTGAAGGTGCTTGCATCCTTTCTGCCACTAGATACAGCTGGTTGCAGAGTGGACAGAGCACTGAACCTGGAGTCAGGAAGACCTGAGTTCAAATCCAGCCTTAGATACTTACTAGTTGTATGACCCTGGGCAAGTCATTTATCCTCTGTTTGTCTCAGTTTCCTCAGCTATAAAATCGGAATAACAGCAGTCCCTATCCTGTAGGGTTATTGTGAGGATCCAGTGAGATAGCATGCATTAATACAGCACTCAGCATAGTGCCAGCCACACAGCAGATTCCCTTCCCCTTCTCTTTCCTTCTGGTAGCAGCAGTGCTGAATCCCTTCTTTTTGTTGTTGTTTGATAATGTCCAAAATCTCTGTGACCCCATTTGGGGTTTTTTGGCACAGATACTGAAGTGTTTGCCATTTTCTTCTCTAGTTCATTTTATAGATGAGGAAACGGAGGCAACCAGGGTTAAGTGACTTGGCCAGGGTCACACAGCTAGTAAATGTCTGAGGTCAGATTTGAACTCAGAAAGATGAGTCTTCCAACTCCAGACCTGGCAGTCTGTGCACTATGGTGCCACCTAGCAGCCCCTGAAAATTTAATTTAGCCACCTCCCATTATTTTTAGCTTAGGGGCAATTTAATAGTCTTTAGGTCCCCGTGATTCCTTTTTTCTATTAATTTTATGGAATTTGTGCCAGACAGGAATTTATTAGCACAGTTCTTAGCATATGTTAAGTGTTTAATAATCGCTTGCTGGAGCTTTCTCTGCCTATCAGTATAAAAATCACACCAACTGTGAAAATGTATAATATTCAGAGCTCTCTGTCTGTCTCTCTGTCTCTCTGTCTTTCTCTCTCTGTCTCTGTCTGTCTGTCTCTGTCTGTCTCTGTCTGTCTGTTTCTCTGTCTCTGTCTCTGTCTCTGTCTCTCTCTCTCTCTCTCTCTCTCTCTCTCTCTCTCTCTCTCTCTCTTTCTCTCTCCTAATTTAAAATTTGTTTGTGGAAAAACCAGAACACAGGATTCATTTGGGTAAAAGAAGGGAACAGAGTGTCTGTTACTGGACAGGGAAGTTGGGGGAGAGTTGTTTTCTTCTGGGAGTTTTGGTCAGTCCTTGAAGAGGTGAATACAACTCAGCTTTTCTGTGTGTCCTCTGTCCTGAGGGGCTTGCAGAACCGGACACCCCTGCCTCCATCCCTGCCTTCTCTGCTGCAGCCCTACTTCCAATCTCTCCTTTTCACTTTCTTCACATCACCTCTTACCCTTTGCCAATGATTTACTTGGACCCAGCAGACAATTGCTCTAACTCCAAGTACATTGTGTTGGGTCTAATTCAGCTCTTGGCATTGTATTTGTCTCCCGGCTCATAGCTACGTTCACTGAATATTCATTATTGCCTAATCTGTAGGAAGGTCCCTTTCTCTGTATTTTTCAGTGGCACAGAAAAGAGAGTCCCTGCCCTAAAGGAGTCTCTTTAGCTGATTTAGTCTGATGGTTTTCTGTCTGCCCCAGTCCTTGCCTCTTTCTTTTTGGAACTCTCTCCTACCTTAGTTTCCGGAGTTTGAATCCTGCCTCAGACATTTACTAGCTTGGTGACTCTTTCCACATCATTTACTTTCTTTCAGCCTCAGTTTTCTCATCTGTAAAATGGGAGCAATAATAGCCCCTTCACAGGGTGGTTGTGAGGATCGAATGTGACAGCATCTAGAAAACACTTTGCAAACTTGAAGTGTGAACACGATGTTCCGCAGCTCTCACTGCTTTGGTTTCCTTTCTAGAATGAGATGTCGGAACTGAAAGGTGTCAGGGATCATCTCATTCAACCTTGTCATTTTTGCAAATAAGCAAACCAAGGCCCAGAGAGATGAAGTTGCTTGCCTGGAGCCACATAGACAGCTAGTGATAGGTAGTGTTAGTTGCTAGTGCCATGATTGGAATTTAGATTTCTTAATTCCTGTTCCACTTTTTTAAAGCTACATTTCCTATGTAATGGTGAGTCTTGTTTCAATATCTTATTTACTTTTCTGTGCTTTTCATGCTCTTAGGTTTCCTTCATTGGCTACTTTTCCTCTTGCCACCTAAAATGAGAGGAGGGACTGGGTCTTCTTGGACCTAACTTTCATCTTCTGCATCTAACTGATTCCATGGACTCTCTCTAGTCAGTCAGTTAATATGCATCTATTAAGTTTCTACTGTATGGTGGGCATAGGGTTAAGCACTGAGGATACAGAGAAAGGTAGAAGACAAAACTCAAAGAGATGACAATCTCTTTGGGAAAGATAACCTTTGAGGCAAACCACTGTGCCCAAACAAGCTATACACAGGATAAGTAGGAAACAATGAATAGAGGGAAGGCACTGGAATTAGAAGAGGTCAGGAGAGGCTTCTCAGAAGGTGGGATCTCAACTGAGACTTGGAGGAAGCCAAGGAAGCCAGGACACATGAAGGAGCCAAAGAAACAGTTCTAGGGAGATCAGCAAAGTAACAAGCTGAGATCTCATTTTAATCTGAACATTTCTTCTCTTACCATCAGCTTGTTTTTCACAATCTTTTATTTTTCCCACCTGCATCTTTCACTGAAGTGTTTTAAGGAAAGGTTGTTTTATTGCCAAAGTTTTCAGAACACAGAAACCCATGAGCAGTGATAAAGAATGGGCCTGATGATATATATATTAAAAGTGATAAATCATTTTCAAGCCTCCCAGAGCATTTTATTTTCCTTTGGATCCTTACCTCTCTCTGACTCTTGTGTGGGTATTGATTAATGCCCCTAGCCCTTCTGCTACATTTTCATCTCAGGTCTGTTTCATTTGCTTGCCAATAATGATAACTGATAAATTAATCAACCAGACAGAGAGGTCTTGCCACCCAAACTGTAGCCAATGTAAATGTACCCATCAAAAGCCAGGTGGCCCTCCAGCTTCCATTCCTCCAGACCCCCCAAAGACTATGGCAATTCTCAGCAATTGGAAATGCAAATGTTCATTTCTCTTTTTTTGAAGGCAGTGGGATTTTGAGAATCAGAGTGGGCTAATTAATGAAGGATGGGGCTTCCACTGAATCAGCAAGCTGGATTTCTATGAGTGAAACAAACATAAATAGGCAGCTGCAGCTCTTTGGAGTTCAAAGCCTCAACAAAAGCGCTAGTCAAATATTTGAATAGTTGGAGGATGTGTCTATTCATTTCCATGGAAATGGATGAAATCGTTTGCTCCCCAATCTCTGGAGGAGTCAAAGTAGTTGCAATACTGAAAAAATCTGTCTAACTCTAAAACACGAGTTTGAAGGAGAGAGCTGGTTTATTGCTTTATAAATGGGCACAATAGTGGTAAAAACGTCAGCATAACCAAATGCCTTAGTATTCCTTCAAAGACCTATTTACCCGGTTTTCTCGTACTAGCTCTGAAATGTTCAACAACACAGACAGGGAAGAAAAAATTAAAAAAAGAAACAAACAACCCTTTTCTTCATATATCAGTGCTGCCTAATTGAGAGTTCTTGTAAATGGAATGAGAGCTGGCATTTGTGTATAGTTTTGAGGTTGATACATGCATACATCGTGTCATTGATCCCCAGAATAAACCTATGAGGTAGGCAGTATATGTATTATTCTTCATATTTTATAGATGATAAAGAAACTGAAGCCTAAGTTAGGGGACTTGGTCAGGGTCACACACCTCATAAGTGTCCAAGGCGCCAAATTTGCACTCAAGCCTTCTTGACTTGACTCTAATAATCCATCCATAGGTTCTAGAAGTTTATAAGTTAGCCGTCTGTGGAATAGTGGTCAGGGAGGGAAGAGATAGGGTCCACCTTATCCCAGATTTACTGTACAGTGATTACTGCTCCTGTTCAATCATTCAATCATGTCTGACTCTTTGTGACTACATGGAGTTTGCTTGGCAAAGATACTGAAATAGTTTGCCATTTCTTTCTCCTACATGTCCCCATTTTATAGATGAGGAACTAAAACAAATAGGGGTTAAGTGACTTGCCCAGGGTCACACAGTTGATAAATGTTTAAGGTTAGATTACTCTGAGGGAAATCACTCAATCTCTCTGTCTCTACTTTCTTTAGCTAAAAGGGATGTGTGTATGGGGGGAGGGGTATCCATTCCATTATATGATCTCTAAGGTTCCTTCTTCATGTAAGAATATATGACTAGGGCAGCTAGGTGGCTCAGTGAGTAGAGCGCCAGCCCTGGAGTCAGAAGGACCTGGGTTCGGATCCCGCCTCAGACACTTAACGCACACACAAACAAAAACCTAGCTGTGTGACCTTGGGCAAGTTACTTAACCCCAATTGCCCTCCAAAAAGCAAAAAAAAAAAAAAAAAAAGAATATATGACTAAATTTGAACACATTATCCATAGAAAAAATATTATGAATATTGCTTAGTTTCCCAGGCTAATTAACAAAAACTCATTTAGTATAATGTAGCTGAATTGTCATATTTCAGGTGTACAAAATCAAAACATGTTTTGAGTAATAGCAACATAGTTGAGATAAGTGTGTAGGTAGCCATAGTGACTACTTTGAAGAGGTCAAGGCTCATTTGAATGCACAAATTCTATTCTGTTTGCTAAAGCATCAGTCACATTATAACTCCCAGGCACTATCTTAATATGGTTTTTAGGACAGTTATCATAGCTGTTAAAACCCTATAGAAACTTGGAGAACCTCTCACCCAGAGGTAGGGGCAGGAAAAATCGAAATAAGGCATTTCTATACCATATGCAAGTGTGAAAATTGTACCTATATTCATCACTTTCCACCAGAGGTCTTGTGTCTTCACTGTAACTCATGAAACTTGATTTGTCAAAACAAATCTGATTATAGAAGTGACCCTAGAGTATTCTATTCCTCCTCCTCCTCTTCTATTTTTCCTAGTAGGAAAAGTAGCAATAATATATAATACTTCCCCCATAAACCTGGTTCTTTGCCCCCAGTTCCTGGCTTGGCTAAAATCCTCATACTGTTTTACTTAAACTTGATACATACGGTATTTTCCAGCCCTTTTGGAAAAATTAGAAAGAACTCTTGTCCTAGGACCACTAGAAAAGCCTCCTCTTTTTAATTTCCTGAGAGCCTGAGCTATTACTGAGATCTTTCATCTCCTGAACAGGAAATTTGCATCTCTGGGTGCCAAGCTCTTTAGAACAGGGATCAGCGTCATCTCAGCTACTTAGTACCCTTAGGATTAGTTTTTCTCTTTTGATGATGGCCCTGTATTTTTGAAGACCAAAGCCAGGCAAGCATAAGCTCTAGCAGGTTCTATCTAACCAGAAAGGCCTCAAATATGGACCTGGCAATAAACTGTGTATTTGTGATCCCAGAATGACTCCCCTAAATTTAAAGAGCTCACCAGTGGATTGGGTCAGGTGATTTTTTTCACTATAGTAGCTCACAAAACTATCTTATAAGGTATAGAGGGTATGTAACTTGTGTTGATTAAAGGAACACCCACACTGATGCAATAAAGCATTCTTAAAGGACTGGAGTATACACATACATGCATGCATGCATTTATGTTGGAGCATTGCTCTAAAAATTTCCTTGGAGGGGCGGCTAGGTGGCGCAGTGAATAGAGCGCCGGCCCTGGAATCAGAAGGACCTGAGTTCGGAGCCGGCCTCCGACACTTAATCCAAACAAACAAAAACCTAGCCGTGTAACCTTGAGCAAGTTACTTAACCCCAATTGCTTTTTAAAAAAAAAAAAAAATTTCCTTGGAGGCCATGCCACGGATTCACCAATGATATCTTTTCATGCAACAGTTAAAAAGTTGACATTCATATAGCACTTCAAGGTGTGCAAAGTGCTTCACATTTATTATCTCATTTGATCCTCATAACAACTCTGTGAGGTGGATGTTTTTATTAGCCCCATTTTAAAGATAAGGAAAGTGGGGATCAGAACATTTAATTGACTTGTTCAGGATTGCCCAACTACCAAGTAATACATTTGGTACTTCCAAAACTAACCTTTTGGATGGAGCTGAGAATAGATTCATATAGTGGTACATTCCTGTTGTTCGAAATAATTCAGTGCTAGTCTATGTTCTGGGTCCTCAGTTACCATTACTGTGTTTCAACAAAGGCAGTAGGAATTCTTGAACAAATGGAAGATTCCTTGGCAAAATGCTTAAGAAGAGAGACCTGATACAGAGAATAATTTGTGTATCTTAAGGCTATGGGGCTTTCCTGGCATCAACAACTTTCTCACCCCAGGTGATAATAAACAGGTTTGCCTTTGGTTAATCCATTTGACTTGTATTTTAAATAACAGGTTTTCATTCTGTTCTATTTATGGTCTTTTAATTCAATTCTTTTTATTCAGCAGGTTGCCATATAATGTTGATATAATTCCATTATTCTCTTTTATGAGCTCTTCTGTTATTCAGTGTAATAGAATTATGTAAATATCATTGGGTAGTGTGGTGGCCTCATCTTGTACATGCATTTGGCTGAATTTAAGAATGTGGAAATCAGGGAGGGGGTCCCCATCTAAGACAAGAGGATCACTGACACAATAAAATGTGGCGGTCAATACTTTCCTAGGTGGCAGTGGAGAGCCCAAGTCCTGCTAAACATGTAATGCGCACCATAGAGAAAACCATGGAAATCAATCTAATGACAGGAACAAGTAAATCTCTGTTCCCTGGGTGAGAAAAATCCTGCCTGTTAATCAAGCAGAAAGGGGAAGTACTTCATAGCACTGACTACAATAGATATGAGAATATGTAGAGACCAAAAAATTATTATAAGGCCTTTTCAACAGTCATGTCTTTCATATTTTAAAAAGAAAGAAAGAAAACCCAAACATGAAATGGCGTCCAAACTTAATCAATATGGGAGTTGAACCCCAGACAAGGAGAAGCTGACAGAGTGGTGACAAGCTTACATTGCCTTGCTCTCATTTGGTGATAAGACCTTGTTGAAGTATCTAAGCAAGTTTGCTTGGCTTTGAGTCACTGTTTAGGTTTTCCATGGAAACAGTTGTTCAAGGGAGTTTGACCCAATGCTTCTGCCAGAATGGGGAGTGAGCAGGGGGAGCACAGACCTGTCACTATCTTTAAGGAGCACTGCAGTGACCTCGAAGAAGAATTCCCCAAGGAACTGGTTAATCTCATACCACACAGTTGGTTTACAAGTTCAGCTTTGTTTTACAGAGAGGAAAAGATTTGGATGATATCACCTAGGTTGAGTCAATGTTGTTGCTGAAACCTTTTTGTGTATAACTAGACATCACCTTAAGTGCAGGGAGTGTGTGATGACTGATCTAATAATGCTTGTCAAGTATTCTGAGATCCCAGAAGAATGGACAAGTGGAAAGAATAAAGCTTGGATTATTATTTGGTTAAGATTGCCAGCTCTCAGCTCCTTTCCTCAACTCAAGATTGGGAAAATAATCCTAGGAAGTATTCCATATTCAAACACTTAATATCCCTGGAACATGGGACCTCAAATTTCCCATAAAGTTTTCCTTAATCCAGAGTAGATTAAAAAGCAAGCCTTTGGCTAAATTACAGAGAAGTCATTTTCCTTCTGACACTGCAAGCTTGTAAGACAAAAAGGCAAACCAGTCAGCAAAATATCTTTCAGTTCTTAACTTTTTGTGTCATGGACCCCCTTGGCTATTTGTTAACACCTGTCTACCCCTTCTTAGGATAATATTTTTAAATTAGCAAAATACTAGAGTTACAATTTAAGTGAGCTGTTTTGAAATATAGATATCAAAATATTTTTCAAACAAGTTCACAGATCTTAGGTTCAGAATACTCATTTTGGGTAAAGTTCATTGTGATATCCTGGTATGACACTTTCTCTATTAGTGAATATTGCAACCCTTTTGTGACTTAGGAGATGTGCTTCAAGAGTTGACATGGTTGAGAAATTGATCCACCATGAGCCTCTCTGGATTTGGCTGGTTCTTATTCAACAAACCTACAGTCAACTACTGGACCTATCCCACA
This sequence comes from Gymnobelideus leadbeateri, assembly GCA_011680675.1. Classification (NCBI taxonomy): domain Eukaryota; kingdom Metazoa; phylum Chordata; class Mammalia; order Diprotodontia; family Petauridae; genus Gymnobelideus; species Gymnobelideus leadbeateri. Next base: position 479,399 of record WOXC01004558.1, on the reverse strand, counting down.
AGATTTTTCCCATTTTACTGTGCCAAAATTAAATGTTCTAGAGTTCATGATGCCATAACAGATCAAAAGCAGAACCAGATACCGCTATTTCCCCCATTTGTTTACCTGAATTACATAATTTTTCTTTCATAGTTTGAAGGATTTCCTAAGGACAGAAACTGGCTTTTTATATAACTATAGAACCTGCTCTATCTTCCTTTCCAAGCTTATTATATGATAATACCTAAGCAGTGGTTTTGGCCACCTCTTCCTTTTATAGGTAGGAAAACTGACACTCAGAGGATTGAAGGGATTTGTTCGCTGGTCACTAAGGCAGTAAGTGCTGGAGGTTTGATCCAGTCCCAGATTGGCCTGACAGTTCATAGCCCTTATTGACTACCAATGCTACCTTTCTTCACTACGGCCTTCTTGACCAAACACACTTTTTGCAGTTTTCCTCTATCACACTCACTTAACAATATTTCAGGTTTAGGAAAACTGCATCAGATTAGATTTTCAAAACCTGCTATCTTAATGACAGAGCAACTCTACTGTCTTTGGCGACATGTTTCCATCTACTACTATTGACTACTAGGTTTCTATATTTTCAGACTTCTTTAATCTTGGATTATTTAATTCCAAGATGTGTCCAACTGAGCAGTTGTCACCAGGACTTTCTGGAAGATGGTATCCCAGTGTAAGAAACATTCAGTCCCATATTCAGTCTTTGCACAATTTGTTAGTGTTGGCAATGTAGCTTGTATATTCCTACATTAGGCATAAGCCATGCATATAATATCTTCAGGTTAAAATTTTCTCATCGTCATACTTTTAATGTTCATTTTAAAAATGTTTTCATACTCCTAGTCACTCACAATATTGACCCTGATTTATCTTTATATAGGATGCATACAACAGACAAGAGGAAAGATATTCTCTCTCCCTGCCTCCTTACTTCAAGTGAGGAAATGGGGGAGAGGAATTGTAGGAGAGGAAAAGTCATGATAGTTGCCTGAAACTTCACTTAGGTTACCACTGGTCCCTCCAGTGGTATTTTGTGAATGGTCCTATCCCAGTACAAGTGCTGTTTCCCAGCATCTAGTGTTGTCTTTATACATGATATCCCCAAAGTCTTAATGCAATTTTGAGATATTTAAAATTAAATTAAGACTTTTGGGACACCTTGTGTAGCTTATAGGGGTGATTCAAAGGTGACACTAAATTGAGGAGAAAACTTGGCTCCCAATGCCTACATGTACCTTGAGGAATTGAAGTTAATTTGAAGCAATTTATGAATCATCCAAATTACTTGTCAACAAAATGATCTTTTAATTTTATTTTTTTCTTTCCTCATTGTCAAGGGGTTCAGGTTTTTTTGAATCAATTAAGGAGTGGATTGTTGTTATTGGGCTGATTTTGGTTTTTGTTTTAGTGCCTATAATATATTCAACATTGTATTCCTTTTTCCATAGACCAGTCAGTCAGCATTTATTAAGCACTTACTATATTCCAGACACTGTATTAAGTGCTAGAGAAACAAAGAAAAGCAAAAGACAGTTCTTGCTACCAGGTGACAGATGCAGATTCCAACAGATCTACCTCACTTTGGAGAATAGATGTGTTTCTAAAGAGTTGTCTATAAATGTGTGTATTATCTACTCAGTTTCCCATTAACTTCTAATACAATTCAAGGAATTCTTTCTCACAATGGGGAAAAACAGTAAAAATTTTTTACTAAATTTTATAGAACTGCATGAGAATGGGAAAAAATGTAAATCAGGTCTTCATTAGGAAAATAACTATTTCTGAAGCAATATCAACTATAATGATCAAAACAAATCACTGAGTACAAAGATGGTAATAAAATTTACAGATAGGAAATGGATTATCAGATATGCCATTGGAACCTCATTAAAAATGCCTAAATTCATTTGAGTTGGAGGCCTCATATCAGCTAGTGTGTAGCTTGCTATCCCAAAGATTCAATGCAGAAGTTACTAAAAGAGAGAAGAAGAGCAGCTATGATAGTGGGCATCAGCCATTGGTAAAATTTCTCAGAATCCCTGGGACTCCCTTTCTGAATGATCAAGAATCAGCTAGTTCATCATTTGATTCTTGCCCTTCTCCCTTGAAACATTAGTTATGTTGTCAAAGAATAACAAGTAATATTTCAGGGATTTGGGAAGGAATTAGTAGGTGAAGGCTAAACATTCTAGGAAATCAGAGAACATTTTGTTCATCCTCTCTGTAATTTTCAGTGCCTCCTTTTTGGTTCCTCACAAATTGTTAATCTTGGCTGACTGGGAGCTGCATAGTTTTCATGTGAAAGGGGAAAGAGAATATGGAAAGAAAACACTCACTTCTAGTAGGTGTGGTCCAGGAGAATGGTTTTGTGTTAGGGAAATGATCGACTCATGGTCTTCCCATAGACTTGACAGAATGAAATGGATGGAAATGCCAAAAGACATTTCGGCTTGAAAGGTGTATATGTATGTATATACATATATACATGCACACATGCACATATGCACATGTATACGTATATGTGTATGTGTGTATATATGTGTGTATTATACTTCACTGTACTGACGTTCATGAGGCTCAACACTTGTTCTTTCAAAGATCCCCTGTTTACCTTGAGGAAGACCTCATGGACAAGATGTTGGGGGTATAGCTCTCATCACAAAACCATCATGATGAATAACAACAAGAAAAATAATAAGGTAGACATCCAATGTTCTAAAAGAATAGACCATCACCAATGAAATGGTGAACCAGCTCTTGGAACTATAACTCTAGCACTCTTGTATTATATATATATTTTCCTAGATACGAGACAAAAAATTTACAAATCTAAAACCACAAAATATTATGTCTTTAATTGTTGGGGAAAAGAAAGCTGCAGGGAGAAAGAGATCATAAGTTACCTCCCATACCTGTTTGGGACTTCCCCAGTGTGTGATATTCACTATGTAATCATGAGAAATTGTACACAGAGGAGAAAAAAAGTATCTAAGAGGCAGGGAAATGTCACTATGGCTTTGTTTATTGGAGCCCCTCAAAGTCCTGGTTAGGTATTTTCTTATTTGTGTTGAGAGCATTCCTGTGGTATAGGCAGAGAACATCACCAGTTTACAAGGCTGGAAATTAAGCCCTATTGAAACCTAGTGATTTTCCCAAGGTCACTATGGGAGTCAGTAATGGAACTTGGAATAGAATCCTCCTTCTTCCCTCCTGTATCCCCATGCCTTGCTGAAGCAGCAGATCTCTCCAAGGTTTTTTTTACTGAATGCCTGAGCTCTAGAAGGGATTTGATTTCATTTGTACTTCCCCATCTTGCCACATTTTAGAACCACTGGTGGTTTGTCAAATACATTTGTCATTTCTCCCCCATCCCCCACCCCATTTCTTTCACTTACCCTGCAAAGGTGATCATACCTCTATTTAAAAGGGGAAGGAGAGTAAGAGAATCAGTGGGATTATGTATACTGTCCCATCGTTGTTTCATTTTTTTTCTCAAACAAAAGTTTCTGTCTCTTAACAGACTTAATTTTTCATTCTCTCAAAATAAGAAAAAAGATCTTTAACATAAAATCAAACATGTAGGATCCAAGTATCTGGAGGGCAGAATTATGAGAGGCAGCATGGAACCTTGGAAAGACTGCTGGTTCTGGCAGGAGAGCCTGGGTTCCAATCCCACCTCCAACATTTACTCCCTGGGGGAAGTGAGGCAAATCCTTTCATCTCTCTGTGTCTCAGTTTCCCCACCTGTAAAATGAAAGGCCTCTTAAATCTCTTCTAGTGTGAAATCCTTGATCCTATTACTTAAGACTAGGGATCAGTGGATAGAGGGGACAGATGTTCAAATCCCACCTCTGATCCTGATAACTGTGAGATCCCAAGCACATCTGTTTGCTGGGTAACCATGTTGACCACTAGGGGCTTTTTTCTTCTAAAGATTTCTGGTTTTCTCTTGGTCTAGTTTAGGAAAGCAAAATCAGCACAAAGTATGGTTAAGAGTTCCTCACTCTTCCTGCTTTGGCTAAGTAATTAGGTGACCCCATTTAATTAGACATTCTTCAAGAGATTAGTCTGATTTATGCAATACATTAATGATTCATGGAAAAGGAGCAACTCTTAACATCTTGCCAGTATAGAACATTCGTGTTTTTTTTTTCCAGTTGAGTTCTGACAAATTGTTTTGCAATACTCAAATCTGCTCATTTTATTCCACAGCAAAGTGTCAGCGGCTGTCCTGGCCTTGGGCTGAGATATAATTTAGTCAGTGCATTAAGGAAATGAAATGTAACTTCATGTAAAATAGGTAGTTTGTCAAATAAGCAAGAATGAAAATTAGTTTGAGGCCCAGCTTTCTCATATCCATCAAATGAGGCTGACTAGGTAGATTTCTGAATTAAAACTAGTTCTCCCCCATATGGAGAAGAATTACAAAAGAAGGGAAAGCTTGGAGGGGGGTGGATTTGAGTGGATGCTCAGAGAGATTTCTATAAGGTTATAGGTTGATGCATCTTTTCTCCCTAAGGGGAAAATTGTCCTTCCTCCTGCTCCCACCTGCCTTTTCTGGATGTTTTGCTAACTTCCAAATAAACCTTTGTTCTTAGAAGTTACAGTTTCTACTAGACCACTTTCTTTTTCTCCAATTCACATTCTATGTTAATAATTTTAAAATATGATTTATGAGCTAAAGAGTCTTATCATTAGAACTGACAACTGCATGAAATAAGGGAGATCCTTCAATTGGGTACCTTTATTTTCATAAGCATGGATGACTTGGGGGGAAAAATAGGACCCAATACTTTTTGTCTGGCCACCAAAGCATTTAGGTGTGATTCCTGGTTAATACCAATTTTCTTCTACAAGATAAGCTACAGAGCATGGAGGTAAATGAACCCTACTTCTCAATTTTGTCCAGGGGTGGGGACCCTTCAGTCTTATGGTCACATGTAGTCTTCTAGGTCCTTGAGTGAGGCCTTCTGACCAAGTCCAAGTTTTACAGAACAAATCCTTTTATTAAGGGGGTTTGCTCTGTGAAGTTTGGACTCAGTCAAAGAGCTGCACTTGAGAACCTAGAGGGCTAAATGTGGCCTTGAAGCCACAGGCTCCCCTCTCCTGGACAAAACTGAGAAGTGGAGTTCACTTATCTCCTTTGCTCCCAGGCTCCCTTTGCTCCTTCCCTTGGTCCTTTTCTCATCTAGACCTGTGGTCAGATCTTATCTAGTCCCTGGGAAATATCTTATTTGAGGTATTCATGTTTTGGTTTGAATTTATGGTAACACCCAACCTCTCTTGAACTATGAGCCTCACTATTTATAATTATGAATTGATTGATTTTGTTGTTAAATACTAGTTTGTTGACAAACACTAGTTGTACTTAGGAAGGACAATTAATAATAAAATAATTAATAAAATAACAACTAGCATTTTTGCAAAGTGCTTTAGAATTTTTTTTCTTTTAATCCTCATAACAACCTTGGGAAATAGGTACTATTATTCTCCCCATTTACAGATGAGAAAAAACTAAGGCAAAGAAAATTTAAGAGACATGCCCAGGATCACAGTGCTAGTAAGTGTCTGAGATAGGATTTGAATTCAGGTCTTTCTCTAAGCCCAGCATTCTATCTACTGTACCGTCTAACTATTCTCATTGGGGTGGATGGGTGGGGACTCCTCAGATCTCCTAAAAATAGAAAGAAGGGCAACCTTGTTTATCAGTTCAGCATCTGAAATTCTTCAGTTAGTAAGTTAACAAAACAAGCATAAAAACAAACAAATATGTCCCCTAAGAGAGATATGCTCAACTACATTAACATTTTAAAAAATTATAATAAGAACAAAATAATTAAAAGAAAAGTAGCAGACTGGAGAGATATTTATGGGAAATGTCACAGATAAAAACTAGACATTTAAAATATTTGAAGAATGGCTTAAAAGTCACAGTTACAACTTCTATTTCACAACTAATTAATGGTCAAAGGATATGAATAGGCAATTTTCAAATTAGGAAGCATATGTTATTAATAATCTTTTGAGAAACTGCTCAACTTCATTCAAAATCAAAGAGATCCATATGAAAACAACCCTGAGATACCATTTCAAACCCATCTTATTGGCCAAAATAAATAAAAACAAAAGCTAGGAAAGTTAGTGCTGGTAGGGTTGTGGAGAAACAGGTACATTCATTCCTTGCTGGTAGAATTGCAAACAAAATATTTTTGGAAAATAATCTGGTACTGTGCAGCAAAGGTTATTTTTTTAAATCATGCAATTGGATCCATTAATTCCAGACTTGAGGATATGTCCTAAAAGCATTATGAAAAACCAGGGCTATCTTTTCAAAGATTTTTATTTTAAGATTACGTATAATTGTAAGAAAAAAAAAAAGAAGGAAGCAAACTAAATGTCCAAACAATAAGTGAATGGATAAAAATGTTAATGAAATGTAATGCTGCAATGGAATTGTAACTAATATAAAGAATTTGAAAATAACAATGCAAAGTAAAAAGCAAACCTGGAAGGATAGAGTATTCACTTTGACCATGAAGAAGAAAGTGAATGAAAATTAATGGAGAGATATCAGGTCTTGGATTTATGAAAATCTGGCTTCAAGTTACATTTATGACACATGACTAAGGTGAAACTCTGTCAACATGAGTAACTTATATAATTCTAAGACTGAAGTGGCCAATTAGAGACTGATAAACAATGGTGAATGGGTTTCCTGAGTGGGAATTCCCTACATCAATTGAATTATAGATCTGGACCACCTCCCCCAGCCCTGCCCCCAAAAATTAACCTAAAGGGGAAATAAGCAAGTGACTAAAGAATTCTCATGATATATCATGCTTTGAATTGAATTAGTTTAAATATAACAATTACTTAGCAACTTTAGTTGGTTGTATTTGATGTTCAATGTTGAATAGGGAAAGTAGGGATTGGAACTGTGATTTAAATATTATGGGGAACTCCTGAATAAAAAAAAATCCTCTAGAAATTCAGGTTCCCTGCAACTTACAGCCTTGGAGAATTGACTAGAACACAGACATTAAATGTCTTTCCCAGAGTCGTGCAGCACAGAGTATGTGTCAGAAGCAGAATTCGTAACCAGGTTTTTCTGACTTTGAAGCTAGCTCTCTATCCAATAGGACACACATTCTCTCTAAATTTAAATAAAATATTTAATTAAAATATTTCCTGGAGCTGAATTGAAAGGCTGCCTTGCCATCCCAGCATGATGAGTCAGTCCCAAGTCAGATTATACCTCAACTATAACTGTTAACATTTCTTAGCCTACTTGATGCCAGTTGCTTGGGATACTCCATGATCAAAAGTATATAAAAACAAAGCAGCAGCAGCAGCAGCTTTACTCTTTTAGGCACTGCCAGAAGGAAAGTGCCTTCTGAAAAGAACTGTGTTATTTACCATTCACAACAGGGACCTACTTGAATGTATATTTATCTCATCTGGAAAGCATAGGCTAGGGAAGAGGTTCCTAAACATTTTTGGTCTCTTTCTTTATACCTTGGTTTTAATTAAACTTTCTCATACTCTTTATTCAATATAAAAGGAAATACATTCTAGAGTTTACCATGTATATGCACAGAAGAAATAAAAGAAAATAATTTTTCATAAAGAAAACTTTAATTGATATATTTTAGTATTAAGTTGTTCTCTCCAATCTACATTTTTTCACTAACACTACTACTTGAAAATAGCTGCTTCTCAAATATCCCTTGCATTCCCTCATTTTGGAAACCTAAGGGCTTGCATGAATAGGGGAGCTTTCAAAGACCACCTCTGCTTTTTCAACTAATCCCTGGAAATGAAGCCTATGCTAGGAATACATGTGGCTATGAAATTGTATGCCTAGAATAAGTTCTAAAATAAAAGAGACAGCCCTTTGCACTGGAGAGATATTAAAATGAATCCAGACTGTGGTGCTGTCAGGTAGAATTTGCATTTATCTGTTGGGGTTATAGCACCATGTAGCTGAAGCTGAGCAAGTGTGCACACAGCAGTCTAATTAATGTTTTTATTAATATGTATTAATAAGATTTTTCTCTGGGGCTCTAATAAGTGGTTGTTGGTATATCCTGTGGAGTGCGACAGCTCCTCTTTCCCTTGCCTCCCCATGTCTCATACTATAGTACATGCATGTACACAAGCACACAGAGGCATTCCCTTCACTAGCACAGCAGAGCTGCTGTCAAATTACATAGACATCTATTGTCTGAGCCTTGAGAGCTATCTTCTCTATGGTTTCCTTGCTGGGCTCTGCACTTCATTATATCAAAATGTTTGTAGAAAAATGGGCTTAATCCCTGCAACTTTGCCAGCCCTATCCATCTTCCAATATTTGGAACATCAATAATGACAAAAATGGCATTAGAATTAATATTTCACTTGAAAAAATTGCAGAGATTTATGTGTTACTTAAATTTGTCAACAGAGACTTTCTGGCAAAGTGAAAAGGCCATTTGAAAAATTACCTTTGCAGCTTCGTATTGCTTCTGCATTGGGAGGGAAATGCTTTCTCCAACAGTGAGTCCATTTCCCTTATGGACTGCCAAATCAAGGTCAAAGTTTTAATTGCGGGTGGAATAGAGGAGATGAGATTTGGATGGGAGGAGAAAAATAAGCAAAAGGGATATTCTTAAAAGCTGAACTTTTAGGCTAGGGTTAAACTACACATCAGATGATTTAGTTGGAGTCTTAAAGCTGTCTCCCCCACACAAACTACCTCAGATGACAATTAGAGGTTATAGATTTAGAGCTTTGACTCTTGCAGCTATTTGAATTTCTTCTTATTTATTTACAAATTTCTTCCTCATTAGCATATAATCTCCTTGAGGATAGGGACTTCGTGTGTGATTTTGCCTTTCTTTGTGATCCCAGCACTTAGCTTAATGCCTGGCTCACAGTAAGCATTTAATAAATGTGTATTGATTGACAGAGCCCAACTTCTCATTTTCTAGATGAGAGAACTGAGGACCAAAGAGGATAAGTGACTTTACCAGAGTCATACAGGTATAAAGTGGCAAAGTGAGGATTCTTTATCTAGTGTTTTGTTTCTTCTATACTAATCCCCCATCCCCAATCTAGTGTTTCTATGATTGATTTCAGTTCAATTTAACAGTTACTGAGCACCTACTCTGTATAACATGATGCTCTGGGGGGGGGGGGTTGGAAGTTGATTATGGTGATGATTTTACCAGGAGCTGGACTAGTGGAAGAGTTATACCAGAACAAATGGGACTTCTAAGTTCCTAATAGCTCCCGTGGCTCAGGTGGGAACTCTAGGAATTCTCTTCTTTCTAAAAGATGAGGATTTTTTTTTAATTGTAACATCTGTGTTAAGTTGAATTGATAATCAGTATGAAATAGGGACAGATAAGCCCAATTCTTTGGGTACTTGTCAGGAAAAAACCATGATTTGGAAATAGGACAGCCTTCAAATTTTAATAACCACAAAGAGTATAAGGGCAAACAGCATATAAAGTACAGAGAGAAGTGGTGAAAACTGGGGAGGTATATACAGAGCCAGTCAGTGTTGGGATGGGGAATGGGATGGGGAAGGGAGGCAGGTAGCAGGGTAAGAGGATGGGGAGGGGGGAGAGGCAGCTTAGAGTTGTGTCACTTTTATAGTTTTTTTGGGGGGGGGACAGACAAACTTTTTTATCTGTGCCTCCTTTGGTTTAGTTAATAAATCATCTCAAAGTTATTGGTAAAACTTTAAAGTCATCTCAAAATTATCAGCACCATTTTTATATTCCACTGGTCTGGAGCTGTGGAGTTGTGGAATTTGTCTGGAATTTACATATCATAGGATCAGAACCTTGACAGCACTGTGCCAATCACCAGCCTGTGAATTTTGGTTAAAATATTATACAGTTTGTAGTTTATGCTGTTTTGATCTTTGGGATGGTTTGTATGTGACTCCCAGCTTCCCCTTTGCAATCTTATTCCCTGCTATTTATTGCAGCTTTACATTGGCGACTTATAAACTGATTAGAAATATGTATATGTGAGTGGGGAGAGGGGTCAGAGGAACCAGAACAATTTTAACATAAGTTTGAAGTCTGGAAACTGTCTAGTAATATATGACTTAGACTATCTTTTTTCAAGAAAGCTAGTAAGTAGCACGGTTTAATAAGATAAAAATGAAAGAAAATCTGAACTAGTAACTGAAACCAGTGATTATAAGTGATGCAAAGGTAACATGGAATTTGGAAGAGGGACTGATTTCCAATTTTCATTTCTGGCTAGAATTCTGGGCTCAAACCCTAGGGTGATCCAGGCCTGCCATGCCAGTAAGCAAGTCATTTAACAGTGATAAGAAGGAATCCCTGAAAAAAGGCATTTTTCTACCTATTCCTGGGTAGTACTCTAATCTCAACTCCCACATGTAAGCAGCAAGTGAGATGCCACCAAATGGTGAACTTGACTTGGCTTTTGATCCTCCTCTCCTCTAGGCATGTTTTGAGAGGTCTAATGTTCAGGACTAACCTGAAGTGTCAATAGAGCCAACTCTATTTCACACTCTTGAGAGTAAATTTTCAAAATCAGCTATAGGAGCAGTTGGCTGCTTGTTGTGTATTTCATTTAAGACACAAAAAGCCAAGAATAGTTCAGAGTTATTGCTGAAAACTGAATGATAATCCCCAAGTGTGTGTGTGTGTGTGTGTGTGTGTGTGTGTGTGTGTGTGTGGTGAATCCTAGGACGATTACTCATTATTGTTCTATCCATTAAAAAAAGGAAGAAAAGATAATTCTGATCATTTTTACAATTATTCTTCTTTATATATACATAGGTGGGTTGGTGATAGGCAGAAAATGGAAAGAGAAATTGGACTCTTCAGCATTGCTGGAGGGACTTCTTAAGATTCAGAGTAAGGGAAACCATGCAATAGGACCCAGGAAGTGAAAATATACCCTTCCTTCTCCATAATGTCCATGTATATGATTCTCTCTGTCCCATCCTTGCTCCCTTCTCTTCCCACATCCTAACAGCTTTCGCTTTCTCCCCCCCCCCCCTCTCTCTTACACACACACACCTGCTCCCTCCAGGAGGTGTGACCAGTCATCTGCTTCAAAAGGACTCTCTATCCTTTCAACATGCCTTGGAAACATGTATAACATCTCTCTAGGGAATTCTTGTCCCACTGCTCCATTATGAATTGCTTGAATTGAACCATTGTGGTCTTCATGATTTAGAAACCTCAAAGTGATCATTGGCACAGATCCCTTCCTTTTTGATGATCTGATATCAGTCTCATCTCCCTTTTAAGCTTGAGTTTAGTGGTAAAAAGATGAATTTTATAAACAAGACCAAGTATACAACATATGTATGTATATACAAACTATACACACATACTTAGAATATTCTTGAAGGGTAAATGTGTTGCAGTCTTGTTTGGGGGGTATGTTTTATCTTTGTTACTTTAATAAACAAATAACCAAGCAATGAACCCAAGTGATAGATCAAACTTAAGGATGGGGCATATTCATGCCCATTGGATTGGTGTTTCATATCAATGCTGCCATGAGAATGATTTACAAATAATTTCAAAAATAACAAACATTTCACACTGACTATAAAAAATAAAGAAAAGCATTATCATCATCACATTCAATGGTGATCAGATATCGTTTCATTGCCACTATTATAAAGATGGTAACACTAGTTTTAATGCCTGCTATGTACAAAATTCTTGATGGTCCATGTAGTATTTTTACATTACTTTTCTTATGTGATCCTCACTATAACACTGAGGTCAGTAGAGCAGCCATTAATCTCATATTATATTCTTCAGATAAGAAAACTGAGATCTCAGAAGATTAAGTGACTTGTCCAAGGTCACATAGCTAGTTGATGATAGATGGAGAACTAAAATCTAGGTCTCTGAACTACTAGTATGGTATATTTTTCAATGGAAAGGAGAATGTAAGACCACTACTGGTAGATCTGATCAGAAGAAGAGTACGAAAAAATCCTAGTTAAGGAATGAGGAGAGAACAATATATGGAGTTACAGGGGAATCTTTGTTTCTAACTCTAGGTCCTTCTTCAGTTATCAGCAATGATGATGATTCTGCCAGTCCACTCCATCACATCTCCAATGGAAGTAACACTCCATCATCTTCAGAAGGAGGCCCTGATGCTGTCATCATTGGAATGACCAAGATTCCTGTCATTGAAAATCCCCAATACTTTGGAATCACAAACAGTCAACTCAAGCCAGACACATGTAAGTACAGATGTTTATTTTTCTTAGCTGTTTTGTTTCTTCCCTCTATAAACCAATGTGTTTATCAGAATCAAAAAGATGACTGGAATGGAGTGAGATGCCTGAGTACTGTTGGGGCAGCTAGCCCATGGAATGGATTCTTTGTTTTCTTATCTGCATAATCCTTAGCCTGCGACACCTGCTGGCAAATCAGACACTGACTTCTCTTGTAGTCTGTTGTCCAAATCCATTAACCAAGAAAAATTCAGAGTCAAGGCAGTATTTAACTTGAGAAAACTGAACAATAAGTATAATGAGACTTTGTTCATTCAGTTACAAAAGATTGGGAATGTGTAGAATTTAAAATCAGTTTCACTTATTTCTGTCAAGAAAAACTGTTTGAAGTAGTAGAAGATGATTATGTAGGTATAGAATAAAATCAGTACAGATATTTTATTCCTACAGTATAGTCTTAAATTCCAGCATAAGGGTTTTTTTTTAATGGTGTTAAGTATCGATAAGATCCTCAGTGCACGAAGAAGATATTATCTAGGGTGACTCCTATTTGTTCAGTATGAAGTTAATCCTATGGGGGTAACTCGGTTTTATGCCAACAATTTAAAAAAGCTTTGGATTATGCCCATAGTATCACATGACCCAAATAGCTACAATTTCCATAGTCCTGTAATCCATAAAGTAGAAGGCATAAAGCAGTAAGAAGGAACTAGAATTGCCACAAGCTAGGGAAGCCACTTGATTCCAAATTTGTGCAGGCCAACCAAGAGTAGGTCTCTTCCACCTATTTTCATATACTTACACAGTGGTAAGAATACTGCCCCTACTATATAGAAGAAGGTGAGAAATTTTATGTTGATAGTCTCACAACTTTCCACTATGAATGGTGGAGACTAAACAATGTTCAGTGTCCCAAAAATGGGCCAGAGAATGGAGTTAAGTAACGGTTAAGAGAATCCTTTAAATAAGGCTCTTCTGTTATTTTGTGCCTTTTTCCACATTCCTTACATGAATGCTTAAGGGATGGAATAGGGTGTAGTTGATTGGATGGGAAGCATTTGAAGCTTGCCATTGTGTAAGACTAGAGCCCACTATTTTTTTAGATGAAATTAAAGATGTTGGGATAAATGAGATGATATATGAAAAGAGCTTTGAGTTCCTTGGGGAAAAGTTGTTACTTGAATGCAAAGTATTATTCTTATTTTTATTATGATGGTGAAATGACATAGGAGCATTATTTTACATTATCAGGAGATCTTTCACAGGACAGTATTCATTCACTGGTGGCAATCATAGGACCATTCTATAATTATACTTATATTGTGTGTTGGCTTACATTAAAATCATATTATTAATGAAGTTCATCATGGTAGGGCCCCTTTGCCAGACAAAAACCTCAATTTTTATTAATGATATTGGAAAAGAAAGCATAACATTCAAGAATTTCACCTCTAAACTAAAATACACTTTGCCAAAACAAACCAACAAGCAAAAGCCCAACAAAGAACAAAGGGGTTACTATAGAAGGTATTCTTGTATTATGTAGGTGGTTGGACTAGACATTTTCAATCTCTTCTAATGTCAAGATTTCCTGATTCTGTGAATGACTTCCTTAAAAATTCATACAAAGGATGTTTTCTTAATCAAAGTTCTGTGGGAATTTTTGCTAGTGTTTCGAGTCAGGTATTTTTGTTGTTTTGTTTTCTGTGTATGTACTTAAATATCAACATTTTAAAAAGATGTGGGTTATGATGTGTTCCTTATACTTGGCAGAGATTAGGAGAAAATGCAGAGACATCGTCTTCCCAAGGGTTTTCTCAAAATAAGATCTGTATTTATCAGTCTTACAAACTGGAATAACAAAATGCCTATTAAAGAATATAACTATCAGCAGCTGACATGGAAGGTGAGGGAAGAATTCTCCTGTTTAAATTCATTCTAAAGGAAGACATCTTCTGAAGAAAGCAGAGAAGCTTAATAAGCAATGATTTGACTTTCCATATTTTAATTATTTTTCACACATAAGTGATTCATTTTATTAGAATAACTTCCCAAAGGGAAATAAGAAATTTGTTAATGAGCAGTGATTGGAAACTTAGATCCTTCTATTAATACTTCAAAAAAATTTTCAGAACCTTTTCCTACAACTCTCTTTGCTTTA